>VDFB02000015.1:90032813-90193880 GCA_007258455.2 Sequoia sempervirens
AATAAGGGTTAGGGTTTGATTAGGGTTGGTATTCACTTGGGATGATAGTTAGGGTTCAATCAAGGTTAGTGTTAGGGTTATACAATAAAGCTTGGGGTTAGGGTTAGGATTCAAATAGGATTGGTCAATATTAGGTTTAGGGTTCACTTAAGGTTACAACTCAATTACAAACATGGTTCATTTAGGATAAGGGTTAGTATTAGGATTAGGGTTGGGGTTCAATTAGGGTTAGGCTTCAATTATGGTTTAGAGTTAGGGTTAGAGTTCAATTAAGGTTAGGGTTCAATTAGGATTAGGTTTAGGGTTAATATTAGGTTAGGGTTATGGTTAGATTAGAGCTAGGGTTCAATTAGGATTACAATAAGGTTTTAATTAGGGTTAGGTATAGGGTTTAATTAGGCTTATTGTTACGGTTAAGGATATGCAGTTAGAGTTAGGGTTTAATTATGGTGAAGGTTGGGATTATGGTTCAATTAGGGGTAGGATTCAATTAGGATTATGGTTAAGGTTAGGGTTGAATTGGGGTAAGGGTTAGTGTTAAGGTTTTGATTAGGGTTCAATTATGGTTACGGTTAGAATTCAATTAGGGTTAGTGTTCAATCACAATTAGGGTTAGGGTTTGATTTGAGTTAGGGTTTAATAAGGGTTAGGACTAGGATTAAGGTTCAATTGGTTAGAGTTCAATTAGGATTAGGTTTAGGGTTATGGTTGGATTAGAGTTAGTGTTCAATTAGGATTACAATAAAGTTTTAATTAAGGTTAGGTATAGGGTTTAATTAGGTTTATTGTTAGGGTTAAGGATATATAGTTAGAGTTAGGGTTTAATTAGGGTGAAGGTTGGGATTATGGTTCAATTAGGGGTAGGATTCAACTAGGACTATGGTTAAGGTTAGGGTTGAATTGGGGTAAGGGTTAGTGTTAGGGTTCAATTATGGTTAGGGTTAGAATTTAATTAGGGTTAGTGTTCAATCAAGGTTAGGGTTTAATAAGGGTTAGGACTAGGGTTAAGGTTCAATTGGGGTTAGGATTAAGGTTAAGGTTAGGGTTTGATTAGGATTAGTGTTCACTTAGGGTTATGATTAGAGTTATGAATCTACAATTAGGGTTCAATTAGGGTTAGGGTTACATTTTAATTAGGCTTAGAGTTCATTCAAAGTTAGTGATAAGGTTCAATTTGAGTTAAGGTTAAATAATAAGGTTTAGGGTTTGATTAGGGTTGGTGTTCACTTAGGATGATAGTTAGGGTTCAATCAAGGTTAGTGTTAGGGTTATACAATAAAGCTTGGGGTATGGGTTAGGATTCAAATAGGATTGGTCAATATTAGGTTTAGGGTTCACTTAATGTTACAATTTAATTACATATAGGGTTCAATTAGGATAAGGATTAGTATTAGGATTAGGGTTGGGGTTCGATTAGGGTTAGGCTTCAATAATGGTTTAGAGTTAGGGTTAGAGTTCAATTAAGGTTAGGGTTCAATTAGGATTAGGTTTAGGGTTAATATTAGGTTGGGTTATGGTTTAATAAGGGTTAGGGTTCAATTACAATTAAAATTGAATTAGGGTTATGATTCAATTAGGGTTAGAGTTATGGCTAGGGTTTTAAGATAAAGCTTGGGGTTGGTGTTCTAATAGAATCTTAACCCTAACCCTAACCTTGAACCCTAATAGGATTAGGGTTATGGTTCAATTAGGGTTAGGATTTTTAATAATATTAAAATAGGGTCAAGGTCAGGTTGAGTGTTAGGTTTAAGGTAAAATTAAGGTCAAGTTTAGATCTTAATCATGGTTAGTGTTCACTTAGGGTTAGGTTTATGGTTAGGATTAAATTAGGGATAGAATTAGGATTAGGTTTGAGTTAGAATTAGTATAGGATTAAAGTTTAGGGTTATGGTTATGATTACAATTAGGGTTAGGGTTAGGATTATAGATAATATTAGGATAAAAAATAGGGTTACAATTATGGTTATGGTTAGGGGTAGGGTTAGGGTTAGGGTTAGGGCTACAATTAGGATTAAGGTTAACATTATGAATAGGGTTAGGGTTATGGTTAGGGATAGGAAATGGGTTAGGGTTATTATTAAAATTAGGGTCAAGTTTAGATCTTAATCATGGTTAGTGTTCACTTAGGGTTAGGTTTATGGTTAGGATTAAATTAGGGTAAGACTTTAATTACGTTTAGGGATATATTTTAATTACGATTAATGTTCATATAGGGTTAGAGTTATGGTTAGGGTTTAATTAGGGTTATGGTAAGGGTTTAGAAAGAGTTGTTATTAGGGTTAGGGTTTAATTAGGTTTAACATCTTAGAGTTAAATTAGGGTTACTATTAACTTAGAGTTAGGGTTAGGGTTGTATGATCAAGCTTGCAGTTAGGGTTAGGACTACATATCTAACCCTAACCCATTTCTTATCCCTAACCATAACCCTAACCATATTCATAATGTTAACCTTAATCCTAATTGTCACCCTAACCCTAACCCTACCCCATATCCTAACCCTTACACTAACTGTAACTATAACCCTACCCCTAACAATAACCATAACTGTAACCCTATTTTTGATCTTAATATTATCTCTAATCCTAACCCTAACCCTAATTGTAATCATAACCCTAACCCTAAGCTTAACCCTAATCCTATACTAATGCTAACCCAAACCTAATCCTAATCCTAATTCTATCTCTAATCCTAACCCTAAACTTAACCCTAACATAATCCTAATTCTATCTCTAATTGTAATCATAATCCTAACCCTAACCTTAACCCTAATCTTAATACTAATGCTAACCCAAACCTAACCATAATTCTATCTCTAGTTCACTAACCCTAACTATATCTCTAGACCTAACCCTAACCTTAACTATATCTCTTAACCTTAACCCTAACCCTAATCCTAACTAAATATTTTTTTAATAATCCTCACTAAATATTGATGATATAATATTTTTTTTATTATAATATTATAAATACTAAAAATATATTTATATATTTTAGCTTAACATTTAAATATTAAATTATATATATTATTTTTTAAAATTGAATTACAAATATTATACTATCATATTATAATATATTAATTATTATAACAATATAATCTAAAATATATAAATATAAAAATAATTTATTTAAGATATTACATATTGCTTTGCAACTGCTACTAGCATATATATATTTAATAATATATATAAAATACATTAGAGATATCCTTCTCGAGGCGCCTATTTTAAATATAATATTCAAATTTTCACATAAAAATTAAATAGGCACCTCGAGAAGGATATCTCTCGCCGTATTTTATATATATTATTAAATATATATATGCTAGTTTAATATATGTTGTATTTGCAAAGGCTCCACTCATAATTTTATTTTATTTTTTATTAAAGAAAAATAAGTAATATACATGAATAATTGTTTTTAATAAATAATTAGAAAGTTAATGTGATTAATCAAGTTAATAAATAATTAGAAAGTTAATGTGATTGTTTTTACTCGCCTTTGTAGTATTCTAATTAGAGATTTGTAGAGTTGGAATAAAAATAAATGTAAGTTTAATTAATGTGAATAAAATTAAATGTAATTTTTTTTAATTGTTGTATTTTAGTTTTGACTTTTATATTTTGTGTTTTGTTTGATTAATAGCATTGGTTTTTTTATATGTTTTGGTTATGTAATGTAAATATCTTGTTTGATGTTAAATATTTGAAAATAAAATAAATTGGAATAAATGTTTATTGTTTGGTGTTATTTTAAAAAAAAAATTAAAGTTGAATACATTTGAATATTTATATGATGAACCCATTCATTGAAAGAAGGAAGTAATTTATGAATTATTTGTACTAGACATAACTATGACTAATAAAGTTGAAGTTGAGTTTGTTTTTTAGAATACATATTTGCTAAACATTAAATAATCAAATGATTTATTATTAAAAATAATTCTTAGATTGATTCTAATTGATTTTGAATTTGATAGTGAAATCTTGATATTATAGTTGAAGTTAAATATACTATTAATCTAATAAATATATTATATTCTAATTTAATATTAATAATTTATAAATTATATTATATAAACTAAGTAAATAGGTAATATTATAATATTAATATATTTTAAAATATTGTTATAATTATTAATATAGTGATTTACTATTATATTAATTATATTAATAGTAATAATATAATAATATTAATCACTTGTTAATGGGTCTTCAGGGGTTCATCCCTCTGCTAGTGCAAGGGCTTCAATTCAGTGGTGTAAACCTGAAGGGGGGTGGATAAAAATCAATTTTGATGGGGCATCAAAAGGTAATCCGGGATCTTCAGGGGCTGGGTGTGTTGCCTGAGATGATACCAGCAACATTTTAGCAATTGAGACTAAGAAGTTGGCGGAAGGCACAAATAATGAGGCAGAGGTGGAAACTGCACTCCTAGCAGTGGATTTGGCAAATAAGCTACATGTAGAAAGACTACATCTAGAAGGGGACTCGCAGGTGATTGCCAATGCGATTGCCAATGGAAAAGTGAAAGTTTGGAAAATTGAAAAAATAGTTAATATAATCTGAACCAAGCTCAACAACTTCCTAAATTTTAAAATTTCTCACATCTACCGTGAATGCAACACTTTAGTAGATCAACTATCCAAAATGGTGGTGAAAGTGGCCAAGCAATTTGGTTCAAATATAGCAGAAGTTTGGCAGGAGGGATAAAAGGTGGTAGCCGATCTCAGCCTCATTAATGAAGCGGTCAATTGACATGGTGTGGTATTATTACATTTTGTTTTGGTACAGGGGCTTTGAATGCTGGGAGCGATCGAGATATATTTACTCTGTCCCATTTTCGATGTGCTCATCTCTTTGTTTCTGTAGACTTTCGCTGGTGCATGCCAAAGGTTGGTGTTTGTAAGAAAATGGAAGAAAATTTCTCTCTTGGTGCCTCAAAGCAACAAATAGCTTTCTAAAAACCTATCTCGGATGAAAGATTGAAGAATGTGCTTGCTACAAGTGACCCTTTCTTCCTCAGTTTGGTCTGGGCTCTCTTTGGAATTGATTTTTTGGTCTCCAAATTTTGTCATCGCACAAATACAAATATCTCTTCTCTATTTTGTGCATGGGGCCTCCATTTCAGCTCACGGGAGGAGGTCTGAATCGTGATGGAAATATGTATCAAGCCAAAGTGGCAGGTTGGTTTGGAGGAGATCATGGCTTGTGTTGTGCCAAGGCATGGTTTCGTCACCACTCATGGTGACTGGATTGGCTTCCCGGGTGTGCCTCATCAATGGCACCCCTTTCTTTTGCATAGAGCTCTTGGAAACATCCTGGAAAGGAAGGCGGAGGCCAAAAAATACTAGGCTTTTATTTTGGATTATGTGCATGATTGGGAATTGATGATTGTTGTTGAGATTCCTAGAGAACAAATGAATCCAAACCTCTTTCGCTTCAAGCTGGTTGGTGTGTGGATGGAAATGGAGGAGTAGAGGAGGGTAATTGGCCGTGGTGGGCTACGTGGGAGGGGTCGTGGTGTTGCACAAGGCAGTGGTAGGCACTAGTAGAATTTGGCAAATAAATGACTACATGACTAAAAGTTTTAGTCACGTGACTCAAACTTTTAGTCACGTGACTAAAAATGACTAAATTCTACTAACTTTTTACAATTCACAATTATAAATGACTAAATAAATGACTAATTTGGTCATCGGGTAAAATCACAACTAAATAATTGGTCAAACAAATAAAAATGACTAAATAAATGACTATTACTCCTCTATTATTTTTTCTTTCAAATTTGATCATAATTCATAGAGCTTTTAAGCCCCCTCATGGGACCCCTACCTAAGTGGGCCATTTGGCTTCCTAGGTTGCTTGGTGCACCAAAAATACCTTTTGCGTGGAAGACATTGCCTCTCGATGTAGTCTTAAGGCCTTCACCAATTTTTTTTAGATTATAAATTCAATATTACGTAAATTACTACTTCATTTTGTTCTATCATTACTACATAAAGGTGGAGTTTAAAACATTAATTTAAGACAAAATATTAATTTTGTCTTAAATATATATTTTATTATAAATTATATTTTTAATTTTCTAATTGTCTTAAATTAAGACAATAAAAAAGTACTTTTTCTAAAATAATTTTTTTATTTCCCTCTCATCATTTTCCCTCCCTCAACATGCATTTTCATTTTCCCTCCCTCATTCAACACTTACACAGAGGAGATGCACATTGTGAAGTGGGAAATTTGTGAAATGTGAAATAGACAATATGCAAGTAAATCCCTGTAACTGTGAATGTGCAATGCCCTATAACTAGGGTTTTTATTGCTGCTAATTCAAGGATTCATGAATCTAATGTTTGAATATTGGTATTGTGGGATTTGAGAATTTTGGGCAATTTTTTGCCAAGACAATGAGTAGGCAGGGTCATTCGCTTATTGCTACTTCTCGACTACTCTCATATTTGCCAGGCTCTGGGAATCACTTTCTTCAGGTAATTAATTCTACTTTCCTTTTCTTTTGCTTAGATTTTGGTGTGATCACTTAAGAAGGATGTGGTGAGTGCAGAGATCCCCAAGAGTTCTGCAAAGAGTGTCCAGATGTGATATTGTTGTGCACAACCATTCTAGCATTGGAATCCACTCCACGTTCTCTTCCATTGGAGGAGCTCAAAACAACTAACACGTTAGAAAAACTCATTTTCCATCTAAATGCATATGAAAGTTGTTGAAAAGCGAACAAAAGTTAAAAACAAGACATATTTTCATTTTGCAAGGTGGGGTGGAGATCTATGGAGATCTACTACATCAAGGTAATAGGAGATCCACTACATCAAGGTAGTAGGAGATCCACTCTCTTCTTTTTTCCCATTTATAGGGTTGCTTTAATAATTTACCATTATCTCAGAAAACTTGAATTGTTCTAGAGTAAGACAAACGAGTAAAACATCTAAATAATGAAGAATTAGAATATTTTTATAACTCTTGGTTAGCTCAGGAAACTTAAACTATCCTGGAGGAAGACACACGACTGAAACAACATCTTAATAATGAAGAATTGGATTTTTTTTTTGGGTGGACAAATGGAAATATAAGTGCTTAAGCTGAAACCTGTTGTGCAGTGTTGCAGTCAGTCAAACATTGATACGAGCGAAAAAGATGGCCTTCATGGAAGATTTTGCATTGCATTTGTTGATGGGTATTCTATCTTTGGCAATACTTGTGTTGCACTTTCATAAAAGGTCCAAAACTGCTTATGTTGAGAAATGTAGACTGCCACTAGGGTCTATGGGATGGCCTCTCATTGGAGAAAATATCCAGTTCTTTATCACTTCTATATCAACTGGTTTTCCAAGATCCTTCATCGATTGACAAGAAGCTCGGTAAGTTTATTATGCAAGATCTTTACATTAAAATGTTTTGGATGCTTTACCTTTGAGTTATTAGTCCTTTTCATATTTAGGTTGTCCATCTTTTTAGTTTATTTAGTATAATTGAGTCTATTATTGGTCAGATTGAATGGTTCTGAAGAGTTTATTAGGGGTCAAGTCTTGATAAGTGTAAGGTAGATTGTGTCCTACAAGACTTTGGTGGAATAGATATCCCTCTATCTTTAACTCTTATTCAAAGAAGTTTCAGACTAAAACTTATATTCCCATATTAAATACTTCTGAAATTCTTTTACTTAGAGCCTGAGGAACACATCCCTATAAGACTTTCACAATATGATTCCAAATATCCATATTAGTTTCAACCTAAAATTCACGTTACCATATCAAATACCTTTAAATTTCTCTTACTCAGAACTTGAGGGACACATTCCCATGAGATTGTTAGAATATGATTCCAAACATCCATATTAATAATTGTCCCACATTTTTCTTTAAAAACTTTGTAAATTACTATTGTAGACTGCTAAAACTTTTTTCTCCTAGCTATTAGTTTAGCCGGATCATTTATAGATATTTGATAAAATTGTTTCAGATATGGACACATATTCTCCTCTAGCTTGTTGGGAAGGAAGGTTATTGTATCTGTGAATGAAAATTTCAATAGATATGTGTTCCAAAATGAAGGCAGGTTGTTCGGAAATTTCAACACCCAACATTTCATAGAGATAACTGGGAAATATGGTTACTTTCTTTGCATAGAGATCTTCATAGGAGAATTTATGGAGTAACTGTTAATTTACTTAGCCATGAAAATTTATGTTCCCATTTCATGAATGATATTGATGATCTATTAAAAAGTGTAATGTTTGTTTGGAATGGAAAGAAGATCAAACTACAAGATGAGTGCCATTAGGCAAGTATAGATAAAATACACTATCGAATCACATTCATGAGCTTTAATTTGTTGGGTGTTGTTTCCTATGATAGTAGATATCATGCAATCTTAAATCGATATTTACTAATATCTGTAGAGAATCTTTCCTTTCATTTATTTTTAAAATAGTTTTTGTTCTTTGTTTTCCCTGGAAGGTATCATTATTTATACAGGTGAATGTGGTTTGAATTGCACCCTGTAGGCTAGGTTACAAATTAATAAATATTTTTGTAGGAGCCTATTAGTCCAGCCTGCGGGCCATTTAAGATGATTTTTTAATTTACTTAAACACTAAACCAGATAATATTAATTATATTTTGTTTAAAAGAAAAATTAGTAAATAATTATCTTGTTTTAATTAGTAAAAAAATATATTTTTCATTCTAAACCATTTGATATTTAAAAATATCTTATATGGTTTTGACTCGTTGATTGATTTGTGGGAGAAGCTAATTTTGAATCTCATGGCAAAACAATTGCTGGATTTATCCCCTTCCAAAGAAATAGAGGAGCTTGTGAGGAAGTTTCACAGCTTTTTAGTAACAGTTATGTTTCTTCCCCTTCGAATTCCTGGCACAAAATTTTACAAAGGACTTAAGGTTATGAACATCCAATCCCTTATACACCACCAATGATGAAATTAAATTGAAGTCATTGCCTTGTGATTTTTTATTTGTCATTATTATAGCTTACACTTTTCATAGGCAAGGAAGTATCTACTAAACAAGATATATGATATTATGGAAGAGAGGAGGAAACATCCTGAAGTAGTTCCCAATGACCTATTGACAAAATTCTTAAAGGAGGATCCTCCTCTTTCTGATGAATTTGTGGTAGAAACTCTTTTGTTTCTTCTCTTTGCACGCCATGAAATTGTCTCCCGCTCCATGACAATGAGCATCATGTTTCTTACAGTGTGTCCTCGAGTAGTGAAACAACTCCAATTGAGTACTATTAGTAACCTTCCATCTGTATTCAAAAGGTTATATTTTATATTTATGTTGATTTGTTTTGTCTTGAAATCGACCATGATATCAAAACTTGATACAAAATCATAAATTGTATCCTTGATAAATTGAATTATAGATTGGCCTTTCTTTAAATATATTTTTTAGCTACTCAATGATCAGATTGGTTCAGATTTATTTTTCAAATATGGAATGGTTGACAAAATTGACTTTATAAAAGAAAAAAATACTCTTCACTCCACATGGGCCTTATTTATAAATAATTAATTTAAATAATTGATTATATAGAGAAAGGAAATCCACAATCTCATACATTAATTATTAAAACTCTTAAAATATAATTGAAGTAAAATTATCTTTGTTTCTATCACTAATGTTGTCTTTTTCTCTGGTAGTAACCATTAGATTTGTCTTTTGTATTGAAAGTAACTATTGGATTTGACTTTTGCAGTGGAAGTAACCATTAGATTTGTGCTTCCAGGAAGAAAAAGACCAAATATTGAAATCAAATGACAATCAAAAACTAAGTTGGGATGACTATAAATCAATGAAATTCACTCAATATGTTTGTACAATTTTTTATTTTTATTTTATTATTTTCCAAAAAAAAGTTCTTAGAATCGAAAGTGTATTATAAGGTTATGAAAAATGTTAATATGCTCAGCTTTGAGTGTGTTAGAAGACTGGGATGCATTAATTTTAGAATCTTAAAAATATTTTAGTAGCTTTGCAATAATGAAAATTAGGGGTAGAGTCTAGAGAAGCCATTTCAGCTGGAGTAATTCCTTCAAGTACTCTATCAACATAGATAATGCTTATTGGATGTTTATATTTTCCAGAGGCATAATGTTGTTTCCTCCTTTATGTGCCCTTTTGTATAGGGCATGTTGCTTAAACAAAGACAATTGCCTCTTGTGGTGATTATGGGATTACAAAATGCAAGAGGTGTGAACTCTTATCTCAATTGATTGTTTGGGCAATGGATAAACCACAAAAATCATGCATAGCTTCAAGTTGTGAAAGCAATTTTACACATGATTGGCACAACTAGATAAAGGTAACTTTGTAGAATATCAGATTTGTTGGCAACATAATTAGAAATTTGTATATCTTAGCGATAAGAGAAGTTCATGCATATATTAACATTGTTTTTGTTAATGGTCATGTCTAGTATGTGTTTCCTGCAGCAATACCAAGCACCGTTGATCCAAATATAACTTCATATACACAATTACTACTTAACTAAATGATATAAACTCTTCCAATCTTGTTTAGTATTCTAAACTGCAGCTGTACCTTTATAGTGCCAGTGATTCTTTTATTGATTTATGGACATTACTTTACTTTATTTACTTCTTTTCTTTTCAATTCATTTTCATTGTGGAATAGAATTTTTTATTTTTAAAAGTATGATTGTAAATAGAATTCAAACAAATCAAAAAGTTCAATGGGAACCAATAGCATATGGGTCTTGATCATTCCATAGGAAAATGGAACTAAATATGGATTTCAATGGATGTTCAAAAACTATAGTTATTTGGAGGCCTAGGGTACAAGCAAGAAGGCCATTTAAATTAGAATACTTGAGTAAATAAATATGAATAAAGCTATATTATATAATTGTAGAATAATAAAAATTGTGGGTATTGGATAAAAAATTGTCCATGTTACTATAATAGAATTTTCAGGTAGCTTTGTCAAAAATTGAATAGTTTTTTTCTTTTGCTTGGCTGTGTCAAAAGTAAAGATATGAGAAGATTTTATGAACATAGTATAGTTATCTAATAATATTATGTCAAGGTGCAGATAAAATTCCCTAGTATTAGTCCATTTATGAAACAACATCATGGCTGTCTAAATTTTTTCTTATAATTTCTGCAGAAAGTAACAAACATTACATAGCTAATATTTATAAGCTTTTATAGTGTTAAGACTAATTGTAAGGACCTTTCTCTGTAAATTCAGAATTACAATATTTCTTTTCACATAACTAGATAAGGCTTAATATGAGAGGATATAAACTTGTAATCAGTCTAATTTAGTTTTTTCACACAACCATAAAGATTCAACAAGATGTTGAAGAGACTTGAAAACAATCTCCTTGATGTTACCAAGGAGAAGCACTTTTACTGTATGTGGCATTATGGGCATTAGTTGTAATGGATAGCCAATCTAGTGGTTGTTATTAAGGGGAAGCAGTATTATAAGGCATTATTGGTTATAGTTATAGTTATGGTTAGTTCTATTTTTTTTCCAAAATTACAGGTTTCATATGTTAGATTGGAAAAAGTTCACTAAGATGAAGGAGGTGCATTAGTTCTCTTTTAGTATAAAATGTCAATATTTTGGGATTATTCAGTTTACCTATGTTGCAAAATATCGATTAATGCAGGCCTTATGATGATAGGTCTAATGGGCCTTTATGTTGTGTTCCTTTGTTGGTCTGCAATTCGAAGGTATTTGTAAACAATGTTCAATGCCATTAAATGTTTTTAATGAGAACATTCCAATTATGAATGCTATGAATATACAATTTTAATGTTCTTATCATAGAGAACCCCAAATTATTTGGCATATTTCAGCTACACACATGTTGATTACTACATATAGGAGTGGTATTTCTGGTTATGTGTCTGATTTTCATATAATTGGAATTTCTGTTTATACCCCATCTTTTAATTTCAGATTTCTTCCTGCATTTCCAGTGAACCATTAACGAAGAAATGTAATACAAGGCCACAAGGGACTAAAGATTGGATCACAATTGTTGTAAGATATCAATTTTTTTTTTTTGTGCTAATGATTTAATGCATTTTTTTGTATAGACCTTATAATTACATTGACATAGACTTGAATGACAACCTCATAGAGCCATGAAATACATGTGTTCCAAAGAATCCTAGCTATTTGATAACTTAATATACAGTGTAGCAAATAGTTGAATATATCCCATCTTTGACCATGGAGTATCTTTGTTCTATTAAAATGCATGGTAAATTTCATTTTTATTTTTTATGTCTTCAAAGCCACTTCTAAAATCAATTTCTATATTGATTGTTCCTTAGCTTCAAATCCTAGAGGAGATCTAATCAATCATTTTCTACTTTCTTCAACTATAGTGTGTTGCTCTTTATGCAAGATGAATCATCGGTAACAAGAAACTAGCTATAGCTTTATATTCCATTTTGATACAAATAGCACTGAGGATTTTAGCATACAATGAAAATCATAGATTTTTTATATGACCAGTTTATTCATTTCTTATATTATTACCAAAACAAGAGTATTTCTACATTGTTAAATGGAAGCCAGTTTATTTATTTTTTTGGTTCTAACATTGAGGTAATAATTGGTAGAGATTATGCATCTAGGTCAACATGTGCTCTAATACATTGTTTCCTACTAAGTGGGGCAAAGATGGGTCTACTCTGGGATTCTCAAACAACCTTGCCATGAATTTTACTCTCAAAATCCTCCTAACAACATCATTTATTCTGCTCATTGAAATCTCCCCATTGTTCACAAGAGCTGTAACACTCTCCATAAATGACAGGTAGTCCAAGGGAACCATAACCTTTGAAAGAAAAATAATTCTATATCATATCAATTAGCATTAAAATTTGAAAAACTGTAAAGGAAACAATGCTTTAGGGGCTTGTACCATGTCAATGCTTGCATTGATGGAGGAAAGAACACTATAAGTATAGTTGGAGTGCTGAGGGGATGTGATCTTGTCTATTCCTTACCAATTTGAAAGGGTAAATCCTTGCAACAATAAAGGTCTACATCAATTAATAAACTCTTGCCTTTAGAATTATTGTAATTCCCAAATCAAATAGACAGAGGGTATGGAACAACCATCTACAAAGAGAGTATGGACATAGTCCTTTGGAGAAAGATACACTGAGGGTCACTTGAGAGTGAGGCAGTAAATTTGTAGAATTTGCTCGAATATGTAATAGCACTTTTGCCTAACAACAACCTTTGAGAATATTTTTTTAAGGAAAATTGGAAGTCATAAGTTTTAAAATAGAGTTTAGTATAGAGCTGGAAATTTTATTTTGTGTTAGACCATTGTATTGCAGATAGATCAAGGATTTTCTTAGCCACGCCTATGAGAAAATCACTAAGAATTCATTGCCTCAATCAAGAAAAAGAAAATTATATTGGTGTAACATTACATCTCAACATACAAGAGTAGTATTATGATCAGGTCTTTAACCAAAAAAATCATGTGTATATTTTACCAACAACATTGGAGTATGTGTTTGAGATTCACATGTGCAACCACAAGATCAATGTAACATAGTTTGGCAGCCTAAAGCTGGCAACTCGGTGTGAAGTTCAAGTTGATAAACATATGATGCTTTTACACTAGTAAATATAAACTTTTGAAACTGAAATATGCTTTGAAGTATAATAAGATGAACAATGTCTAAACTTTTGAACTTGGTTCTTAAACACAATTATTTTAGATACGAGAAACCAAGATTGAAACACCCAAATAGGTATGATGAGATATACAATTTACACCATCTCTTGAGCTTGCTTCTTAAATTGAAACTTACTTCATTAAAGATGTTCCTCAATTTAGTAATATGACTTCAAATTTAACTCTAAAGACCAAAGCAATTTCTTAGTCATACATTATGCTTCAAATTGTACATGTAATATTTTTAGCTCTATAGAGTTTACAAGGTTTCCTATGAAAGTGAAATAAATTTTCATGACCCTCATTGATCCAAATCCTTAAAAAAAATGAAATAGAGACCTAAATCATGTGGCATAGAGTCTCCAACATTTGTAAAATATAATAGCTTGGTCAAATCATTAGGCAAAGACACCTCTAGAGTTGTTCCTTATCATATTAAAGATAATAAAGGTTATATGCAAAGGGAAAAATCCATCTATGTAATCTCCTTATGCTATTACTAATTACAAGGGCCAAGAATAAGTCATTGGTAAATTTGAGGTGACAGCTAATTTCCTTAATATTAAGGTACTTACCTTTGGTCATAGGTGCTTAGTGTTCACTCATGAAAACTAGCAATGGTTAAATATTTAGTTTTTGGACTTTAAAGTTTAAAGACAAACAGTGAACTGGGTGGTACGAGAGAGCTTCTTATATTGATGCCTTCATAGTAGTAGCATGAAAAACTGAGAAATTGAATAGCCTATGATACAATTTACCTGAAATCCCATCTATTTTTTAAGAACATTGGTGAGGAGGTCATAGTTGTTGTGCATCTTGACCCCATTCCATCTTGAAGAGGACACCATTACTATGGAAATTCCCCTTGCAAGAGCTTCCAAGAAAGGTTGGAGATGAATATGGTAAAGCTTTGCATAGCTTGCAATTGTATCATTCTCATTTAGACCATAAAAAGTCCCTTCATCATCCACAAAGTGCTTGGCACACACCACAACCTTTGCCCTGCACAATAAAAAAGAAAAGTACATCTAATTTAACTTGAAAAGATGTATTGAGGATACACCCATTTCATCCAAAAGTATTTCAATGAATAGATATTAATTTTTTTTTTACTATAAAATCAATCAATACCCTCTTTCTATGAATGGATACCCATTAGAATGCTCTAGTGGAGGAATACCCTGTAACCTAGAAATAACCTTGTTTATGCTTATTACTAGCTCTGCATCTTCAATGTAGCTCTCATAGCAACGTCCCCACCTTGGATCTCTGCACACCTGCCACTTGACAATTTGTGGGAATTCACCTGGTGGTCTAGTTGAAGCTTGCTACTGTCCAAGGTTGTCACCAAAGTGTCCTCAATGCTTGTGCCTCCTTGCTGAGTTTTGTTTGTTGATCCTCAAGGCATGACTAGTAGGGGAAAATAACTCATAGGCACTTACTATTCATTGATCTTTCTACTAAGTCCTTCCTTTATTTTCCGCTTAGAACTACCCTCACTATGGATGATGGATTACCCTAACACACTGGTTAAAGGATCTATGGTGATATAATGGCCCTTGGTCTGAATGATTGTCCACAAGCTCACCTAATACAAAGATTTCTGCTTGTTGATCCTTCAATTTCCTGCATAGATTTGAATGAACATATTTGGGAAATTTGCAAGGAGGATGGTAATGAAAAAGACAAGTTAGGGTTTTTGTCCCAACCTAAATACATCAGCAGGGTTTTTGTCCTCAAGGTGATTGATTGAATTCTTCACAAGGAAAGAATATTCTTCAAAATATCAAATGAGACACCTAGCCCACCAAAGCCCAATTTATACAAGCTCAAAATAGGCACTAGGCCTCCAAAGTGAATGCCAAAAATTAATATTTGAAATTTGAAATTTTATTTTATTTTATATTAATAACAAATATATAAAAAATAGGGTTTATGTTAAAAACACAATTTATGGGTTGATGCCGGCCTCAAGGGAATGGGTATAGACAGTTGTGGATATCATAATCCATGAGTTTTATACACCTCAAACACTTGAGAATATTTATATATTTAAAAATTTTATTTCCTTCTACTCAAATCCACTTTTGTACTCATCTGATTGATGTATACTTGTGTATGTGATCGAAGTAGCTTCTAATTGATAAGCTTAGTAAGTGTTTGAAGTTTGAAGGGTGAATGGTAAAAGCTTTAAATCCTTAAATCTCTATATTTCATGGTTTTTCAATTTGTAAAGTGCAAGTGCCAAGTCCAAGTCAAAATTAAAAACCTGTCAAGTCTGAGTCTTGTAACCATGCTTCATTGAAATATAAGATATATTTTTACTTTACAATGTTCGCTCCAAGTTTCTAGGGTTTGCTTTTTCATTGCTTTTCAGATATTATGGATATGATAAATTCAATTTTAATGCATACTAGATGACAATGAGATAAATTTCTTTAATGTCTACCATAATAACAAAATGAATGTCCTACATATGCCTAACAAAACATAAAGGCAGATATCCAATAAGTTGCTAACAATTAGTTGGTCGCAATATCATGAACAGCTGGAAACACACCCAAAAGCTTGTGCATGAGGTATTTTTTGGTCCTGAGCAACTGCCAACAACTCCTCCAAGGGTGCCTTGAAATCATCCAAACCCCTATTGAATAGGTATATCAGTGCACTATACAGTCCATGTTCTCTACATAGCCTTACCACCTGCAAGAATTGAGCACAACAATTATTCATTTGCTACAGTATACATCAATCCATCAAGACTTTGAACTAAACCAAGTGCCCACGACTTCATCGAAGCAAAAAACATACAAACAATAAATTCTAATGTGATAGTAGGCACTTCACAAATGCAGACCTGATTGAAATCCAAGGAAGCAATGTCCATGTGCAGAACACATTGTTCAATTTGCTGCAACCATCCTTTTCTGCTATAGTGTTCCACTAGTGCTTGCATTACCTATGATATTCAAACAGAGAATAATGCTTATATTGGGTATAATAATATAATTTAGCTATTCATTTATATGCCTTTTGAATACCTTTGGAGGTAGACCACCAAGAATTTCCTTAGTATATATGGCTCCAACAGTTCTAAAAAAGTACCTGAGATATCATAGCATGGAAAAATGAGAATGACAAAAGAAAGTCATGCAACTTTCTTAAACAAAAATTGTGTGCCTTGAGCCTATTTAATAATATAGCCTTCAAAATGAAACAATAGGACATACACTAAAATACATATTTACTAGACTAGTAATACATTATAACTATTATGATCAGTCTTTGTGAGCCACAAGATGAATCTCACAATTTTGAATAAATTATAAACTCCCAGAACATAACCAAAAGAGCTGACTGCAACAAAATATCTATGAATCGATGATAAAAATATTACCTCCATGTTGAATTCCTACAAATTTTGAAAATACACTGTCGAACAGCACATTAGTCTTCTTTATGCGCACACAAAACTCTATAGCCACACCTCTGACTCGTGCAAACTGTTCTTTGATTTGCACATTTACAGTGTCCTCTTGGATTTTCCCTTCATTATCTAATTCCACTTTTCCATGTTGGTTGCCAAAGGCTAATGAAATATAAGGAAAAGCTTCAGCTACATAAGTAGAGGGCAATTGCAGAAGAAAGGGCATTATGGCCTCCAACATAGCATGCAACGTCTTTGGAAGGCCGATAAAACCTTGTGCATTGCCTTATCATTTGCATTAAAATGGATAGTAGTGAAGAAAACATGAATAAAACTCAGAATTTCTATGTTTTTTGATGGTAAAATAGAGTTCTTGGCTCCCGTACAGCCAGGTATGGCCTGATAATGAGGAGGAAGTCATGTGGTTTGATAAAGCTATGAATCTACTTCCATAATTTTTTTATTTCATTCAAATCCATACTATTTTGAGCAAGATATTGATTGTTTTGTGAAAATGGGTCAAAAACCCTCCTAGGGTAAACAGTGAAGCAACAAAATTATGTATCTTTTAATTTAACCAATGGAATTAGCTAAAAATTGGTGAAACTATCCATTATTGACTAATCTCTCACGTGCCAAGTTTTTAGATTGTGAATTTTTTCTTTGACATTGTTTTATGGATGCCCTAGGTCTGTAATATGAAGGAAATCTGGAAAATGACAGTAAAATAAAGAGTTTTTTTGATGTTTTGTTATTGAATTAAAAGGGCAGTGTTTGGGAATAGGTTCAAGGTGTATGGGATCCTTTTCCAGTTTGGTTTTGGACAAAGTAATCTATATTGAAGCATGCATCTCTCAATGGTTATGACTATGTTTTCATAGCAGACTGGTAAAAACTAGTGTTCAGGGCAGATTTACTGAGATTTGATTTGGGTGAGTGGTCCAACTTGAGATTCAATGAGTTTGGAAGGTTGCTAAGGTATATGGAAGTATTTTATTGATATATTTTGGGAGTTTAAATAAGATTGAAGCCCTTGTCTACTTACTGTTCAGGAAGGGCAATGTTAACAGAGTCCTGATTAGGACAGTTTGCATAGTTGGAGTCGTATATGTTGAGTGCACATCAAAACTTGTTGAAAGGTGTTCTTTTGAGGAGATTTGTGTGTTTTTTAATATATTTGAAGTATGTGGTGAGTCCTTGTTGTTGGGAGTTAGGGATGGTTGGGCATTGTAGCCTAGAGACCTAATTGTTACTTTGGGTAGTCTACTTTTGAAAGTTCTTGTATCTGGGTTATCAATGTTGGTGAAAGGGTGGACATTGTGAAAGTATTTGTTTGTTATTTTGACTCAAATGAAGTGACATATGATTTGGTTTGATTTGGTTATGCATCTAAAGAAAAAAGCTAATGCTTGTAGCAAAAGTGCCATGGTATTTAGTGAAAGAAGTTGATCTTTATTGATGATTGAGGGAAAGATAGTTGAATAAGTGTGTCAAAGGAAGGTGAGTTCAAGAATCTTTGCATTTGGGGATAAACACAGATCCCAAAAGAGTAGGAAGTCCATGTGTGATGGAATTTATGTAAAAAATAAAAAAATAAATTTAAAAGTAATCACCAAGTCTTTTGAATAGTAAAATTTCAATAATCTCATCTTTAGTTACTTAGTAAGAGGGTTTTGCTCAACTCAATTAGGTGCTAGCTCAAAATTCAAGGATATGGGACTCAAAGATGTGTTTTAGGGGTTTGGGGTATAGTAGTGTTTGTATGATTCATTTGAGTACATAAGTTCCTAACAGGTTCTTGAATTGTAGATCCATCAGTTATAATTAACAACCCTAGATGCCTCTATTGACATTCTTTTTGTCTGATATTGTCTGTAAGATAGAGTCATAGAAGTATTCAACTGTACCATCATCATATTTTATTCTAAACATACATACTATGGTTGAATTGATATGTTGAATTCATTTAGATAGATATCATGCCAATTGTCTACCAATAGTTTTATGTTTGGACTAGCTACTGCTAGATTAAAGATCATGCTAATTAATATTTTTTGTATACTTAGATTAACAGAGACCTCATTACATTAAACTGGAACCATATACAGTTTTCTTATTTATTTACTACACAGATAATAGGACATACACACAAGTAGAGTAGCTATATGTCGGCTTCTTGTTCATGTCATTGTAGATGACTTCATTTTTGAGAAGCAGACCGATAGAGCAACATTGCAGGACACAAACATAGTATGCTTTCATGAATTCCTGTGAACTGATACTTTGATTTCTTTTTCAGGAGTGCTTCACTAGGTTTCTCAAATTGAAACTGGTTTATATCTTTCTGTGCTCTATTGTTTAAACTAGATGGTACATGTTTTGCAAGAGGTTTGGCCATTAGCAAAGAACAATCTAAAATTGTCATAGATGTTCCTTCACCTTCAACATCATGGGCATCAACAGTTACCTCGACCTCCCCTTCACTTTCGGCCTTGCAATCATTTTCTTCACATTCTTCATCCTCTTCCTCTTCTTCCTCCTCATGATCTTCATGTGAGCACTCATTACCTTCTTTGTTAAATAAAGGCATTGGTTTTAGTGATGCTTTATTCATACCAAAAATATGGTTTATGTATGATCCTTAAATAATAGAAAACGTAACAATTTTCATATTGTGGTATTTCTTGGTCCTGTTGTCATTCTTGACTCCTTTCCTCTTTCATCTGATCTTCACAGATCATTGACAACAACTAGTTTCAAACAAAGCAAGGCAGGTGTTGGCTGAACTATTGATTATGGACAAGTAATGCAGTTTCGCCTTGATGCATTTCTCTCATGAAAATCAACAACAACCAAGCTTAACTATGCAAGGACAAACAATATAGTCTTTCCTGAAGACATTTTTATCACAAACCAGCATAAAGGAGCATGGTGTATATTTTGAATAACAAACCAGGTGGGAAAATTTATTTTTATAATATATCTAGCAATAACAACTAGGTAAACAGTTTTTACAAAATGCTTTTAGCACTAACATTTTAAAATTTGACGAGAGTTATATGATTTTTTACCTTTAAACAAACAACTTTGTTTTTTCATTGAGAGAATTTGTGAGCCTGTCATAATTATTAAAGACAAAATTGTGATAAATTTAGAAAATGCATCATGCATACAAGGCCTTGTCCACAACTCACTTGTTATACAAATTAGGAGGATTTGTATCCTTAACACTTTTCTTTGTTATCCTTGATCCTCTCACTATCACTTCACTATTATGATATATGCCTTCATAATAGACCTATAGCATTCCCTACCCTTTTATCATCATTAATCTAAAACTCAACCCAAGTAAATTGACACTTCAATGTACCTCTTCTTGTATGGTTGCAAAGGCCTTTGAAAACCTATCAAATCCAATAGATGGTAGCATGCAAAAGAATTGCAGGCAATTGGATCTTTCAAGATGTGAAAAGCCAAAATTTACAAATGCAGAGAAGGTTAAAGAAAGTGTTCCTAAGATGGGGCAGATTCAACAAGATGATGTTGAACATAGACTCACTGAAATCTCACATTGTAGAGGTTATATTCATGACCTATTTGCAATGAAGGGACTAAACTCCATTATCTCATGTTTTTCATTGTTATTTCATGTTTTGCAATGCTTGAATTGAAATATGACTTCATTCCTAAGTACATGATGGGTTATTGCATGTTTATGGTTGATATACCTAATTGGAGCTTGGCTAAGGAGTTTTATTGTAGGCATTGAGAATTCAAAGGAAAACATTAACCATAATCTTTTTGAACCGCTACAAGTTGCAACATCGGTATGTAACTTTGCTGTCATCCATATTTTTTGAAATTGTCATTGGAGCTTACCATTAGTGCAGATTTATTTTAGAATAGTAAAATTAATAAATGCATCTATATAGTATATATATGTTATTTTGTAATGTATGCCCTTGCTAGATATGACCAGATGGGCTGAATATGTGTTGTTTGCATTTGTAACAAGATTCTGGTAAAAAAATGTACATTTAATTTCATCAACATTCTAGATCACACTCCATGATCCATCATTAGGATAATTTTCTTTAATCCTGATGATGGATCACTGACTGTGATCTAGATTGTCAATGATATTAAATGTTATTTTTACCAGAAGCTTGTTTAGTATATCACAGACTCTGCAAATTTCATGTTTATTATGTTTGCATGTGTTAATTTTTAGTTCATTGTATGGTGTTTTCCTAGAGTTGGGGAATGCATTTGAAAACTGTGGGGTAAAGTTGTAATAGGTCTAGCATAGTTTTAACTTCTATCCATTAGCCTTTTGTACAAAGGAGATAGGAATGACAACTACTTCATGCAGGTCTTTGGAGAATTTACAGATGTGTCTTCTGAGTGTGTGGCTCCAAATGGTAGTACAAGTGGAAAGCAAATTCATTCACTCCCTTGTGCTGATCCAAATCAGACAGGTATTTAATTTGTATCATAATGCAATATGTTCTAGGATTAGAGTACTCTATTTGAGGCTTTCATTTTTATCAATGGACCAAACTCAAATGATCTGAGAATATAATGATGCATTTTTATAGTTCATGTGAGAATTATGTTATCTGATAAAAATCTACTTCCAAATATGCTTTTGATGGATGTTCATATCCTCATCCAAAGCTCTAATTCACACATAGGCAAGAACACTTTCAAGCGTATCAATTACAAATTTATAATCAATAATCAAACTATTGATCAGTTGTTCAGGAATAAGGCTGTTGTATATCACTAATTGAATATTTTCTATTTGTTTGTTGTCTTGGATGAATTCATCTTTTTAAAAATTGTAAGAGATAACTAGGAAACACTAAATCTAGTGCCTGAGTTTAGGGTGCCATAGTTGGAAAAGGAAAAGAAAATGTTTGAAATTTATCCTCTATATTATTTGACTTTTCTGAGTTTTTGATGTGCAAATTTTGAAACCTTATTTTTAGGCTACAACTTCAAATTGAAGAAGTGAAAGGTGAATACCAATGAGGAAGAGTTTGGAGGAGCCGAAACCAATAGTGGCGGGAAAACTGTGGATTTTCAAGGGAATTAAATGGATCAAGCCCCTATAGGAGGTCATTGCCCTTCCAAAAGGACTGCAGTTAAGGAAGGAGAAAATAGTACAAGTATATGAAAATAGGAGTATTCTGTTTATATAGTGTCTGTAAGTTGTACAGTGTCACTGAGACATTGAATGACCCCAATGAGATTTTGATTTGCCAATGAGGTTTAATAAAGTAAAATTTCAGAGTGGTTTTTTCTCCACTCATAAATACTTGGTTGTGACTCCTTTTGATTTGTAATCTGTTTGTGTTTGTGTCTGATCAATCATATTTGTTCAAGCATTTTAGTCTTCATTTCATGGTGCTTCTTCAACATTTGAATATCTATGATACTTGAAGTTTATATGCATTAATTTGTGAAGATTAATTAAGTTAGATTTGATTTGTAATGACTAAATATATGACTAAAGTAATGACTAAATTAATGATTAAATATGACTAAATATATGACTAAATTAATGATTAAATAAATGACTAATTAACAACAATCAATGACTAAATATATGACTAAACAAATCACTACCATGACTAAATAAATGACTAAATTAACGATTAAATCAATGACCAAATCAATGACTAAATAAATGACTAAAATAGTTTAGTCATAAATTTGGTGGTGTTATAAATGACTACAAATAAACCACTAAAATAGTCACGTGACTAAAATTAATGACTAAATATATGACTAAATAAATGACCAAATCAATGACTAAATAAATGACTAAAATAGTTTAGTCATAAATTTAGTCGCGTTATAAATGACCGGCAATAAACTACTAATGGTCACGTGACCAAAATTAGTCATTTATATGCAATTTTTAGTAGTTTATTTAGTCATATATTGTTGTTTTTGTACTAGTGAGGGCTCGTGGTCGCGGTTCTGATCGTGGGCATGGTCGCAGGGTATAAAGTGGGGTAGTTCAATGCCCTTTGTTTTGTTCTCTTTGCTTCTTTTGTTGGTTCGGCTACTGGTTGTCTGCGGACATGAAAATACTTTCAAATTTGTAAATTTTGCTTTATGGGTGTTTCAGGTAGTGTAGCTTGTAAATTTTGTTTTGGATAGTGCGTTTATGTACTTGGTTGACGACTATAAATCTCTAGGCTAGGGTTGTTTTTGTTGTGCTTATTGTTGAAATATGGTTGGATTGGCTTTCAACCACTCAAGAATAGACTTTTCGAATTTTTGTAATTTCACATTATAATATAAAATAAAGCATATATTTTACCAATCAAAAAATAATAATATTAATATTATAATTAACATAATAGTCAATTAAGATAGTTTATTAATATATATAAATATATATGAAAGGAGAACCTACAAATATATTACCTGAAATAATATAAGATATAAATAGAAATGGTATATATAAATTATATATATATATATATACATTATCTTATACCTATATATTATAGGTTATAATTTTTTTGAAGAAACTATATATATATATAAAAATATACATGATGAAAAAATCTTATTAATGAAAAGAAGGAGCACATACATAATCAAATTATACCATAAAATATTAAAAGTAGAGATAAAGATATTAGTTTAATGGAAAGAATAATACAATTTTTTTTTTTTTAAAATTATTTTAATAGTGTGAATCCAAATCTCTATAAAATAGTTAATTGATTTTTGTAAGATTTTCTTTAATAAAAAAATAACAATTACATTACATAAAAAAAATCATTCTTAAAAAAAGTCAAAATAAATAACATTTATTTATTTCAGAAAGATTTAATGAAATGCTTTTATAAAGCAAAAAATGAAAAATCATTCCTTAAAAAAATGTTTAATTTTCTTTATCCGCCAATAACACACAAAACTTTTTTAACCAATTATATGCACAAAAATAATTTTTATAATTTATAAAGTTAAATATTTTACAAGTTGACTTTACAAAATTGAATTTTATTTTAATTTTTGTTTAAATATTGTTTTTGATTGGTTGAAAACTAAATTATTAATAATAACTAGTTAACTAAAAAAAGCCAAACTCATTACAATAGTACTATGCTTAAGGCAAGTACTAATATGCCTAAGGCAAGTACTAATAAAAGAAACTGGATGTTTAATTTTAAACATTAAGTGGATAAATGATAATGATAATGTATATAACCAATTTAAATTTTTGGGATATGAATAAGTGTAAAAATATTACCATTTACTTTTAAGTGACGTAGGTTTAATGTAAATCATGGATTCAAACTCTAACACATGGTTTTAAACTCATGAAAATACACATTTACAAATGTTAACTTAGATCTATGATATATTTTTATTTTTTTGGTTGTTAATATGTTTTTATTTTATTGAAAATATAAAAAGTAGAATATACATCAATTATTTATTTCAGAAAACAAAAAAACCCCATCACCAAGACAACTAAACCAACAAATTTACAGAATCACCATTCCCCGACTATACCATCTTGATTACAAATTTTCCCTAACTACCAACACCTACTCCCCATGCACATTCTAGGCTGATATAAAACAAAGCATCACCAACAAAAAAAGGTAGCTAACCCACCAACCCATAATTAACAAAAAACACCAAAAATCATAAATAAATTACACATTTTCTATGAGCCTTCTCCCAGCTCCAATGGCACGATCTCTTTCAGTGGCTTGGCTTTCTTCTGCGGACGCAAGCCTCTCCTTTCATGCAGTTCCTCTCTTGCGATCTCCATCAAGCTTGCCAAAGATATCTCCATCTCTGCTAGCTCTGCACAAATCTTCAGAGCCTTCCAACCTCCCTCTGCATCCTCCCGCCAACGATCTTTTGTACGCCCTTCTAGCCATCTTATAAAAAGATGGTTTAAATCCACCATTTTTGGGCCTCCACTGTCCTGACCCTCCTCCTTGACTAACCCCACACCTGGAATTGCTCATTACAGGATACTTTCCATATCTCCTAGGAAATATTTTGGCACCAACGTTTTCTTTACACTCTTCACTTCCTTCACCGGCTCCCCAACATCCAAACCCCACACCATCACCAATGAATAGATATTAGAATTTGTTCTATATCTGTGCATCGGCTTCTCAAACCCATCCCCAAGCATAATCTCCACTGCTTGCGCTGCCTGAATGTCCTTAAACAAGAATAGACTGCACAATCGCTTCATTGATGCTTTCCCCTTGAAGGGGTCCACCTTCTTACGCGATGATAGTGAGAAGCTTGCCTCCATCTCCGTAACACCACTCCAACTATTTCTCTGTTGAGCACTGCTAGAACTGACCACCAAACTTGCAACCACTTCCCCATATGCATCGACTCTTGTGAGGTAATTAAGTCACCCCACACTGCCAGCCTAATTCTTAAATACCGAACGTACCTTTGGTGTTGGCAATCCATCAACCTCAAAGCAGTTCCACTATTTAGGAAATCTACCACTCCTTATGTAATTACAACATGTTATCACCGTACTCTTCAAATCCCTCCACCAGATCCTCTGTATTAATTACTCTCAAGTCTTCACAACAAAAAATGTTTATTTCCCTCAGAGAGAGCGCCCATTTCGAAAGAATGTCTGCCTTCCCATTCCCCAAACATCGTATATGAGACACCTTAAATGCTTCAAACTGTGCTAAATCTTCTATTATCCTTTCTACCATCCCCTACAAATGCCATGCTTCAACTTTCCCTTTAATTATAGCTTGTATTATCAGAAGCGAATCTCCCTCTAAATGAACCTTTGTGAAACCTAACCTCCTTGCTAGCTTGATTGCCATTAAGGTTGCTGCTGCTTCCGCAACATTATTCATCCCATTTCTCAACCTCATTGCTCCGAAAGCTAGGACATTTCCTTTCCAGTCTCGCACTAAACACCCCACCCCCGATGGGCCCAGATTTCCTTTTGATGCACCATCAAAGTTCACCTTCCACCACCCTAACTCTGGTTTCTCCCATTTGACATCTTCACTCATAGACTGCGTTGGTTCAACCCAACCAAGCCCCTAAACGAGCATCTATGATATATTATTAGCTTATGAGGATTGTTATCTTTATAAACACCTTAAGTAAACTTGTTAAATCACTAGGGTCAAGTTCTCCTATATCAAATAATTCATTAATTAAATATAAATTAATAATTGTATAATTAATGTAGATTAAATTTAAAACTAGTTAGATAAATAAAGAGTGATAAATGTGATCATTAAATGAGAGGAAATAGATACTCTAATATTGATAGTGGAATAATGATAATGATGATGCGCAAAATCAAATTCTTTATTCTTAAATTTATCCCTTCTATCAAATAAATCTCTTTAAGTCTAAACAAGTATAGAAAACCTTGAGGTTTACTTCTAACTGATGTGGGTTTAATCCCAATCACGGTGGATTTGAACTTTAACACATAAATCTAAACTAGCAAAAATAAACATCTACAGATTATTAGCTCTAATATGTGATATCTTATTGGCTTATAAGGACTATTATTTTTATAAACACCTTCAAGGAATTTGTCAAATCACTAGGGTCAAGTTCTCTTATGTAAAACCTCTAGATCGACTAGTTTTACAACTCTAAGAGAAGATTCAAAATGATATACATAAGAATATAAGTGGCCTATATGCAGATTAGATAGATTTTAATTATTTTTCCTTTTAGAAAATTGAAGTGTACTCTATTGATCTAGATCCTTGATATTGTTTATTCCTAGCATGTATTTCACATATGAAACAATGACACGTTTAAGGTCTCTAAATACCGAGACATGGCAACATATCACACAAATATGTTTCAATTCATCTCATAATGGCTTGTAAGGAGAAAAAGGAACAATAGAACTCAAATTTAAATATTTAAATTTGATGTTCATTCTTGTGCACGATGAGATCAATTTCAAGTGGTGTAAAACTAAACTTGGATAGTGAAAGTGATAATTTTAAGGTGAGAAGCAAATATATTGAGGTAAGTGTAAATGGGGTATACTAAATGAGGGGTGAATAGTGAATACACAAGAATAAGTGTAAGTGAGAGAAAATAGAGATGGGGGATTAGAGCATGAAGCTAAATTTAGTACAAGAGTGTACCACTTATTAGTATGTTATTGATATTTCACCAAGGTGGCTACAAAACTAAATGGTCCAAATGGAATAGGTGTGTAAATTTCACTATTACATTTTCTCCACACTTTGATGTGTGTGTGAATCTATAATGCATGTACAATTCAAAGTATATGAACATTCTTGTGTGTGAATCTATAATGCATGTACAATTCAAAGTATATGAACATTCTTGATCAATAGGGAAAATAATATTTAGATGCTCCTTGGTATGAGTGCTTCATTGAGCCTACAAAATATAAGTTATGCAATGGGTAGCTTATATCATACAACTAAAAGAAGCACAAATAAAAAGTTAAAATTCAAATATCCATGAAGATGGGAAGTAGATAGAGAAGGATTAGAGATTATACCTATATGTAAATTGATACAATAATACTTGACCCAATATGATTGTGTAATGTACGAAACCCAAATTTCACCACAAAATCTAAATAATCAACAATGTTAATCATATTAACAAGAAATAATCACAAGTACATCAATACAGGAGAAATAACTCCATACAAGCCATGTTGTTATGTGACATATCGTTCATACATGAACATAAGTACTTGAAATAATATGATACAATAGTTGGCTTAGGCAGTCCATTGGTAACAAGTTAGAATAATACAATAAGAGTACAAGTAATGTACACATACACTAGAATCATCAATAGTCCAATCCACTAATTATCCACAATTAAATAAATGTACAATCTAAAAGTACATATACAAATAATAATTCAATAACAATGTGGAGATATAAATAATATAGTATTGACCACCATCGACCCTTATAGTCATTTGCAAATCAAGAGACGAGAACATGGTCCAAATGCTTTTTTTTCCAAACCATGAAGCTTATGCTTCCTCAGAGAGTTCTTCCTGACATGAAGAACCACTGACCCTACATGAAATGCTTAGCAAAAAGAAATCGACGAACAAGATGGAGTCAAGTGCATGCCTAATATATCTACATGCATTTATATTATACAAGAACATTTTATGATCAATATTAGGATATAACAAAGAGAAAATATATATAATAAATCCATCTATCTTAGTGGTCTAAGTCACTTGGCCAAGCATATATCCATATACAACTAATAAAAGTAGAACTGGAAAAGCAGTGTCTACACTCCTTGTAACCCATATTCAACACCCATCTTGGAAAGTAATCTTTCCACAAACACTCATGAAAAAAATATTTCCCTAACATTTATTCCTAACATGCATAATTTTCACAGTAAATAATTAAACACTCTTTATCCTTTCATACAAATAATGACGCCAACATCTTTCATTAATTCAATCATTCATACATATGACAATAGATATATAATTGAAATGCAATTGTCTAATTCAAGCAAAGATCAAAGTTGATGCATCACCATACTTGTTTCCATGCAAATTTATTATGTAGTTTAAAACTACTTTCATTTCATACAATAATGACAATATAATGTTTTGAATGTTTAATCATAAGAAGTCAATTTGTAATATGAGGTGCATATTTGCACTATTATGTAATTATTAAATTCGGCTTTCTATTGATAATATTTTCCCCATTTGATTGAGCAAACCAACTATTGGAAAAGGAATGGAGCATGGAGGAGTGAGAGGGAAGGGGAGCGAGCGTGTCGGTTTGAATTCTGAGAATGTAGGAGATGACGAAGATGTGGATGCTGATGATGAAGATGAGGATTTGGGGGTTGCGAGTGGTGTGATCTACTCTTTGGAGCCTTTGGAATTGTTCTAGAAAGAGTTTTTTGTGGTTTTCAAGCTATCATTTTCCCCTTTTCTAGAGTTATGAGTTGTTTATGGGCATTTGGCCTTGCATCTTAGAGGCCTGACATTGGTGGTTGTTGGGTCTACTCTTGCATACGTGGTGTTGCTTGCTGGTGAGAGATCGTTGCTCTCATCCTTTGGCATTGATAAACTCCTTAAAGGATTAGAGGAAACTACTACTACAACTTTGTTCATGGTTTCTCCTTTGTCAGACTCTAGTTGTTGCGACCTGCTATTCTCCTTGCCCAGCTTTCTAAACTTTATTGCTTGGTTTCTTTCATCGACATAACTTCCATGTGCTAGATTTTAGTAGCACTAGGGAGTTTGGATGCTTTGGGCTGCCAGAGAAGACACCTTTTTTGGGTCAAGGTTACAAGTTGGTTGTTGTGGTTTTGTGAGGGATTCAAGATTTTGGCCTCTGCTTATGAATAAATGCGTTATTTTTAGTAACAAAGGAGGTGTTTCAGGCTCTTATGGGGTGTTTTTCCCATGGAGTTGTGTTTTTAATTCAAAATTTTGTATAAGGACGAGATCTCTGGAGATCTATTTTTTGGTGCCAAATTTGGAGGTTGTTAATTGGTTGTTCAAGCTTAGTTTGTGGCTTTCTTTGGATGCTATGCTTCTAGGTCTCTTGTTTTGCCTACTGTGTGTGGTTTTGAACCCCCAATGGACTTTGAAGCTTTTGTTGCAAAGGCGGTTATTATCACTTTGGATAATGTTAGCTCTTTGTGTTCTTATCTTAAGGTGGTTATGGGAGTGTTTGTTGCCTGGATTTTACAGTTTTTGCTGATGATTGGGCTACACCCAAATCCTATTTTTAAGGTCCAACTCTTTGTGCTCCTTTTGCTATTGGTTGGGATGCATTCCAAGTTCTTCTTAAAGTCCCTGAAGCCCATGCTGCCAAAGGATGGTGAATAATTTGTACATTAAAACATTTAATCCCTCATTAATGTTCAAATCCTTATCAAACTTTAAACCCTCATTAAGCATTAGCAGAATGTAAACATGTGAAACAATAATACAAACTATACACAAGAGAATACCATATTTATGTGGAAAACCCTAAGTAGGGAAAAACCACGATGAGGATTAGCTCACATATATATATGAATAACAACACTGAATAAAATTAGGCTCACTGCCAAGGGCTCACTACCTAGAAAAGAAGAAATGCTCACTCCTTGGTGGCTCACTACCCAGAAGAAAGAAGAATAAAATAAAATGTTATAGAGGGATTCAATATCTCAGAGCAACATGAAGAATCCACCACTACAACTCTATGCCATATGCAACCTTTGGCTCACTACCTCCAACAACTTCAAGCAAATTGAAAATGTAGACACCTACTCTTAGCATCTAGAGTTATAGGTATTTAAGCTCACACTCAAATCACCACTATTGATCACATTTGCATCATTCAAACACCTTACACACATCTCCAACAATTCACCATTCATTTATACCATCCATGACCTAAACAACCTTAATTAGGTCGACCTTAATGAAATGTATGTACCTCAAATGTGCAACACCAAATAGGTCAGCACCAAACATCTCTGCAATGGAAAGAAATGAAGGAAGGCCACACCAAGGGTTAACTAGGACCCAAATCTACACCGACACACATCACCATGCTTCCAAAACACAACAAACAACCTCTGTAATTACCACTAGCATGCTAGGTCAGCCAAACATGTACTAAAACTAACAAGCGACCACATACATGCCTCTCCAAGTCTAGAAACACCACATGAACCACATAGCAACACTCCACACACATTCCAAAATATTCCACATCATCAAAATATTTTGTAACACTACCATAACCACCTGAACCAAAGAATACTTTCATCCTATGCAACTAAACATACTACCACATAACACAACTCGTGAATCCAAGCTTGCGAAGCAACTCAATACTCAACACTCCAAGGGAAAGTAGATGCATAAATTATAAGCACGTTCCCAAATATGCAAGATAAGAAACCTCAATGCAGAGAAATGTGGAGCAATCTCATTTCTCCTAGACAATCTTCTATATAAGCAAACACATTGTCAAACACATCTTCCATTGTTGCACGATCCAAAACCTAAAATTTTGGATATAGTTTACCTTTGAACACCTTTGATCATCATATCCAAACTACACAAGCATATATTCAACCATGAAGAAATGAGGAGCACAACACTGAACACACCTCTATCACACTACACACTCTTTTATTCAAATTTTCTCAAAAGCACTTGGAAATTGAGTGAACCAACTGCATCAACAACACCACAACATATCTTAATCATATCTACAACATTTGTAACACCAAAAATCTCTCCATCTACAATACCAACAATATCCAACAATCTTCATACTGTTGACATCAATGATAACACTTGCAACATACTTGCAACAATCACCCCCATTTTCATTAATAGAAACACTAGCACTAAAAAACCATCGACAACAAAAAAAACTCTGCAACAAACTTTGCATAGAATAGCACCCCCCCTTACTGGGGTACACTTCACTCTCTCCCTTCACCTATGTTCTTTAGACACCATTCTCTCCCCCTTTTTTGAGGAGTTCTTAAAATATTACTCTCCCCTATATTTTTCAGACATCACTCTCCCCCTTTGACATCAATGGAAAAGGGCAACATCTTTCCCTTTGATAACGCTTGCATACCTCTCTTTAGGCAACACTAGCAAGCAATTGCTCTCTCTCCACTACTCTTCTCCATATAATTTTCACTACTGCTCTCACTACACTGCTTACTCTCCCTTAGGGACACAAGATATGCTCCCCTTGACTGCACCAACCAAATAAGAACACTACTACCTACTCCCCCTGAGAGGGATCCTTCATCATTAGTCTAGGACCAAGAATGTATCTTAAAATTCTTCTTGGATAGATGCACCACTTATGCATCTAGTTGAAAGGAGTGGCAATAACCCCTAACTTCCATCGAAGATACTCAAATGAATCTTTAGGAAGAACCTTTGTAAAAATATCTGTAACTTGATCCTTTGTAGGTACATACTCCAACTTCACCTCATTCTTTGCAACTTTTTCTCTTAGAAAGTGATACCAGATAGAGATATGTTTTATTCTTGAATGCATTACTGGGTCCTTTGAAATATTGATAGCACTTGTATTATCACACAAGATAGAAATAGGTTCATCATATGATACTCTGATATCCTTCAATGTATGCTTCATCCATAACACCTATGTGCAGTATGATGCCGCTGCAATATATTTTACCTTTGCAATAGATAATGACATTGAATCTTGCTTCTTACTCAACCAAGAAACCAATCTACTTCCAAGAAAGAAAGAACCTCTACTTGTACTTCTTTTTTCATCTACACAATCTCCCCAATCTGCATCTATATATGCACTCAAGGAGAAATTAGTATCCCTAGGATACCATAAACCAAAGTACAGAGTGCCCTTCAAGTATCTAAATATCCTCTTCACTGTTGCTACATGTGATTCTCTGGGATCTTCTTAAAATCTTTCCACAAGACATACTGCATGCATGATATCTAATCTAGTAGCAGTTAGGTATAATATTCCATCAATCATTGATCTATACTTGTTCTGATCAGCCTTAGGAGATTCATCATTTTTTCTCAACTTACAACCAACAACCATAGGAGTACACATCGATTTAGAATCTTCCATTCCAAAACTTTCTTCAACATTTCTTTGACATACTTTAATTGTGAAATGAAAATACCTTTTCTTGATTGACTGATTTGTATTCCAAGGAAAAAATTCATCTCCCCACACATTGACATCTCAAACTCTTTTTGCATCTCATCTACAAACTCTTGCACATGCCCTCATTTCCTCCAAAGATTATGTCATCAACATATACTACCATAGTCAAGATTTGTTCTCCCTCAACCTTGAAGTAAAGGTTGTTGTTTGTAGTACCTTTTCTGAATCCTTGCTGCAACAAGTACTTATCCAACCTTGCATACCAAGCTCTAGGAACCTATTTGAGTCCATATAATGCCTTCTTCACTTTGCAAACCATATCATCATCATCTAATAATTGAATTTTTTTGATTGCTCAATATACACCTCTTCTTCTAACTCACCATTCAAGAATACATAATTTACATCTATCTAATATACCTTGAAGTATTTATATGTTGGAAAAGCCAAAAAAATTCTAATGGCTTCCATCCTTGCCACCAGAGCAAAAGTATCTTCAAAATCTATTCCTTCCACTTGTGACTAGCCCTTACACACAAGTCTAGCCTTATTTTTGACAACTTTTCCATCCTCATTCAACTTGTTCCCAAAAAACCATTTAGTTCCCATCACATTCTTATTTGTTGGTCTTGGGACCAATTCCCAAGTTTGATTCTTCTCAATCTATTCTAACTCTTCTTTCATAGCCTTGATCCAATTCTCATCTTTGCATGCCTCAGTTATAGTTTTAGGTTCCACCTCTGAAAGTAAACAAAAGTTTACATGTTCCTCTATCATAGCAAATTTTCTTCTTGTCAACACACCTTTTCTCTTATCTCCAATGATTTGATCTTCAAAATGATTCTTCTGCACATACTTAGGAGTCTTAGGGATTTTTTTCTAGAGCTTATTCCTCTTCAACTATCATCTCTTTTTCTTTCACTTCATCTTTTTCTTCTTCACTACAAGGGGTTTCATTAGATTCATATTCTTCTATCAATACAAAACTATGATGTGGTTCTTCATCCACTTTGACACTTGCACTTTCAACATTCTTCTTCAACCTTTTATTATAGCACCAATATGCTTTGCTTCTTGTGGAGTATCCAAGGAAGATTCCTTCATCAGATCTTGCATCAAACTTTCCTAAGTTTTCATCTCTTCTAATATAGCATTTACTTCTAAACACTCTAAAATATTTCATAGTAGGAGGTTTTCCATACCATAGCTCATAGGGAGTCTTTGAACTATTCATTCTTTCTTGACCTCTATTAAGTATATACATTGTAGTATGAATAGCTTCAATAGACATCTGCTAAATTTGCTTCTTTCATCACAGTTCTTGCTGCTTCTTGAACTGTTCAATTCTTCCTCTCCACAACTCCATTCTATTGCGGAGTCCTAGGAGCTGATAATTGTCTCTTTATCTCATAATGTTCACAAAAGTTGTTAAGCTCATTGGATGTAAACTCACCACCTCTGTCAAACCTTAAGCACTTGATTTTCAAATTCATTTCATTCTCAACCATAGATTGAAATGCTTTAAAATTTTCTAGACCTTCTGATTTTTCTTTGAGAAAAGTCACCCAAGTCATTCTAGAATAATCATTAGTCAACAACATAAAATACCTATCACCATGAGAGCTTCTTATTCTAATAGGTCCACATAGGTCTGTATGCACCAACTCCAAAGGACCTATAGTAGAATATTCTTTAGTCTTGAACCTCTTCTTTGTTTGCTTTCCAAACTGACATTCTTTGCAGATTGCATTGATAGGCTTTCTAATCTTTGGAAAATCTCACACAACATCAATAGAATTGATCTTCACTAGGCTATCAAAATTGATATGACACATTCTTCTATATGTCATAGCCAACTTTCATTGATTTGAGACATAAAGCACTTAGCACCACTACCTTTGAGTTGATAAACATTACCTTTTTTCCTTGTTCCTGCAACAACCAAAGTTCCAAATCTTCCTTTTCTAATTTCACAACCATCATATTGAAACACCAGATTGTATCCTCTACTATGTACATCTATCCTACACTGAGAAGATTATATTAGAAACCCTTGATATAAATAACATCATTTGATTTATGCTTTCCATCAAAACTAATTAAACATTTTTCATAGATCTTAGCAGATGTATATCACCAAACTTAAAAAGACCACCATCATACTTTTGAAGTTTAACAAACTTACTTTTATCACCTACCATATGATTTGAGCATCCATTATCAATTATCTAGCAATTCCTCTCCTCTCTTGCATGAAAAGCAATCATCATAGTTCCTTCAATGTTATGACCTATTTCTAGAGCACTTCCCTTCATACATCTTTCATAATTAGTAGACTTAGTTCCAACATTTAGAGCCATGAACAAGCATTCATCACTATTATCATCAGGATAGTCTAATTCCTCATCATCAGATACACCATTGTCTTTTTCAACATAATAACTATTCTTGATAGATTTACCTTTAGGATCCTTATGTTTGTCATTTACAACTTTGATTGGACATTGAGAAGCATAATGACCTATCTTTCCATAATTGAAACACTTAAAGGGTATCTTACCTCTGTATTTGCTAGTGCCCTTTTTTAGTCTCCTTACAAAATTTGCTTCCACCTCATCAAGATCATCTAGATATGATTCATCAACCTTCTCTTCCTTGATGACTTTAAAAGCAGTTTCTTTCTTTGGAGCATCTTGACCAAAATCTCTCAATTCATAAGAAATTAAAGCACCAAACATATGATTTGTAGAATATTCATCTAAATTCTGAGCTTGCTCAATAGTAGAAACTTTAGAACTATAAGTTTTAGGAAGAGTTTTTAGTACCTTTTTCACAACTTCACTTGATCTTTTAGCTTACCACCAAGACCATTGATGGCATTGACTGGTTCATCCACTTTGAGCATGTAGGTTGCAATATCTTCATCTCCGAACATCCTCAGGGTTTCAAATTTAGCTTTGTGATTCTACATCTTCGCTTACTTGACCTTGTCATATCCTTCATAAATACTCTCCAAATTTGTCTAGATCTCTTTAGCTGTTTTCAAACTTATCACTTTCACAAGTTTTGAAAATTAGAAAGTCCACTCAATATAACATTCCTTTCTTTTCCATTATTCTCATATTGCTTGATTTAATCATCACTTGTCAGACCAACAATAGGCACAGTATATCATTTTTTAACTGATTGCTAGACACCAAATCCAAGAGAGACCAGAAAGGATTCCATCATGGTTTTCCAATAAGAATAATTCATTCCATTGAACATAGGAGCTTTGGCATCCTTCCTGTGCACCATCTGAATCTAGCTCAAGCGGTTAAGCTTTCTCCAAGGAAGCACAACTCTGATAGCAATTGTTAGATGCACAAGGCAACTAAGAAGGGGGTGAATCAATTGTACATTAAAAAATTTAATCCCTCATTAACTTTCAAGAGCTTATCAAACATTAAACCCTCATTAAGCATTAGTAGAATGTAAACATGTGAAACAATAATGCAAACACAACTATACACAAGAGAACACTAGATTTACATGGAAAACCTTAAGTAGGGGAAAACCATGGTGAGGATTAGTGTAACAACCCTGGTGTTCTACTTAGTAAAATTTCAAAGTTTTCACCTCAAGTGAATGATCCATGATGCCCTAACATAGCAATAAAAAATTTCTTTCCATAATGTAAAATATATGTACATTTGAAATAAACACTATTTCCAAACTTTCATTATATTTCATTATAATTTCATAAATCTTTCCATAACATAGATTTCATATTTGAATCAACTCAAGTTTATCAATCATGATTACATTCTTCTATATAAATGGGTACTAGATACATACATACCTCTTCTGAGCTTCCAAGCAATAGATACATAGATGGTCCAAGAATCTCCTTTCAAATCTTGGTCACCAGCTGAGGAGGAGAACACTCTAGCAATTTTTTGCCAAATACAGACTCAAATGCGATCCCCCACACATCTATCACATATCATAAGATGGCCCTACCCTTCGACAAAGAGATTAGTGGAGTAATCTCGTAATGACAACCACTTTGAGCTTAGTGTTGTGCCCTACATAGATTTCATATTGAATCAACTCAAGTTTATCAATTGTGATTACATTCTTCCATATAAATGGGTACCAAATACATACATAGCTCTTCTGAGCTTCCAAGCAATAATACATAGATGGTCCAAGAATCTCTTTTCAAATCATGGTTGCCAGCTGAAGAGGAGAACACTCAAGTGCTTTTCCACCAACCACAGACTCAAATGCGGTCCCCCACACATCTATCACATATCATAAGATGGCCCTACCCTTTGACGAAGATATACCCTTTGACGAAGATATTGGTGGAGTAATCTCATAACGACAACCACTATGAGCTCAGTGTTATTCCCTACATAACTAGAACTTATTCATATAGTAGCTACACCTACGAGTATGAAAATCCTGAACTAGAATGCATAAAAGGAACATAGTGAATTGACAATGGAGCCAAAGGTGATCACACTACTTTGGCCAAAGTATTCTCACTCAGTGTTTCGAGTGACAGTCATCCTATCCACATACACTACTCTAGCTCAATTTGAATTTAGGCCATTATAATCTATGTATAGGTAATTTCCTTCAACAGGTAATCATTAACCTTAGCATGACCTGTCCCCCTTTTCCAAAACACAAATGGTATCTCTACCAATAAAGCATAAGCATAAGTTACCCCCTTCAATGGATAATCTAATCCTAGGTATAACATATGATCTATCAAGCATAATTTACCCCCTTTAATGGATATTCTAACTTAGGTATAACATATGAGCTTTCTTAGTCTACAAAATAACTTTGCATAAACAACTCAACAAGCTATCCCCTTTAATGGACAACCTAGTCCTAGGGTTAAATTTATAATCTAAAGTATAGCTACATAAGCTTCATCAATCATATAATAAATATTCATAAATATCCGACTCCATTCAGGAATATATCCCAACAATAGGTGATTCTCATCAAGAGTATAATCTCATTAATAAATGACCTCAATCGAAGAGCAATCATATCAGTAAACAATTTTATTCGAGAGTGTAATCTCCTTAGAATAAAGGGTTATTCAAAGAGTAGAATTTTGTCATTATTATGACTTCACATTAAGTGTATAAAGCAACCAATCAAGTAGCAACTCAAACTCAATAGGAAATCCAACCTATGGTTCCAATTAAGTAGCAACTCAAACTCAATAGGTAATCCCACCTATGGTTCCAATCAAGTAGTAATTCATAAACTCAAGTGATCAATTTAATCACATAGGAGAGTCTCAACCTTGGTATACCTTAATATTGGATATAATCAATAACCAAAAATTAGTTTGATTGTGTAGGTTAATCTCAACCTATGTGCTTTAAACAAATCTCAACCACATAACCCGTCCAAGTAGGCTATTCTTAACCTATTGGTTCCAATGGGTAATCAAGTATATATTCCAACCTAGTAGGTAATTCTTAATCTATTATTTCAATCATTAATCAAATATAATTCTTGACCCAAATAGGTTACTCTCAACCTAGGGTTTCATTCGAAAGTAAAGTAATGATCAAGAGATCATTCAAGTATAGATTAGAAATATGACGTCTCATCCTATCATATCTTATCACTGTTGATGTATTTCTAAACCTTACCATTCTTAAGGTTTCCTAGCATTATAAGCTAACAGTGTCAATTCACTTCATGAAATTTGTACCTTTCACGTTATACATGTGGTGTAAACTATCTATGTATAGAATTATCATCCAAGTTTCCATATAGGGTATATAAGAGTATTAAATCACTCCCTTAAGCTATTCACACTTTCATCAAATCTACTATATAATACTATTGTTAAATAATCACTCCTTACTATGGAGTATATAAAACACTCATAAGGAAATCATATCATTCATGATTCTTTTCCTTTCCAAACAAGCAAATAGATCACTACTCTATTTCAAGCAAACAAATGTGATTACTAATTTAAACACACAAGGCAATCAATATTTCAAAAAAAAGATAAACATGAAGAGAATATAATCTCATGCTTGATATATGCTTATTCCAATTGACCATTGGATCCCAAGCTTAGAATTATCTCAAAGGAAAAATACAACAAAATGGAGCAACGTAGTGATGCAAAGAAGAATTGTATGCAAATGAGGTGAGAATGCCTCATATTTATACCCAAAAACCAACTTCTACAACCTACATTCAAGGCTTAAGCAATGATACTTAGCAATATACTATCGACTCAACTTCACAAAGAAAAGGTGTAGACTCCTATCACATTACTCACCAAAACTATACAACAAATTGACTATTTGCTTGCCACAACAGTTTGACCACTTCATAAAGCACATGCTTCATTTAGTAAATTGACTTCCAAGTTTATAAGACTTCTAAAAGATATACATAATTTATAACATGACACCAAGTATCCACACATTTCCTATTCTCATGTTCGTGGTTTAACTAGAGGAATCATTCAATAATGATCTGGCTACACATTACACAATCAACTTGGTCATAGATTTAGAAATCAACACATATTAATGAATCAACCTCTATATTAATAGCGTTGTTAGTGCTTTGACTCAACACGTCTCTTATCATAGTTTGCATCATTTTATTCATTGTGTTAAATAAAATTCACTAAGTAGATCAATACTTATGTATTCCCATCACTCATTACCAAAAATGATAATTGCAGTTCAATACTTGGCACTGTGCTAAAATAATACTACATGTTAACCTTTGACTACCTTAATTAATGCATTGGTTGTAAGTCTTTATGCAGACCACCCTTCATGCATGAGACTTTAACTCACTTATTCACAAAGTGTTGGCCTTTACTACCCTATGCACTATGATTCATATTAAAGCATTTATTTTAATATATTCATAGTATTACCATATCGCTTCCATATAGACAACGATTAACTTTGTATAGAGAGATCTCTCTCTCACATATGCGCTAGCTATATATAGCACTATGTGCTATTACCACAGTGCCATATAGTTTGTAAAACATGCATGTAATGAATACATATATTATATATGTATATACATATTTGTATATTTAGCATAATGCTTTTATGTATATATGTATATATATATATATATCCCTGCTAACATCAAGTTCATTTAATAAACCTTTCGATAAACAAATTCATAAACTCATGTTATCATTGTCTATCAACAATATTATAAGTATAGCCCATTAAGGGGCTTGGTTGGGTTAATCCAACTCAATCTTCTTTAGAAGTTGACAAATGGGAGAAACCAAGGGTAGGGTGGTGGAAGGTTAATTTTGATGGAGCGACAAAAGGTAATCTGGGCCCCTCTAAGGTAGGATGTATCATCTGGGATTGGAAAGGAAATGTGTTAGCAATAGGAGCAATGAGGTTGAAGGATGGAACCAATAATGCTGCAGAGGCTGCAACAGCCTTAATGGCAATCAAGTTAGCTAGGAGGTTAGGAGTTTCAAGGATTCACCTGGAGGGAGACTCTTTAATTATAATTCAAGCTATAATTGAAGGAAAAATTGAAGTATTACATTTGCAGGGTGTGGTTAGGAGGATAATAGAAGATTTAGTCATTTTTGAAGAATTTAAGGTGAGTCATATTTGGCGTACGGGGAATGTGGAGGCATATATTTTGTCGAAATGGGCACTTTCTTTTTCAAAAGTAGACGTTATAAGATTTTTCGACGTATGGGGAATGTGGAGGCAGATATTCTATCGAAATGGTCACTTTCTTTTTCAGAAGTAGACGTTATAAGATTTGAAGACTTCAGGACCATAAATGTGGAGGATCTTGATGAGGGGTTTTAGAAAGTACGGTGGCAGGCTTGCGTATTGAATAAGTTGGGGTGGAGTTCCTAATGAGGAGTGAAACATTGATGAAGGTGGATTGTCGACGCCGAACGTACATTCAACATTTATGAAGCAGGCTGGAAATGTGGGGAGTTTTAATTTCCTCACCACCTTCGATGTTTCCAGGGACATAGGAGTAAGGAGTGGTGGTTGGTTTTGGTGGCATGTTGTAGGGTGGGAGTTGGTGAAGAGATAAGGTGATGGAGGCTAGTTTCACATTGTCATCATAGAGGAAGCTAAACCCTTTTATGGGGAAAGTTTCAATACAGATACTATGACATTTATTCCTGTTTAAGGACAAACAAGTGACACAAGTAGTGAAAATTATGCTAGGAGATGGTTGTGAAAAGCTGACTCATAGATATCGAATGAATATGGATATCTATTCATTGGTGATGGTGTGGGGATTTGATGTCGATGAGCTGGTGAACGAGGTGAGGCGTGTTATGAGAACGTTGGTTCCAAAAGAGTTCCTAGTAGATATGGAAGGCATTTTGCAGTGGGAAGTTCTTGGAGTAGGGCTAGTTAAGGAGGAAGGAAGGGATGGCAGAGGCCTTGAGATGGTGGAATTGAACCATCTTTTTATAAGATGGCCAGAGGGACGCACAAAGGACTGGTGGCATGATGATGTGGAGTGTGGGTGGAAAGTGCTAAAAATATGCACGGAGCTAGCAAAACTAGAGACGATAATTGCAAACCTGATGGAAATTGTCAGAGAAGAGTTAAACATGAAAGAAAAGGATTGCGTCCTCACAAGAAAGCCAAGCCGTGGAAGAAAATTCTACTGATGGAGGCAGGCGGAAACTCATAGAAAAATGAGTAACTTGTTATTGGCCAGTCAAATTTTTTGAATTTCCTATAGTCAATGAGTCAGTTTTTGGTTTTATCCTGGAGAAGTAATGTATTGAAAAATTTCTAAAATCTCTCTGGGGTTTGGGAATAGTTCGATAGGATGGAAATCCGGTGTAGTCGTGTAGAGGTAGGTAGGCAGTTTGTTTTGCTGCTGGTTAATCGACTTTCCGGTAAACTGTGAAGTTTGATTTGGATGCTTTTTCTGTAACCTTTGCTTTATTTTCAGTTTCAGTAAAAAACAAATATTACCGATAAAAAATAAAAAATATTGTAAGTATATATCTATATACATATATATGCTTATATACATATGTAGTTGTGCTCGTATGGATACTCCATCACATCACACATACGTGTATATCAACATGGGTGTATATATGTTTATATGCATATACACATATCGTGTTACTATATCATATCAACATAAATAGTTTATATCCTCGTCGACATGCATATACATTAAATGCATACATATATACACATATATATATATCTAATCGATTCCCCATGCATGTATATTCGTAAGTATTTCTACTTACATACATATGCACATGATTGTGCTCTCATGCATGGATCAATACACACACACACACACACATATATATGTATATATATATATATATATATATACATATATATACATATATACATATATATACATATATACATATATATATATATATATGTATATACATATATATGGATCAATATATATATATATATATGTATATATATACATCATATATATGTATATATGTATATATATGTATATATATATACATATATATATATGTATATATATATATATGTGTATACATATACATATATACATATATATATATATCATATATATATATACATATATATATATATATATATATGTATATATATATATATATATATATATATATATATGTATGTATATGTATATATACACATATATACATATATATATATATTGTAGACACAAAAATATATAAATTGTTATCGCACACTTGATCTGATCTACTAACATCGCTTCATCCTAAATTATCCCTCTTCTAACCATTTAATCAAATAGCCTTATTTGATTAAAGTCATCATAATTCCCCTTTTAATTAAATAAATCCCTCGATTTAATTAAATCATTGTCTCTGTGTAATTAGCTAGGTCATTCCATCTTCCTATCTTTATTTAATTAAATAATCCATATTTTTTTATTAAATCTCTAAAGTTCATCTAATTAAATTAAATAAATCAAATATTTATCTAATTTAATCTAACATCACCCCCTTTGGTTAAATAAATCAAAAATATTTATTTAACTAAGTCTAAATCATTCTCTTCTCATTTTGAGTTATTTAAATCCTAAAATCCAAGTCAAAATGGTCAAATCAACTAACATCATTTAAATTAATCAAATCATGATTAATACTAATCCTAATCACTCAAATCCTCTAGCTTTTGCCACTTGCACAATAAAGCAATTTATTTGATTTATTAAATCTCTATTTACTTTCAAAAAGGCATCCAAGTGGGAATATTCTTCAAATTTGAAATCTCCCCCCAAATAGACATGTACATCCAACAAAGCATTTAAAATCTCTTACATGTCCTTGTGCATTGAGCCAAGTGGCATTTAACTCCTCTTTCATCCCCCCTAAATATGTCATTTCATCAAATTCAAATATTCAAACTTGCACATTGATCAAAATGTGCTCATTCCTCCACCATTCACATGATGACATGTGGATTCTTCTCATTTGTTGAAGATTAGTCCCACATTCATCCTTTTTTCCTTTTCTCTCTTCACATCCTTCTATAAATAAATAGCTCATCCTTCATTTGATCATCCACAATTTGAGGAAAGTTATTATACTTCAATTTCATCTTAGAGCTTTAGCATTTGCATCAAATCCATCAATTGTAGCTAGGTTATTGCAGGTTTTCTCCATGGAAGGCATTTGAAGCAATCACCAAGTGGATCACAATCATCAAATCTTCATCAAGCTTGCTTAGGAGTTAGGAAAGGGCCAATTTCCACATCAAATTGGTACCAACTCCCCCATAGGATCAAGAGTTTGCATTATTTGAATAGGATTAATCTCTTTTATTGCTTTTCATTGCATTTTTTGCTTTCATTTCCTATTTCAAATCATGTTAATGGATTTTATGGGGAACCTATATTCTAACTTGCATTTGATCTTATTAATATGTTCATTTGTTGTGTTCTTGCAGGTGTAGGATCTAGGTTCACATTTTGGCACTAGAAGGAGGGAAAACCAGGAGATCAAATCACATTTTTTTGAAAAAATTCTATGCTTTTTGTGTGTTTACAGAAAACTCCACCGCTAAGAGCTCAACATCGCTATTTAGCACTGCTGAGAACTCAACGTCGCCATATAGCATTGCTGGAAAGTTCAAACTACGACGCTCTAGACTTCTCACCCAGAATTCAAATTTTCAAATAGAACCGTTGACGCTTTCTGGCTCGCTGGAATCTTTTCAAAATCCAAATTGCACTGTTGATCAAAATAGTGACGCCTTCATGCTCACTGGTCTGGCTGCAGTGACTGGTAAGTGACGTTATACAACACCACTGGTGGTTTAAAACTGTGACGCCTTCGTGGATTACACAGCTGGAGGGAAGTACAAAGTGAAAAGTTATTTTTAACACGTGTTTTTTTATCAAATTTTGGTTATTTGGTATGTTTTCTGCTCTTTTGACCTCTGTTTTTGCAAAATCTAACTGATTTTCTTGTAGGTTGGATTGGTCAAAGGTGAAGAGGAAAAGAAGCATGATGACCCCATCTCGTAATACCAAGTGTTTTTAAACACTCTAGTGTTTGTTCAACACTCTTAGAGGATTCACTATTCCTCTTAAGGAAAAAATTTCTATCTTTCGTGCTTAGGACTTACTAATTTCATCTTGGGATTTAAAAAGAACCTTTTAAATTCTTGTTACAAAAGGGGCTTAAAAAGAACTTTAGGACACAAACTCACTAGATTTTGTTTGGGGCTAATAATTGAACAAGACAAATTCTCACACTTCATTTGGTGCTATAAAAAGAAATCATTATTGCTGTTGTTGGATTAAAAAGAACATGTGCAACTTTACTTTGTGATTACTTACTCAAACTAACGCCATTGAAAAGACGTATGCGCTTCTCTCGCGCCTCACGGTGATCTTGAGAATCAAAAGGCTTTTTGATGGTCTTAGGGTGGGATAAAGTGATCACCTCCACACTTCATTTTGGACTTAAAATTGAACAAAACGTTGTGCGAGTGTGAGTAAACCTATTGCATGTGTTCTCCCTTTGTTTCTAAATGAAGGTTGACCAAACTATGAATACATTTACTCGCTATTATTTATCTTAGAGGGCCTACCTTGGGGAAAAAGTACTCACCCAAGGGAACGACTCAACCGGTAACACTCTAAACCCAAGAGTATTTCCAGCTGGGATATAAATGTGGATATTGGAATAAATGCTAGTATCATGCGGTTGGCTCCGACGAGAAGGGAAGCAATGGTCTCTCGCCTCAATGGGTCAACTCCTACAAACGAAAAGTCCAAATTAAAACCCTTGTTTAGAAAAGGCCAAAATCCTTGATCTACTTGTTGGTGCAAGAATGGTCATTCTGAAGCCGTCCCATGTTTTTACGACTCTTAGTAGAAATGAAAAACATGCCATGGGAGTTTCATGGGTGTTGATGCTTGGCTTCCCTATATAAGTGAGTGCCGTGGAGGGGAGCCAGTGGGGTCAAGCATCTAATCATTCGCTAAGAGTAGGCGTAGCTGGACTTGTCCAAGTGGGAACTCAACAAGTAAAGTCTTTCATATCCATAGGGTTGTGCATGTTCTTGGTATCAAAACACTTGCTTGTTCAAAAAAATTGGGAAACACACATTCAAGAGGAAAATAAAAATTTCAAACCCCTTAGAGCAAATACCTTTGACAAAACCCAAGAACTATTGCTTACCCTAGGGATTATGTCCTTAGAGGTTTCTAAGTAATTGGGTTTACATCTTAATTTTCTTCTACCAAGGTCAACATTAGGTAACCATTGCCTTGATTTCCTTGAATTCCACATAGCACTTTGTGGGATGAAAAGAAGTTAGGACATTGGACGTTTAGTTTAAAAATCTAATCAAGAAAGTGTTTGTGGTAAAAGAAATTCACTAATCAAGATGAAATCAATTGAACCCCACACATGTGCTTGTGTATCTTTTGTCTTATGGTCTTTTGAGCAAACATTGATCTTTTGGTTTGAAGGGAAAAGCATGTTCTTCAAAACCTTGGCCTTGTAAACAAGTCCTTCTTAGGTTCATTTAGGATCAAAATCAAACACTTCATCCATTTCAAACATTTATCATCCCATCCCACAAGCAACTTTAGAGCTTTGGAAACATCATTATCTAGACTTGGGTACATCCTTAAACCAAATCAAAATCACCTTGTTTAATTAGGAGTATGGGAATGCATCCTTTCTCATACCTCTAGTTAAATCAGCACACCTTTGAACAAGTTTATCCTAAAGATCACATCCAACATCTTAGGGTTTACAAGTTCATTATCCAATCAAAACCAATCAAAATCAAATCCTAAAGTCTAGCATTGATCTAAAGTTCCTAAAAAATCAACACCCATATCATTCACCCCTTTCATCCTTCATCTCATCATTGGTCCTAAACACCTTAGAGGTCACTTTTGCAACAATGTCAAAACACAAGAAGAACATGGAATATAAATTGGATCCATACATCATGAGTAATCCAAATCAACCCAACTATCAAAGCTTTACAATGCCAATGGATTTTCAAAACTCACATTTATACAATCCATACATGGGATCATTATGTCCTACAAACCTCAATGACACAACAAATGTGAGTATACCCAATCTAAATCTTGGAACACCTTTTCCAATGGTAGATTTAAATCCAAGTCCAAACTTACAAATCTATCAACCAAATACTCAATGTATGAGTCTTCAACAAAACAACATTATCCCACCAAATCCATACATGCCAAATATGAATATACCAAGTACAACTATACCAAACATGTACATTTCAAATCCACACTTGGTAAACTTTTGGATAAATATGTTTTCAAATCACATGAATATTGTTCAAAATCCATCACACCCATATGTCCCCCTCACCTTTCATAATCTTAATGACCCATCATCATCATTTCATGCAACCCCTCAAACCTCTCTCCCTACGACCTCACAAGGACAAGGTGACTTATTTGGACCAGGGGGCATTTTTGATCCAACATCATCATCATTTCCCCAAGGGAGCATGCCACTCACTTTCCCACCACTCCCACCCTTTCCATTAACATCCATATCACCTCTTGGTTTGGGGATACCATCGCTACCACCACTCATCCAAAACATCCCCCCAACCATCAATAAAGGCATCATACCAAATCCTCCCCCCTTGCCATCAATATCGCAACAATAGATGGCAACCATCCCTATAGCACAAGCAACCAACACATCATCTATGTTCCCTCACAACATGGTCTCTCAAGGACTAACCATATCGATCATACCATCCACCACTCAAATCCCAATCATCAATACGACGATACCTCTTATCACCACAACAAACACTATTCCAAAACAACCTCTGCCACCACCACCACCCAAACCAAACACATCAAACTGATACAACATTGCGTTGCAAGCCGCTCAGTAGGCTGCTTATCAGAAGGCACACCAACAAAACCAAAACTGACAAGTTGCACAACTAGCTGCTCAGCAAGCTGCACAAGTTGCTCAAGTTGCCCAAGCCACACTACAAGCCCAACAAGCACAAGCCTAGGCTCAAGTGCAAGCACAAGATCAAGCCCAATACCAAGCCCAACAAGCAAATGTTGTTGAAAATCCCAACAAAATGTTAACGACCTCATGTATCGAGCCAAGTCAATGATCACATGATCAAGACCTATCCATTAACGAACACATGGAAGATGTTTCTACCTCATCTGAAGATCAAACCAACATACATCAAGAGTCACTTTTTGATCATGATAAGAATCCCTCAGCAATATTCGACAATGATCTATTTCAAGGAGTGTTAACATTATTTGATCCTGTAATCAACAATCCATCGACCAATGATCATGTTGAAAATGTCTCTACATCACCTAATAAGTTAGAGGACATATCTCAAAAATTTATTCTAAAGCATGATCAACATCTCTCACCAAAGTCTAGCAATGGTCCTTTCCAAGACATATTGACATCCTTCGACCTCATGATTGCCGATATTGAAGGAATCTTCAACTCAACACTTGATCCAAATTCACCCAAAGATCAAGAGGATATTGAGTCACTTCCCATGCCTAATGAAGATATCCAAGAACCCTTTGTAAGCAATCCATCCTTTGAAATTGACCCATGTCAAGAACTTGATCCAAAGCATGTCAAAAGCAATTCTGAAATCATTCAAGATCAAGAATTTGTATCCCCAAGTTACTATAATAATCTAATGGATACTCTCCTATCTATACAAGATGATAAGATCCACATAGCACATACTCCTCCATCTACCCATGAGATGCTTTCTATGGATGGAAACGTAGATGATCTTCATTCATAATAGGATTCCTTTACTCCTGACATTATTACACAAAAAATATTAGGTTATTGATTCCTACAGCCAAACAAAGTTATCAACATCAGAATTAGATATATCCCAAATTCAGACTGAGGACATCATGTATGAAGATATCCAGCATTATCAACTCAAAGAAATGGGTTAGATAGAACAAGACATTCTGGAGTTAGCAAAGCAACAAATTGAAACATCATCTATAGTAAAAATTTATCAGAGAAGGCTTACTGAACAAGACATCTCAAAACAGGCAGAATCAAGGAACAAAGGTGCTACTACCAGCATATTGGGGGCAACTATGTCTCAAGCAAATGTCAACATAGGGAGCACGAATAATCCTTATGATGAAACTCATGCCAATACTACAACTAGCCACATCATGAATCTTCATCCACCCATCACCCCATCCACGAATTGGGACCAACATCAAAAGAAAGATTTGAATCAAAGCACAAGGAACATTATCAAAGCAGAAGAAGAAAGAAAGCATAATGGACAAGTCAAATACACATGGATACCAAAGAATGCAAAGAAAGATTATCCTTATCAAACTCCATTAGTCAAAGAAACTATGGGGAAAAATAAAAAAGAGAAAAGTATCTGTATACACCTAAAAATGGTCACATCACATAGTCTGGTAATTAATTAAATATTTTTAATATTTAATTAAATCTCTGAATTTGATTTACGTATAAATAAATTTAAATAATTTATTTATATTTGTTCATTCTTTTATTTCGATTAAATAAATAAGTTTATTTAATCACTTTTCTTATCCATTTCTTAATTAATTAAATAAAACATTACGATTTATTTATATTAATTTTCATATAATCTTGGCTTGAATATTTTATTCAAATAAAGATTAAATATTCTTCTCTTCTAAAAATCCTCTAGATTCCATCACAATTAAATATTCTAAATATTTAATTAATTCCTCTAAAGTCTACTCACAATTAAATATCTTAAATATTTAATTAAATTCTTCTAAAGTCTATTTGCAATTAAATATTCTAAATATTTAATTGAGTCTTCTATAGTTCTAAAATTAAATATTTCAAAAATATTTAATTTCCTCAAAACTCACACAAAATTAAATAAATTTATTTTATTTATTTAATTAATTGGGATTATCTTCAACAACCGTGAAACAAACTTCCAAAACAGAAAATTAATTTCTCTGTTTCTGTGCAAGCTTGTTCCCGTGGGGTTGAAGACAAGGCTCCATTCTTCTCTCCAACCTCCCAACATTCTCCATGTTCCTCTCAACCTCTCCATCTCTCACCATTAAAAATTACCAGACAATCTCACAGCCATTGATCTTTGCTAGCCAGGCTCTTGCCTGCAAAAAGCTATAAAAAGGACTGCCGGGTCTTTGAAATCACAAAGAAGCTTTCATATAGGAAAACTATAGTCAAATAGCTTTCAAGTATCCATAGCATAGTCTTTTAAAATTCATAAATTGTAGAATCATTCCATATCATGGCCAATCATCCTCATAGTTTAGTTTTAGAAGCATCCATTATCTACAGCCCCTGTGCATAATCTACAGCCCCTGTGCATATTCGTATCAACATTTTCACTCCACCAGCATATAGGATAGAGAAGCACTTTCCTTTTTGCACACTCATTCTGTAGGTTGCCATTCAGAGAAGCTTTGCTTACACAATCTGAGAGCAACAACTTCAAACAAATCCCCGGAGATAGAGAAAAATGGAACGATTCTGAAGAAGCTTTGTCTGTTTAATTTTATTTCAATTTATCTTGCTTTCTTTGGTTTAATGTTTCATTTTGTGTGATTGTTTTATCTCATTTTGATACACTTATTTCTATCACACATTTTTGGCTCCCACCGTGGGGCTCTTGCCCCAATATTAATATCTTATTGCAGATTTTCCTGACAGGTTACGGCCAAAAACAATGTATTAGCGCATAAAACATGCTTCAGTACAGTTCACACCCAGTTCAGCGCCCGTGACTCATCCTGCAGCGCCCGTAACCCATTCTGTAGCGCCCGTGACTCATCCTGCAGCACCTGTGAATCATCCTGCAGCGCCTGTGAATCATTCTGCAGCACCCGTGACTCATCCTGCAGCGACCATGAACTCTGTTTTAGCGCCCGTGATGTTTGTTATAGCGCACTTCTAAAAAGGCTGCAATTGTAATCTGTAACTTAAATATAATTTGACTGAATCCGACGCGACCGCGGATAGTAAGAACTTTAAAAGAATGAAGCAATCCTAGGATAGTCACATAATTTAAAATTAAGCAATCCTAGGATAGTCACATAATTTAAAATCAAGCAATCCTAGGATAGTCACTTCATTTTTTATTTTGGGACTAAAAAGAACTTCATGTTTTTGTGAAGCAATATTTTCACCTAGCATAGCAAATTGTCTATTTGGGCTTAAAATTGAACTCTTGTTTGCTTTGCTTTAAACGGTGATAGGCCTATGCTCTCCCCTTAACTGGGTGATCAAAATGCCAAACTCATCTATTTTATTTCATACAATTTTAAGTTTTCATAATACCTTTTAGAGAGCCTTCTCTTGTGGGAAAAAGTACTCACCCAAGAGGAACGACTCAAGTGGGTTCAAGCCAAAGCTAGACTATTCCACCCCACTATAAAATTTAAAGGAAATTTGAGGAAACCCTCTTTTGACGGTAGTGTGCAAGATAACCATCCCCAAAGCCTTTGTTCTAAAGGTAGGGAGGTCTCTCGAGGGAGTATATCATTTTCCGTACCAAACGGAAACCCTTACTACGAACTTAGTGTAGTATCCAACCAAAGTCAGTTTCTGAACATCATAATAATCACAGTGCAGGGGAGGGAAGAATCTACCCCCAAGATACTCACCATATAACTGCCAAGGACTGTTTGCTCAGGGGATCCGGTATCCACTTCCATCACTCTGAGTACGCACCTGGAAAAGACAAAAACACGGGCACCCTTTCGAGGGTGACATGGCTGTGTGAGTCAACGCAGTTCTAAGATGTGGGCTGTTGATTACTATGATGACCTACTTGAGTACTAAGAGTGAGTCTATTTGAACTATTTATCATGTGTAAAACCTGTTAAAACAATTTTTGAAAAACATTTTGATTATACACTTGATGTTTAGTATAGGAATTAAAAACAACTATTCTATAACTTGTTTGAAGTGTTTTCAAAACATTAATTCAGTTAAGATCATCCAAAACTCACGATTATCTTGATTACTCTCATGTTAAGAGATTGGAAATCCACAACCTTTGTTAAGAAATCCATTCTCAAACGGATCAAAAAGCCAAAGAAACCCCTTAGCTACAAGAAACTATTGAAGAAAAGACGATTCTTGTACCAAAGTCGAAAGGTTTTACTCAAACATAGAACCTTTATCCATAGATATCACGACTGTGTTAGAGGTTTCACTGATGATTATGCTGTAGAACCATTGTACTCACAAGCTTTCTTTCAAAGAAGAGCCCTTTCTCAAAGGCACAACCATAATCAACGTATTCGTTTTTGTTATATTCCCCAACCTGCAATTGAATATTCTACTCGTCCAAATCAATTTCTGCAATAGAGAACTCAATCACATTAGGCATTTATCACAAATCCATCTCTTTACGAAACTACGATCAAACTTCATAGAGTGCAAAATCATCCTTTTCTTGATCTTTTGCTTAAATTCCCGCCAACAGGATTTTCATCCTTTCAATTAGGGAACAACACAAGCTAAAGGTTAGAAATCTTTCAAGTCATAGAATCTTCATTCTCTCCTGACTTTCATATCTATCACAAATTGCACTATTTCATTCTTTTGATCAAAAGTGAGTAGAATTTGGAACAAAGCTTATGCTTGTCTTCACGAGATCTCGAAAACACATGGAAAAAGACAAAGGAGAAACCACTACAAGCAAAATGGGTGACCATAATGAGAAAGAAGAGGATACATTTAATATTGAAGAATTAACAGAAGAAAAGCTTCAAGAAGCAGAGCAAGATCCCCAATTCCATACTCTTATGGAAAGGATTTTAGAATGAAACAAAGAAAGATATTTTCTTTCATTAGCTAATCAAGGAGCTAAGTTACCTTACAATTTCGATATAGAAGGGATTAAACAGAATCTTGAAACTCCTCCTAATGACTTTAGTGCCCTTACTCAACAGATAAAAGAATTACAAGGGCAAATAAAGGAAATGCAAGGAGGTGCAACAAAGAAGTATGTTTTGGATGACATATCTCCTTATCCATTCGATAGGAGTCTTCAAATGATCCCTTTTCCAAAACATTGCGAAATCCCTAAATTTGATAGGTACAATGGAAAAACTGATCCCATTGAACATGTGAGGGATTTCCGAAATATGAGTCTAGAATTCGCTTATGACGATACCTACTTAATGCGTTTGTTTCCACGAAGTCTGGGTGGACAATCCATGGAGTGGCTTTCCAAGATCACTCCCCCCATCAAAACCTTTGAGGAGTTAATAAATCAGTTTATATCACAATACGCCTACAACATCCAACACCAGATAACAATGCTTGATCTTTGTAAAGTGAAACAAAAAGTAGAGAATCCTTCACTACGTTTTTGCAAAGGTGGAGAAGGTTGTTTGCGTGATATTCCCGTCCTATTCCTGAAAAGGAAAAGATGGATATCTTCATCAATAGCCTAGATCAAGAATTAAGTTACAGGCTTAATCTTCATTGTCCTCATAACTTTGAAAAATTGATTGAAAACGCAATCACCATTGAAGGGGCCTTGGTTAAACGAGGAGTGATAAAACTTGATAATCCAAGTTCATCCAACCAAAACAACAATGATAGAAAAAGGTTTTGGAATAGAAATAAAAATGTTGTCAATGATGGTATAGTAGATGCAAATAATCTACGAACAAGACCATCTATCTTTAACCTATCAAGTGCTCCACGAAACAATCAACAAGCAAATACCAACCAACAAGGAAATATCAACCAACAAGGAAACAACAATCAACAAGGACAAAACTCCAAGCAAGAAAGCATAACCAATCAAAACACCAAGGATAATCGTGGTAATTTCAATAACAATCTTGGCAATACCCAAACATCAAATCTGTCCAGACCTCCATTCTTTTCAAATCGATGGAATTTTACCACTTTGGGTCAATCTCTTGAGTCTGCTCTCAAGGAGCTTCTTGATAATAAGGTTATCACCTTACCACCACAAAGATATTATGAGCCACGAGTCAACCACCATCATGGAATGACTCGTATTATTGCAATTATCATCAATGTAAAGGTCATAGAACGAATAATTGTCAAGCTTTGCGAAATCTAGTACAAGATTTAACTGACAATGGCACCATTACAATTGAAGGACATCATACCAATGACGATCATCAAGCATTCAAAGATCCTTTACCAAACTATAAAAAGGGGGAAACATCAGATACCAAATCGAAAAGCATAAATAATGTTGAAGACAACATAATCCGCCATATGCAGATGATCAACGGGTTAATGTTATCAAAATCAAGGAAAAAAAAGAATATCAACAGGTTAATGTGACTACGAGAGGACAAGAAAAAGTTGTTTTAAAAGGAAGTTCATCTAAGGCAACTATTTCTCCTCCAAGTCATTATAATCTAGTTGATCAATTGAGAAAAACATCAGCTCAAATCTCCATCCTTGAACTTCTCAAAATATCCCACATACATAAGAATATTTTAGAAGAAGCTCTTGTAAACACAACTGTCGACATTGATCTGGATGTAAACAAATTTCAAGCCATGGTGGGACATTTGTCTTCCCCCACTTGTCTTTCATTTTCCGAAAAAGATGATGCCTCCATGACACATCCACATAATTCATCGCTCTATCTTGAAGTCATGATCCATAAACACCGAATCAGACATGTCTTAATAGATGGAGGAGCCGGTTTAAACATTTGTACCTTAAAACTTATACATGCCTTGGGAATATCAGAAAATTCCATTGATCCATGAAGGAAGATAACTATCAAGGCATATGATGGTGAAGAAAGAGCTTCTAAAGGACTAATAATGCTACCTATCAGAGTGGGACCTGTTGTGAAAAATACCTTTTGTCAGGTTTTAGATTGTGATCTTTCTTATAACATACTCTTGGGTCATCCATGGATTCATGATATGCAAGCAGTACCATCAACGTACCATCAATGCCTCAAGTTTCCATACGATGGACAAGAAATAACTATACAAGCTGATTACAATAGCACCCAAACTTGTTCAAATCTTCGAGCAACTCAAGATGCCTTTGTGCCACATAATAGGGAGGCTCTTGCTGTTTCTTCTTCCAATCTACAAGGCCAACTGCAAGAATTGACAAAGAATCTTGACACTAAGCTAAATTTAAAAGACAAAGGGGTAGGTGAATATTCGCTATCTCTTTCTACCTTACCTCCTTCTCCGAGGTCACATGGTCAACCAACCTTATCAAATCAAAAGATTGCAACAACCTCTACATCCCAAGCTTCTGTGCCAATCAAAAAGTTTGATGGACAATTCATTAAAGCCAACACCACTGAGGAAGAGGCTGAAGATAGGGACATCATAAGTTGGCTATACAAAGATGAAGATGAATCTGTCTTGCACATTAAGTTACCTACATAACAATATGGTAAGAAGTACGCTATCATGCGAAAAATGGGCTATGAAGGAAATGGTCCTATAGGAAAAAGAAGAGAAGGAATCGTGGAACCAATTCAACCTATCTCAATACATCCAAATGATAAAACAAGATTGGGATATGGTAAGGATACAGAAGAGTCAGTTTTACAGCAAGCACAACAAACTAATGAAAGAGAATCAATTTTAGATAAACACCATGAAGATGTCACTCTACAAAAATCTTATGGATCAGTTTTCCAATTGCAGAACGGTTCAAATACTGATTCTAATGAATACGAATGGGACACCATTTATAATGATGAATTTTGGAGAGACAAACAAGTTGATACCATACACAAATATGAACCCGTTCTCATACAAGGAGAAAGCTCGGGAACACAATCACTTGAATTTGATTCACGGTATAACGATGACTCAACTGAGGACAATTAATATTTTCACGAGATTGATAATCGACAGGAGAATACCATCATAGACCTTTTCTACCATGAAAATGACAACCACATCATGAATTTGAAAGCTCAAGACCTTACCTAACCTAATGATCCCATGCCTTTAGTTTATCCAGAACTTATTGATTGGGACAATGATGCACCTATCCATATCCCTACATTTCATGATGATGAGGACATTATAAATTTCCTTTGTTCCTCTAATGAGGAAAACAATTGTTTCATCAAAGAATTTCATACTCACGATTTTGATAAGGAGGGTGTCAAGTCTCTTAGCTGCAAAATAAATGAAATAAAAGATGGATCTATCAGTGAAAATCAAAAAATGGCAGTGGTAGATCACAACAAGAGAAAAATAAAGAGCGAATCCAATAGTGAAAACCTTTATGAGGCACTGAAGGATGAGAAACTTGACACTCTTCCTAAGCATTATCACAAAAGATCTTCTATTTTGATCGAACCAACAGAATCAATCAACATAAGTACAACAGAGCAGCCAAAAATCTTGCAAATTGTAGCGTCATTAACAGTCGAAGTACTAAAATTCATGGAGTTCTTGAAGGAGAATGAAATCAACTTCGCTTGGTCATATGCTGATATGCCAGGGTTAGATCCTAATTTGATAATGCATCATTTATCTATAAACGCAGGGGCAAAACCTATGAAGCAAAAACTCAGAATAATGCATCCACATGTTGCGTTATTGGTTAAAGAGGAATTAAAGAAGCTTTTAGATGTTGGATTCATTCAGACTATTGACTATGCAGAATGGATTTCCAATATTGTACCTGTTTCAAAGCCAGATGGAAGGATTAGAATTTGTACAGATTTCAGAGATTTGAACAAAGCTTGTCCCAAAGATGACTTCCCTTTGCCCAACATAGATATGATTGTTGATTTAACTGCTGGCCATGCAATGTATTCATTAATGGATGGATTTTCAGGATACAACCAGATAAAGATTGCACCAGAGGATCAAGATAAAACAATGTTCACATGCCCTTGGGGTACCTATTGCTGGAACGTAATGCCATTTGGGTTAAAGAACGTAGGAGCCACTTATCAAAGAGCAATGACGACAATTTTTCATGATATGATGCATACATTCATGGAAGATTACGTTGATGATCTCCTTGCCAAATCCAACACACGAGAAGGACATCTAGAAATCTTGTCAAAAATCTCTATCAAAATGGAGAAGTTCAATGTTCGACTCAATCCAAAGAAATGTGTCTTCGGCGTTACATCTGGAAAACTCCTAGGATACATTGCTTCAGAAAAGGGCATAGAGGTTGATCCAGAAAAAGTACAAGCTATAATGGACATGCCGCCACCACGAAATATCAGTCAGCTTCGATCATTGCAAGGATGACTATAGTCCATCAAGAGGTTTATAGCTCAACTGGCAGACAAAAGCTTACCATTTACACATTTATTGCATAAAAATGTCCCATTCAAATGGGAAGAAAAATGTGAAGCAACATTCAATCAAATCAAGCAATATCTTATGAACCCACCAGTTTTAATTCCACCCGTTCCAGGAAAGCCACTCATACTCTATATTTCAGCAACAGAAGTATCCTTGGGAGCATTACTAGCACAAGAGGATTCTACAGGCAAAGAAAGGGCCATATACTATATCAGCAGAACTTTAACAAGTCATGAATTAAACTACACTTTCATTGAAAAAGCTTGCCTCGCAGTGGTGTTTGCTTCTCAAAAGTTGCGACACTATATGTTGGCTCATATAGTTAAGCTGATAACCAAAATTGATCCACTAAAATACCTTTTAAGTAGAGCTACTTTAACAGGAAAACTTGCAAAATGTGTAATGATCTTAAGTGAGTTTGACATTCACTATGTAGATTGAAAAGCTATTAAAGGACAGGTCATCACAGATCAGTTGGCCGAAGCACCTTTACAAGAAGAAAATCCAATGCACATTGATTTTCCTGATGCAGACGTCTTCACAACAATAATTGAGAAGTCATGGACATTGTACTTTGATGGATCTTATACGCAACATGGCTCGGGGGCAGGGATTCACAACTTGTCATTAATCAAATCAATGATGATTATCAAACTAAAGATGATAAGTTGCTACCTTACAAGAACATGGTGGATGATTTTAAAAAGTATTTTGTGTCAATCAAGTTTTCACAAATCCCAAGGATTGATAATAAAGCTGCAGATGCAATGGCTACAATTGCTTCCTTATTACAACTATTAGAAGATCAAACAAAGCATGAATTCTTGGTGGAACAATTGTTTTCTCCTGCCTATGATAATCCTGAGACCCAAGTCATATGCCATTTATCCGGTTCTGATTCACCTTTATATGGTAAGACTTATACCTATTTGAAAGATAACATTTTACCTCCGGACTTATCTCGAAACCAAAAGAGGAATTTCATACGCCAATCATCTCGTTATACTTTGATCGCCGATATCCTTTACCGACGTGGTCTTGATGGTACGCTCCTTCGATGTCTTGAACATGACGAATCTGAAAAATCCTTACAAGAGGTTCATGGTGGTATTTGTGGAACTCATTCAAGTGGTTTAACCTTAGCCAAGAAACTTGTTAGAATGGGATATTATTGGCCTACCATGGAGAAAGAATCTTTTACTTTTGTCAAGAAATGTTCTAAATACCAGATCCATGGGATCTTATTCATGCACCTACACAGGAACTGCAACCTTTCACTCCGACATGGCCTTTTTCTCAGTGGGGACTAGATCTTGTTGGAAAAATTCATCCTTCATCATCAAATGGGCATAAATTCATCATTACAGCTATGCAGTATTTTGCAAAATGGATCGAAGCTGTTCCTTTGACGACCGTGACCGGTAAACAAATCTCTTCATTCATCCTGAATTACATCATCTGCCGATATGGCATTCCTAATTCTATCATTACTGATAATGGGAGGCCTTTCAAGAATCAGGATGTTGACGAACTTTGTGAAAGATTTCACATCCAACACAGGTTTTCTACACCTTATTATCCACAAGGTAATGGTCAAGCAGAAGCTTCCAACAAAACAATCTTGAAGATCTTGAAGAAGACAGTAAATGATGTCGGTCGTGATTGGCATGTCCAATTAAATCCAGCTTTGTGGGCATACAAAACCAGCATTCACACACCAACAGGAGCTACCCCATATGCCTTGGTCTATGGAGCAGAAGCAATCTTACCACTAGAGGTTGAAATACCTTTGCTTAGGGTTTCACTCAAGGGATTGATAAATGATGAGGACTACAGAGTATCTCGTCTGCAAGAGTTAGAACTGTTAGATGAAAGACGTCAACATGCAGCTGACCATTTGAAGGGTTATCAACAAGTTATGTCTCGTAGCTATAATCACAGAGTTAAACCACAGACATTTCAAGTAGGTGACTTAGTCTTGAGAGAAAATCCACATAATCAACAAGACAGAGAAAAGCAAGGAAAATTTGAACCAAACTGGCTTGGTCCATTTGTCATCATTGCAGCATATGGTTCTAGTGCATATCAGTTATCTACGTCAGAAGGGGACCTGTTTGAAGAACCAATCAACAACATTCATTTGAAAAAGTTCTATGTCTAAAAAAAAAATCAGAAAAGTCTTGAAAAAGTGCAATAAAAACAAGTGGTGAAAACCTGGAAAACAGGCGCTACTTGTGATCAAAATAGGCTCCTCCATCTATTAGCTTATGTCTTGCATTCACTTACGACATTATCCATCCATATCTATCATCTGTACATATCTTTCATATCCATATCATATGACAGGAATCCTTGTGTTTCATCATGGCTTGATGAAATTTGTACATATCCATAATCTTTAGGTTGTGTTTACACTGGGGGCAAAAGCAGAAACACAGACTGAACGAGAGAGGGGCAACGAGCTTTTCGAACATCACAAACAGACACAAGACGCTTTGCCAAAATGCAATAAACATTGCCGTATCAAATCAACCACAACATGCTTATTCAATGCAAATTGAAATCAAAACAACATGATCCAAACAAACATCAAAACAAAAACATCAATGTTGACAACCAACTTGGATGATCTTAATCTGAATAATGTTTGAAATATTTTAGGCAAGATTTGAATGGTTGTTTGATTTCCTATCATATCTCTGGAGCAATTCGATGATGTACTGAACTAGAAAAGCAAGGAAGGAGTATGATTTTTCTTTGTCTGCTGTTTGCGAGGAAATCATTAGTACTATGCAAATTGGTCGCGAGACATGCTCTACTACGTATCATTGATGACATTTCGGAATTTGCATGAGAAAAGGGTTAACTCTTGTCTGTTTATGCAAGCGATACTCATGTCATCTCGGTTCAATTATACCTAGATGCTTGTATTAACTTGCTACATCAAAATTCATGAAAGCAATACTCAGGTCATCACTGGTGCTAACATACCCTTTGATGCTTGTATTAACTTTCAACATTTCAATGCTCTATGATGAAACAAAAAGCACAAATAAGCTCTCAAAATGGCAATATTGTACAGATACCTTGCATGGTTAGTATAGATTGCATTCATTTTCAAATTTTCATTTTGCATTTATGGATTATTCCAAAAGCTGGAAAAATATCAAATGTTTCATGTCTTTCCAATAAAATGACTGAGTACATTTTGACATTCACAAAAACATCATTTCATACATTTTTCATACATATTTGCATCAAAAAATCATAAAAACAAAGCATACATCATAATCAAAAAATTCATAAGCATTCATACATTGTATCATCCATCATATTCATACAATCATTCATCAATATATTTCACTCATCTCATAAATCATGCATACATATACATCATAAGCATAAAAATTGAGAAACCATCATATCATTAAACATCATGCATATATAGAAAATCGAACCAGTCATCATAAATCATCGCTGCATTTCATATATCTCAAAAATGAATGTCAAAATGTACAAATATGTCAACTATACATGATATAACATCATAAAAAATGAGATCATCTCAGGGTGTATACAAATGTCTCAACAGAGTATCACTAAAACATCATGTACAATGCACTAGGCAGTGCTATCCTCTGATGGTGTTGGTCTAGGACCTGTCCCACCTGCACCTGATGGACTTGATCCACCTGTCCCTGATGGACCTCCTGGAGGTAATGGCTGTGTCACACCCCTGCTAGTGGCCCGAGAACGACTACGAGTAGACCGAGACTATGTATAACTCTCCCTCCGCTCACGTGGCACCGCATCATGATACCTGGTCCTATAGAACTCTGCCTCCCGGGTGGCTCTGGTCACCTCTCTCATCATGTCACCAAGCAAGGTACCTACTGCTACTCTCTGTAGACTATCAGCTAGAGCGATGGCCTGCTCACCTCGCTGTCTGGCTGTATCTCTCTCAGCAGTAACTGTCATCAACTGTCCCTAAAGCTGTGTAATCAAGGTCTATGCCTGTGCTAACTGACCCTGTAAGCTCTGCACTGTACTCTGCAAAGAAGATATCTGACTCGACACCACTGGATCTACTGAAGATGATGGATCTGTATGTCTCATCCGCGGTCCACCTCTACCACCTCTACCACCTCTCCTACCACCTCCACCACCTCTCCTACCACCTCTATCACCACCTCTACCACCACCTCCCCTACCATCTCCACCACCTCTATCACCTCCACTCTCCTCATCATCACTATCTCCCTCTGACTCATTATCACTACCTCCACTCTCCTTATCATCATCATCTCCCTCCGAATCATCACCCTCTAAAGCTGTCTCTCTTTGTCATCTCTGACCGCCTCTCTGTGGTCTCTGTATAGCAACTGGAGCAATAGGCTCATCAGGATCAAACAATCATGGTGTAGGATGCTCTAACACATACTGACCATACTCTGGTGTCATCCCTCCGTCAAGGATATCAGCTCAGTAATCCCACATCTGTACTCCTAAACTAGTGAACTCTACCACCGCAGCCTCATAAGAAATCCATGGACCCCACACTGCAATCTCCGATTGTCGTCGTGCATAAATAGCAAAACCCATAGGCATACCCTGAGGCCGACCATACTGCCGACATACTCATCCAACAAGAAATCTCTCAATAATCCATGAAGTACGGCCAATAAGATATCTGGAAGTAAAGACATAGGGCATCTCCCTCGCATCCTCTAGCCATGCCTCACAATCTACATATGGCCACCAGCATACTATATCAAGATCATCTAAGAGACGCTGCCAATGATCTAGTTTGCCCAGTCTTGGCTGAGCAATAATATCAGTATGTCCTCATCTGTACGATCGACCGACAGGTCGTCGTCCATGAGTCAACGGTCAGATAATAGCAAAGTGCTCCCATGCCCATATCTGTAATAACGAACAACCAATAGCAAAACTTCGGTCTCTACCGTATACAATATGATGTAACTCATCATACAAATGTGCAAGTATGCACGACCCCCACGCATATCGTGTACCCTGCATCACCATCCTCTCCAGAACATGACCCCACCCGACTGCGAACCCCTTCGACCTATGGTCAGGGCACAAAACACCTCCAATGAAACCTGCAAGTACAGATGGTAGGGGTGAATATGAATTTGTCATCTCTCTCCAGGGGATATAATATCCTACAATCTCATCATCTTCGAATATCCGTCTCAAGGAATCCGTACCTCCCGCCTCTCAGACATCAAAACTCACTATCTCTCCCATAACTGGAATCCTCAAGATGCGATATACATCCTTTGGAGTCACGATAATCTCTCTGGTTGGTAAATGAAAGGTGTTTGTATCATTATGCCACCTCTCTGCAAGTGCTGTCAATAAAGCTCTGTTGAGACGCACCTCAGGCATCTCAAGTAATGAAGTCAGGCCACATGCCTCGATAATATTTCTATCTGCCTGTACCAGCTGTGGAATCAATCCCCATGTCTTCGGGAATGTCTCTCGTAACTGCAAAACACCCAATCTCTCCTGTTGACACATCATCATGACAAAGCAAAATCAATATCAAATCATCACGACTCATCAATCAAATCTGAATATCAAACTGTTTGTTTTTCATTTTCATGGAAAGTAAATAATCAAAATCATGTTTGTTTTTAGCAACCTTAGAAGCAAACATATCAATCAACTGTTTGTTTTTCATCATCATGGAAAGCAAATAATCAAAATCATGTTTGTTTTTAACAACCTTAGAAGCAAACATTTCAATCAAACTATTTGTTTTTCATCATCATGGAAAGAAAATATATCAAAATCATGTTTGTTTTTAACAACCTTAGAAGCAAACATATCAATCAACTATTTGTTTTTCATCATCATGAAAAGCAGATTTATCAACATCCTGTTTGTTTTTAACAACTTTAGAAACAAACTTATCAGTTATTATTTGTTTTCCAACAACTTTGGGAACAAAATTATCACTCACAACAACATGCAATCATGGGCGCTATGAAAATTGTCATGGGCGCTATGAAAATCATCAGGGGCGCTACAAAATCAATGGCGCTACAGAAAACATCATGGGCGCTATGAAATGGTCATGGGAGCTATGAAATTTATCAAGGGCGCTATAGAATCATAGGCGCTATGGAAATTATCAAGGGTGCTATGCAAATAATTAAGGGCGCTAAAATACACTCTTTCACAATCAAAACATGGATAAACGTGCTCCGAACGGAAAATTTTCAAAAAGCAGAAGTTTAACGGGGTACATACCGCGGGTCCATAATGCGCTGGCCGCTGATGTCGTCGGATGCGCTCAAAACAGTGCTGGTGAATCGGAAGTGCCATCTTTCTCACTCCATAGCTCAAAATTTATAATTTTTACTAGGTTAAAATGGAAAATGACATGGAAAATGACATTTTTAACCTATTTAAAAGCAAAAATGGGGCATTTTAACACATTTTATCACAATAGGGGCAATTTTAGTCATCAATTTTTCATCTCACATCTTTTCAAGCCATTTTCTTCATATCATAATTTTCAAACGATGAATCGACATCTTTAAAATCATAAAAATCAAAAATTTCAAAAAATCTAAAAATTCAAAAAAAAAAGAAAAAAAAAAATTCACAAAAATCAAAATCTTATCGATTCATCGTTCGAGGGGGCATATACCTATCAACATTCGACAATCAACATCTGGGGAAAATTTCAAAATTCTTTGAAGCAATGTGTAAAACACATCACTTCAAAGATGGGAAAAATGTATACACCTAAAAATGGTCACATCACATAGTTTGGTAATTAATTAAATATTTTTAATATTTAATTAAATCTTTGAATTCGATTTACGATAAATAAATTTAAATAATTTATTTATATTTGTTCATTCTTTTATTTTGATTAAATAAATAAGTTTATTTAATCACTTTTCTTATCCATTTCTTAATTAATTAAATAAAATATTATGATTTATTTATATTAATTATCTTATAATCTTGGCTTGAATATTTTATTCAAATAAAGATTAAATATTCTTCTCTTCTAAAAATCCTCTAGATTCCATCACAATTAAATATTCTAAATATTTAATTAATTCCTCTAAAGTCTACTCACAATTAAATATCTTAAATATTTAATTAAATTCTTCTAAAGTCTATTTGCAATTAAATATTCTAAATATTTAATTGAGTCTTCTATAGTTCTAAAATTAAATATTTCAAAAATATTTAATTTCCTCAAAACTCACACAAAATTAAATAAATTTATTTTATTTATTTAATTAATTGGGATTATCTTCAACAACCGTGAAACAAACTTCCAAAACAGAAAATTAATTTCTCTATTCTTGTGCAAGCTTGTTCCCATGGGTTGAAGACAAGGCTCCATTCTTCTCTCCAACCTCCCAACATTCTCCATGTTCCTCTCAACCTCTCCATCTCTCACCATTAAAAATTACCAAACAATCTCATAGCCATTGATCTTTGCCAGCCAGACTCTTGCCTGCAAAAAGCTATAAAAAGGACTATCGGGTCTTTGAAATCACAGAGAAGCTTTCATACAGGAAAACTATAGTCAAATAGCTTTCAAGCATCCATATCATGGCCAATCATGCTCATAGTTTAGTTTTAGAATCATCCATAATCTACAGCCCCTGTGCATATCTATATAAGCATTTTCACTCCACCAGCATATAGGATAGAGAAGCACTTTCCTTTTTGCACACTCGTTCTACAGGTTACCATTCGGAGAAGCTTTGCTTACACAATTTGAGAGCAACAGCTTCAAACAAATCCCTAGAGATAGAGAAAAATGGAACGGTTCTGAAGAAGCTTTGTCTGTTTAATTTTATTTCAATTTATCTTGCTTTCTTTGGTTTAATGTTTCATTTTGTGTGATTTGTTTATCTCATTTTGATACACTTATTTCTATCACACAGTATCCATCAAAGATGTCCACAAAAGAAAAAGAAGGCTTCTCAAGCGACGTACAAAGTATATCAAGCAGTTAGTCCTAATTCCACATATACTTTCGTATCCACCCATCATTGCTCATCTTCCCAAGTTTGGAGAGTCAAAGGTTCCAAGCTATCAACCAATCCATCTTCTATTCCTAAACACACTCCATCCACACCTCCACGCATGATATCCAATTCTCACATTCACCATGTATTGGAAACGAACCTTCATCATAAGGATTCAGAAGGCACTCTATCGCGATGTGCGCAAAAATACAATGTTAACTCTGATATCAACAAAACTGACCAGGAATCTCAAAAGTTGCATTCAAGTGCACACATCTTAGCAAAGCAACTTCTTCAAGTAGGATATTGATGGCACATTATGACAGGGGAATCTACATCAACACCACAAGGTGATTTAACATGAACTTAAAATCTTTTAGAAAAAACCCAAAAATCAAAAAAAAAAAATCCAAAAAAAATCCAAAAATCAGAAAAAGGATTGAAAACGGTAAAGACAAAAATTGTCCTCTAGTGAAAACCACTACGGTGGCGCTTTGGACATAGACCATGATGAAAACCTGGCAAATAGGCGTCATGAGTAGAATCGAGCATCTACGTGTGCCACTTCAGGTGAAAGCATCTCATCCCATCCATAATAAAATCTAGCATTTTTTCCTATCCATAATAAATCCATTCATCCATGAACCATTTATCCAATCCATTCGCATATATCTGCATCCATAGTCTGAGTTATCTTGATCTTGATAAAATTTGGTGCACGCTTTACACTTGCTTATGGTAAATATCTTGACATGGGTCATTTTCATTGATCCTATCCTACCCAACATTATCTGAGACATAAAACATTATCCAAATGAACATCCTCTGTTCAAACACCTTATCTTATTGCAAGATAATCCATATCCCTCCATCCATACACTTATCCAAGCATCCATCCATGGCATTCCATACATTGCTAGACACTGGGGGTAGATATTTACATATTGCTTTGGGAATAAATCTTGATCTATATATTCCAACTTATGTGGTGATCCAAACATTGGAAAACGTAAAATCAAATTGGTCCACCACTTGTGAGAAAAAATCCAAATCACTAGCCCATGACATATTTTGATGAGAAGACATTCCTTATCAATCTTCATCTTTCATCGAACATCAATCCAAACAATCACTATCAGTCACATCTAATGCGTGCTTCAACATCACATCAAATCATCCAGAACAACTTTTGTTCCAAAACCAAGCTTCAAAATCCTGATCAATCAAATCTAATCAATCCCTTATCATCTTGGGATATACATCCTAATCATTATGTTGCTTAACACTATCCTTGCATTGTTGTGTATCCTCAACAATGTTATCACCATCAATCCATCAATCTGATTAATCAACCTTAGCTTGGTTTTCAACAAAATCCCAAATAAAGCACTGATATCATCACACATACCCATATCCAAATTGTCAAAATCATGAGAAAATCTAAAAGCAGGTCAAAAAAGTCAGAAAAGTGTCAAAAACACTAGATCTGAACTACGCCGTCTCTGAGCTTAAACATAGGCAAGGCTAATATTTGATTAGCCCCTGAAACACAAAATCCAAAAATATTCATAAAATCTCATAAAATCAAAAAACATTCATAAAATCTCAGAAAAACCCAAAACATTCAAAAAATAAAAAATCAAAACATTTGTAAAATCTTGAAAATACCAAAAACAACCTCAAAACATTTTCAAAATACCAAAAACATTGAAATATTCCAAAAAATACAAAACCATCCATCCCATCTTGCTTTCACCTACAATAATCAATCATCACACTCACCCTTTGGCAAAACAAATAGAAACAAGTACAACAATCGACAAAAGCAAGCTTCAAACATAAAATCAAAAGCAAACTTCAAACTTTTAAATGCAAAATCAAAATCTTGATCATTCACAAACATGTCAATCAACTTTATATCAACAGCTTATCAAACAACTTATCAACCCACCATCATCCTATACAATGCATGTCCTAGGATATATCGTTTTGAAAATGGGCATCATTTTGGATATCACTTTGGATTCTTATCCTATCAAAACACATCCCTTTGGTTGTAGGTATGAAGAACATTGACTTGTTTGTTTACTTGATCTTTTATTTTGATTTATCTTATTGCACTCATTCCAATGACCTCTCGATGATTTCTAATCAAAACAATTTAGAGAGAAAGGAATGGGGCAATGATCATTATCTTTTTTCTGTTGTGCTTGTTGCACATTCTTGTAATATAACCTTGGAAAATACTTGCTTTGTTAGGTGTGTATGGAAGGTGTTTTGGGCAACTTGTTGACTATTGCATTGATGGGTTATACCTTTCTGTGTTTTGGTCCGAGATGTTTGAAACTTCAGAAGTGCATCCTAGCAAGGTTTATGTATGTTAGGTGTGAACAAGAATACTCCTATCTGTTTGTCAAGTCAAAGTCCATCACACTAGGTGCAATGCCATCCTAGTTCTTTATACCTCGATGCATCATTCCTACGTGTGTTATCAAACATAAGGTAATTGGCCCTTTGAAAATCCCAACTCTTGGAAAGTGATCATCATCATCATCTCCAATAAAGTCCCGTCAGATCATAGAATTGTTAGATCCTCTCTTCCATCCATCTTATTCTTCTATCTTTACTAACATTTCTATCCAAATTTGTGTGATATCTCAAAATATACATGAGGCTACCCATGGCTGATGACTGTCTATACATCATCAAAATTGTCTACGTCAAATATCTGATCTTTCTAAGGAATTATCTTTCCTCCTTTATTTAGTAGAACCACTCCTCTCACATTTTATCGCGATCTCAATCAGAAATTAGTATTTCCACTCGATCTCTCGAGGGGGTAGTATACCAATGTAATTCTTTTTGCTGGGGCATCTAAAAAAATCAAAGATTTTTTTTTTATCATGGTAAGGTTATTCTTTGAACCAACACATCAAGTGCATTGCTTCAAAGAAGGGAAAAATGTAGACACAAAAAATATACAGATTGATATCGCACACTCGATCCTGATCTACTAACATCGCTTCATCCTGAATTATCCCTCTTTCTAACCATTTAATTGAATAACCTTATTTGATTAAAGTCATCATAATTCCCCTTTCAATTAAATAAATCCCTCAATTTAATTAAATCATTGTCTCTGTGTAATTAGCTAGGTCATTTCATCTTCCTATCTTTATTTAATTAAATAATCCATATTATTTGATTAAATCTCTAAAGTTCATTTAATTAAATTAAATAAATCAAACATTTATCTAATTTAATCTAACATCACCCACTTTGGTTAAATAAATAAAAAATATTTATTTAACTAAGTCTAAATCAGTCTCTTCTCATTTTGAGTTATTTAAATCCTAAAATATAAGTCAAAATGGTCAAATCAACTAACATCATTTAAATTAATCAAATCATGATTAATACTAATCCTAATCACTCAAATCCTCTAGCTTTTGCCACTTGCACAATAAATCAATTTATTTGATTTATTAAATCTCTATTTACTTTCAAAAAGGCATCCAAGTGGGAATATTCTTCAAATTTGAAATCTCCCCCCAAATAGACATGTACATCCAACAAAGCATTTAAAATCTTTTACATGTCCTTGTGCATTGAACCAAGTGGCATTTAACTCCTCTTTCACCCCCCCTAAACATGTCATTTCATCAAATTCAAATATTCAAACTTGCACATTGATCAAAATGTGCTCATTCCTCCACCATTCACATGATGACATGTGGCTTCTTCTCATTTGTTGAAGATTAATCCCACATTCATCCCTTTTTCCTTTTCTCTCTTCACATCCTTCTATAAATAAAGAGCTCATCCTTCATTTGATCATCCAAAATTTGAGGAAAGTTATTATACTTCAATTTCATCTTAGAGCTTTAGCATTTGCATCAAATTCATCAATTGTAGCTAGGTTATTGTAGGTTTTCTCCATGGAAGGCATTTGAAGCAATCACCAAGTGGATCACAATCATCAAATCTTCATCAAACTTGCTTAGGAGTTGGGAAAGGGCCAATTTTCACATCAAATTGGCACCAACTCCCCCATAGGATCAAGAGTTTGCATTATTTGAATAGGATTAATCTCTTTTATTGCTTTTCATTGCATTTTTTGCTTTCATTTCCTATTTCAAATCATGTTAATGGATTTTATGGGGAACCTATATTCTAACTTGCATTTGATCTTATTAATATGTTCATTTGTTGTGTTCTTGTAGGTGTAGGATCTAGGTTCACACACATATATATATATATACATACATACATACATATATATACATATATGTATGTATGTATGTATATATAGATATATATGTGTGTGTGTGTGTGTGTATGCACATGATTGTGCTCTCATGCATGGATCAATGTATATATATATATATATATGTATATGCACATGATTGTGCTCTCATGCATAGATCAATACATACATACATACATACATACATACATATATATATGTGTGTATATATATACATACATATATATACATATACATATACATATACACATACATATATATATACATATACATATACATATACATATACATACATATGTACTTATATATACACATATATACATATATACATATATATATATGTATGTATGTATATGTATGTATATGTATATATACATACATATACATACATATATGTATATATATGTATATATACATATACATACATATATATAAACATATATATATATATATAAATGTATACATGCATATATATATATATGTATACATTTAGTGTACATATAAATCGAAATAAAGATAAATTTACAGAGAGCTCAAAGACTCAAAGATTCAATCACGACATTTTAATCAAACAATCCAAGAATCAAAGACATTGATCAAGCATTTATCACAAACCTTGAATGCTCCTAAGAGAAATCATGACCCTATCTAATGCAAACACATGTCTAAAGAATGACTTACCAATATCTTGTGACTATGACTTGACTCAACTATTCTTAGAAGTGAGTGTGTGTGTAAGCTTAGTTAGGTTTCATTAGGGGTTACCCGACCAATCACTTCTCCTGAGTGATACTTCCCCTCCCTTCTAGAGGATTGAATCTATCCTTGCAACTAGCTTAGTACAACATCAAGGTAGTTAGGCATTCATAGAAAATCCATTTTCATCATAATAAATTTGAAAACATATTCATCCCTTTGAAATCAATAACATATTATTGCATATTCACATATTTCATTTACCTAACAAACATATTGAAATCACAATTTACATTTATCAACATTTTTACTCATAATGGTAAAATTAACTTGGTAATTATGAAACAGGATGTGACATACTTACCCCCTTGTGAATCATTGTCCCCGATGGTTTTAAGCACTTGAACATATAGATAAAGTCAAATAAAGGTTTTACTTACCATTTCCAAAATATTTAAGAATTATAAAATAATCTTCCTTCATAACACCACTCCTTGCAATCTCGTCCTCCCTAGACCTTGCATTGAGTAACTCTTATTAACACATAGGGGAAACCAGTGTGCTTCACACATACTTTCTCTCTTAAAGAGCTTATACATTATAATCACAATACCTCATATGTACATCTCAAGTACAATTGTAATTGTATAACATATGACACCTATGTCACAATGACTGGAAAACACGTTCTCATTGGCTAGTGAATTTATCCTTAGTGTAACTCAAATAGATAAGGAATGTCGGTGTATTGTACACTACACTATGGGTCCCATCCTTTTCTTTGGTATTTACACCATTGAATAACTCCAAAGCTGATACCATCCATCACTAAAAACCTTTTTCCTTAAACACAATTTTGCTTCCTAATTCAAACTTTGTATCAATTAAAATTTTTCATTGATCTTTTGATCTTTTATTCCATTTGTTGACTTTTCTGGACTAAGGTTATCCCTATTTCTTAGCCTATTTCAGCTTAATAGAGGTTCAACCCTTATTTCCATATAATGGACCAAATTTCAACAATGGAAATTTTATATAAGTATTCTTCAAATCCTCCAAGATTTGGTTTATTGCTTTTGCCTATCTGACTATCTTTAAATAATATATTTTGAGCATTTGTTCAATTGAATACCTTATGATATGATCATGGTTTATGCACAACCTTATCATTATTTTCTTGTTCTCATATGAGGTAACCTTCTCAGTAACCCTAAGCAACCGCTTCATACAATATATTATTTAGGACTGAAATCCTATTACTCAAAATTTCCAACCAGCGTTGGTTACCTTGGTGAGTCTGTCCACCATAAAATTATGTCAATTTTGTTGACATAGAAAGATTAAACTATTCCAATGGTCTACCACTTCTACACTAGAATCTCAAGAGAGTATACACATCCTACCAATGACGACATCCTATCTTCATTTCCTAGCATACTGGACAATAACTTGCTACATACCTTGCAGGATCATACTCTATCTTTTTCTGGATTATAGTGGTTCCTCATATGACAAATAATTTTGTCATTCCAATGTCCTAACTATGACATTAATTTACCTCATCTCATTCCTTAATCTCCAAAATTTTGGGCACATAGGTTCTTCTCTGATCCATATTAGCCTAATCCGACTAAGTGAAAACCTATTTCATGGTCTCATGCCACATTTGATTCTTAAGTAAAATGGTTAGATAATTTGAGGAGATGAATCTCCTTCATCCTAGGACATCCATACCTTGGCTTTCTTTTGTCCTTTGACTATTTCCAAAGATGTAATCCAATTTTCAGCTCAATCTAACTTTTTTGATGAACATCTATACTATTTCGAGTAATAATTATCATTCAAATATGTTGGTTTCCAAAAGATATCAATTTTAATTGCATACTTAATTACCAAACATGAACATTTCTCAATGACTCCAAATCATGAGTAATTATATCTTTCCTTACCTATTCCATAGGAAATGATCTTGTCTTTCATGATCAAGTAATTTGCCTATATTTTCCTAAGGAATACATGATAATAGCAATTGACCTTACAATCAAATATATATATATATATATATATATAAAGTATTGTGTGATAATATTCATTTCTCATTGGTCATAATTGTTGACCTTTCCACTATCTTTTCTGCCAATTCCAATCTCTCCACCCTTGTGGTCATGGGGTATATGACTTTGATTGAAATCATGACTTACAAATAAGTTAAAAGTTCTTCCAAATCGAAAATATATTTATGATCTTCATTGTGTGGGGTACTTTATCTAAGTCAATCCACTCTTTTTCTTCCCCCATTAGTGTTTCCACGGTATTTGATCAAATCAAAGTTGAACTCACAACAAACATTTTCTTTCTCGAATTGATTTATCATTCCTTGTTGTTGGATTTCTATTGCCTCTTTCTTTCCTTTCTTACCCTCCATGGTATGCCTTGAATATACTTATTCCCGAAATTGGATTCATCATTGAGCTCTAATCTCATAGTTTCAACAATTGGATCATCAATGAAGAGATCTAATGGATAATCAAAAACTTTACAAGATAAGAGGCATTCTAATATTCTAATTCCTTTAGAATCTCTAAACATAAGTTTATTTTTTTAATTAGTTGGTGAGTTCAATTTACACTTCAACCAAACTTTGTACTAACTAAATCTTTGTCAGACTGATCTGATTTACCTTTGCAGGTTTTTTTTCTCACAATCACCTTTCCAAGTGACTTTGTCCCAATTCTTGGTAACTTTATTTTCTCATAACCATAAGCAATTCTAAATTTATTTGGCTTCTTTTTCTCATCTTAATAAGAACTCCAAATTGATCTTGCCAATTTTTTTGGTGGAACCATGTACACTTCTTTGATTGCTTCCTTTCTGACCATTATGGTCTCTATCCTTATTCTAGGTAAGTTAACTTCTTAATTATACACAAGATATTGATATTGTTCAAAATCAGATTTTGTCAAGGGTTATCCAACCTCTTGGATGCATCCTTTGTTGAATTTCTACTTCGATTGAAGTTTCCAATTTATGCAAATAATGCATACTCATAGATTCATAGTATTCTCACTAAATCCAAAAATCCTTGACCCTTTGCAACTATAGGTTGCTATCAATAAGAGGTACAAATTCAACTTTATCCATCCCTCAGAGTCATATAACTATTTCATAGGGTGAAGGTACATATTAGTTATCCTTCATAACCTTCCTATAGAACTTGATTGCATAATCTTCCACAATCCAAGGTTGCTTCTTATTGAGTTGTTGGTTCAAGAGTTTTGAACTCTAGGGACGATTCTTCTCTAATCCCAAACTTTAAATGAGTTTCCTAGAATCTTATCTTCCTTTTCATTTCCCTTTGTTCTTTCCTCTTGCCATCTTGGCATAAGAAATTTTCAACCTTTAACTTCTAATAAGGTTTACATTTAACTTTACCTAATGAGCCCATAGGCTCTGGAGCTGAACCTGGTAGCTTTGATACCACATGTAACAACCCCGATGTTCTACTTAGTAAAATTTCAAAGTTTTCACCTCAAGTGAATGATCCATGATGCCATAACATAGAAATACAATTTTTTCTTTCCATAATGTAAATTACATGCATATTTGAAATAAACACTATTTCCAAACTTCCATTCTATTTCATTGTAATTTCACAAATATTTCCATAACATAGATTTCATATTGAATCAACTCAAGTTTATCAATCATGATTATTTTCTTCCATATAAATGGGTACCAGATACATATATATCTCTTCTGAGCTTCCAAGAAATAGATACATAGATGGTCCAGGAATCTCCTTTCAAATCTTGTTCACCAGCTGAGGAGGAGAAGCATCACTCAAGCACCTTTTTGACAAATATATTGGTGGAGTAACCTTGTAATGACAACCACTCTGAGCTTAATGTTGTGCCCTACATAAATAGAACCTATTCATACACTAGCTACACATACGAGTATGAAAATACTAAACTAGAATGCATGAAAGGAACACAGTGAATTGACAGTGGAGCAAACGTCGATCACACTACTTTGTCCAAAGTATTCTCACTGAGTACTTTGAGTGACATTCATCCTATCCACATACACTAATCTAGCTTGATTTGAATTTAGGCCATTATAATCTATGCATAGGTAATTTTCTTCAATAGGTAATCATTAACCCCAGAAATAACCTATTCCCCTTTTTCAAAATACAATGATATCTCTACCAATAAAGCATAAGTATAAGTTACCCCATCCAATGGATAATCTAATCCTATGTATAAAATATGAGCTATCAAGCATAAGTTACCCCTTTCAATGGATATTTTATCCCAGGTATAACATATGAGATTTTCTAGTCTACAAATTAACTTTGCATTAACTACTTAACAAACTCTTCCCTTCAATGGACAACCTAGTCCCAGGATTAACTTTATAATCTAAAGTATAGCTACATAAGATTCATCAATCATAGAATAAATATTCATAAATATCAGATTCCATTTAGGAATATATCCCACAATAAGTGATTCTCATCAAGAGTATAATCTCATTAGTAAAAAGGGTTATTCAAAGAGTAGAATCTTGTCATTATTATGACTTCCCATTAAGTGTATAAAGCAACCAATCAAGTAGCAACTCAAACTCAATAGGTAATCCCACCTATGGTTCCAATTAAGTAGCAACTCAAACTCAATAGGTAATCTCACCTATGGTTCCAATCAAGTAGTAATTCATAAACTCAAGTGATCAATTTTATCACATAGGAGAGTCTCAACCTTGGTATACCCTAATCTCGGATATAATCAATAACCAAAAATCAGTCTGATTATGTAGGTTAATCTCAACCTATGTGCTTTAAACAAAGCTCAACCACATAACCCATCCAAGTAGGTTATTCTCAACCCATTGGTTCTAATGGGAAATCAAGTATATATTCCAACCTAGTAGGTAATTCTTAACCTAGGATTTCAATCATTAATCAAATATACTTCTCGACCCAAATATGTTACTCTCAACCTAGGGTTTCATTCAAAAGTAAAGTAATGATCAAGAGATCATTCAAGTATAGATTAGCAATATGATGTCTCATCCTATCATATCTTATCACTGTTGATGTATTTCTAAACCTTATCATTCCTAAGGTTTCCTAGCATTATAAGCTAAAAGTGTCAAGTCACTTCATGACATTGCTACCTTTCACATTATACATGTTGTCTAAACTATCTATGTATATAATTATCATCCAATTTTCTATATAGGGTATATAAGAGTATTAAATCAATCCCTTAATCTATTCACACTTTCATAAAATCTACTATATAATACTATTGTTAAATAATCACTCCTTACTATGGAGTATATAAAACACTCATAAGGAAATCATATCAATTATGATTCTTTTCCTTTCTAAACAAGCAGATAAATCACTACTCTATTTCATGCAAACAAATGCAATTTCCAATTTAAACACACAATGAAATCAATCTTTCAAACAAAAGATAAACATGAAGATAATAGAATCTCATTCCTGATATATGCTCATTCCAATTGACCACTGGATCCCAAGCTTAGCCTCCTCTTAGAATGAACTTAGCAACAAATTCTCTCCTCTCTCTCACTAAATTCCTCTCAATTGTAGCTTAGGGAAAATACCAGGTTAGAATATTAGAGCTTAAACAAAATAACCCAAAGAAAAGCAATGAAGAAAAAAGGAGTACAAAACATGAAAACAAGGAAATATCTCACCAAATGTATTCAACCTCCATGATTGACCTCCATTTCACCTTCTCTATTTGCTGCAATAATATGTTTTCCCTCAAATTTGTGATGAGCAACCTATGACTATGCCAATGTCCTAAGCAAATGTTGAAGGATTCTATCAAATGCTACACAATGCAACTATGAAGCAACTATGAAGCATGAAAATGTCTAAAGAATGAAGTCAAGAAATGCCAAGATGTATGAAGTGTAAGTGTCAAATGAGGCCAAAATTACCATTTTATAGAAAAGTCAATTTTGGGTGAATGGCCAAGATTAAAGTTGACAAATGCCCTAAGATCAATGGTCAAGATTAAATGTGACAATCCACAATTAGTGTTAGGGAAACATTAGGGTGAAATTTGAAATGAATGGTTAAGATTTGATTTTAGAAAATCAAATCAAATGGACCAGGTTGCATGTGACAAGGAGATAAGAATGACACAAAAAAAGAAAGAGCTGGCAAATCAAATAATAATAGAAATTATTTGATTTATGGAGGAAAGTTGTCATTTTGAATTAAAAATTAATTTAATTCAAAAGTGGGGCCATATGATAGTAAATAATCAATTTGAATTATTTACTTGGAGAAAGAAAATAGAAAGTGAGACAATTTTAAATAAATAATTTTATTTAAAATTAGGAGAGACCAAGGTGGACTATAATTAAATAAATTAAAGAATTTATTTAATATAAGAAGACATTTAGGAATTAAGAATGTATTTAAATAGATAAATAAAGTTTATTTATTTAAATAATCACGAGGAAATAATGGACAAAAGATAATTAAATAAATTTAAGAATTTATTTAATCATAGAGCGACATTAGAAAATTAGCGACACATTTAAATAAATAAATATAATTTATTTATTTCAATTGTCAAGAGGAATAAAAGACATGAATTAATTAAATAATTAAGAACTATTTAATTAATAGTTGAAATTGGACCATAGGACATAATTAAATATTTTAATTATGTTAGGAAGAATTGTGGAGAGAATAGAATTTGTGGGCCTAGGTCAATTTTATGTGTTTACATTTTGCCCCTCTTTGTCATAATGTATCTTGTCGCATTGTGACAAAGAAAATTCAGTCAAAACATGCCCCAATGAAGGTACGAAGTATCTATGCCCCCTCGAGAAAATTTGCAAATTTTGGCTTAGTGACAGAAAAATTTGGAAAGTGTCCCAATAAGTCAATTTGATGATTATAAATTAGTGGCGTGATTGGTTTTGGATTTCAACATGTTTTAAAGTAGCCAAAAGGTCAGTCAAAGTCAGTCAAAAGAGCCTCTAGTAATAAAATTTGCCAGAAAATCCCACTTTTATAGGTTTAATTTGGGTAAAAAGTCAATTCATTCACTTTTACCTTTTGAAATTTGAGAGCTTAGAGAAAGAGGAGACTTTGCAATGATGGTGATTCCAGTGACCGAGCATCATAGCTACATCATGCAGACCTTCAGATGGCCAGAGGGTGCAGAGCCACTGGTAAGTACTCCATACCCACCTTGTAATTTTATCATTTTGCACTCTTTTTTAGGGTTTAAAGTTAGGTCAATAAATGCGTCGTGACGCATCTGCGTTCGCATAAGCCGCAATCGCGTTCGTGTCACATGCATTTGATGTATCGTGATGCAAATGCAAAAGGTCTGATAGGTTTAGATTGAAAGTGACACATTTGCAGGCCGGTGAGACACAATTGCTGTGTCGCAACCCAAATGATAGGTCTAGTGACAATCACCATGTTGAAGCACAAACGTGGGGCCCTGCGACACATTTGTTTTACAATGACGCAAGTGATGGAGGGAGCGACACAAGTGCTATAGGATGATGCATTTGTGAGTTTTTGCAATGCAATCTCCATACTGAGACACAAATGTCAGATGAAACAATGCATACACTTTGTCGTGACGCAATTGACTTGGCACGACGCATTTGACTTTGACTAGGGTTGACTTTAGTTTAGGCTCTGTTTTTATGTGTACTTTTGATTAGATAGATGGTAATGACGGTTTTCAATAATGTGCTAACTCTCATTTTTACATGTGTAGAAATGATTACCACCTATTTACATGCACGAGTTCATGCCATCCACCTATGCCTTCAGGGATCAGCTGCGAGATAGGGAGCGGAGGTGACTAATGCAACTAGGTTTATACTATGTGACCTATATGCCCATTATCTGGGCAAATAGGAGACTATTGATAGCATTGGCCAAGAGATGGCACTCAGAGACTTGTTCATTCCACTTATCGACGGGAGAGGCCATTGTCACACTTGAGGATGTGTACATGATTTTTCGTCTTCTGATTAGAGGAGAGTGAGTGGTTTATGATCCACACTAGGGACAATGGGCTATTACAAAGTACTATGAGGTTGATGATGGTATGGGATTGGGCATTGAGGGTTATGAGATTCGATGGGAGTTTATGGTTGAGCATTATCTTTGATGGGATGCGATGCTATGTACTTTGATTGCCAGAGTTATTACTTCATATCGTCACAAACACAATTTTTCAATCGGATGGGGAGATGTGCTTGCTCGTATGAGGCGAGACATGATTGTATTTGCATGGGAGCCATGTCTACTTGGTATGCCATATCATCAGTTATATGAGGTGGCATACAGAGGTGCACATAGTAGTAGCTGCGGCACTACAATGCTGATGATCTGGGCTTGGGAGCATATTCCCGTCTTTCATCCTTCAAAGACCATAGCTTGCTGAGGGGATGCCATATGTTTACTTGTATGTGGGTGCCCTACAACAGACCAGAGTTGGGGAGACAGGTTTCTAGCAACATCGTATTGATACATTGATGGCATTTGTCTAGAGGCCTTATAGAGATTGTGCATAGTGGGTAGGAGAGGGTGATCATTTGGCATTCTACAGACAATTTCAATATCTGATTGGTCACACTATTTAGTCGCAACACATTATTGAGATGTACCTACCCCATTGGGTATTTCATCAATTTGGTGAGCAATAGGATGTGCCAATGGGGACAACAAAGTATGTGAGATCATCTTGGGAGACCCTATGGGGACTGGCTATATCAATACCCTTGATAGAGCAACAAATTAATAGACTGGTAGCACAACAATGGGTGTGGAGTGGGGGTCCAACAGATCCTGGTACTACTACAGAGTTCGATACATGGTGGCAGACTCACAGGCCACAACCTCTGACAGACGCAAATGGGCCGACACTAGTTGATTGATGATCAATTATACCACGAGTGCGGCAAGGAGGTCAAGGAGGTAGAGATGGTGGCAGGGGGAGAAGGAGAGATGGAGGCCGAGGAGATGGGGGAGAGGAGATAGAGGGAGGGGAGGTGATGGAGGAGATGGCAAGGATGGAGGGAGGAGGAGGAGAGGAGGAGATGGTAGGAGGCAGGGTAGGAGGGTGTGATAGCATGTTGAGAGGGTAATATTAGACACAATCCTTGAGGTGGTTGAGGTGGTTGAGGAGGAGAGAGAGGAGGGAGTTGGATAGGAGGAGCAACCAAAGGCAGAGGTTAGACCAGAGGTGGAGCAGCTAGAGGCAGAGGTTAGGCCATAGGGAGAGATGGAGGCTGAGGTGCATATAGGAGATGAGGCCCTGGATGTTGGCAGAAATCATGAGGCAGTTGGTGGCGAGGAGGAGATTGGAGGTGATGACAAGGAGTTGGATATTGGTGGGGATGATGACATGGATAAGGCGAATAGACAGTTGCAAGAGCGCATGGTGGATGGAGAGGAGGACATATCTAGGGGACCACATTTGCCACATGATGCCACAATTGATCAAAGATTAGCTGATATGTAGTGGAGATTAGATGAGGCCTCAACGCAGATCAAGTCCCTGCAGGTAGAACTAGAGGTGACACGGGTAGAGTGGGATTAGGCTGTGATTCATCAGTAGGAGGTGCAGAGCTAGTGTTCTGAGTTTACTCAGTTATGTATAGGACTAGTTGGAGAGATTTCTTGGGAGTTGGCCAGGATGAGTGAGAGCCGGGGATAGTACAGGATGTTGTATGAGAGGGCAGTGCCGACAGATCAACGGGATCTTGGTTTATCTCAGTCTCGGACTAGGACAAGTAGCGGCTCAAGTAGCAATAGCAAGAGCCACATCAACCAGAGTCAGAGCAGTGTGGGTGGGTCGGGCATAGGTCACACCATCATAGGCACTCTTTGGGTCACAGATCTAGTCACAACCATGGATCGTCTACTTCAGGGCACAGGTCAGAGCATAGCGAACCACTGGTCACGGATCCTTCAGCTTCATAGACTCAGCTTGCCATGTCCATGATTCCATCAGTTCCTACCACAGGTCATCAGTTACCCCATTCTTCTCCTCGAGGGGATGAGGAGAGCACAACCTAGGGCATTGCTATTATTATCTTGTTATTATGTTTGAGACATTATGTTATGATATTTATATTTTTACCATTGAGCCTACAAGCTCTATTTTTGGGATACCTCATGACTCTATCCTGTGACATGATTTTTGAGATTATATATGATGCAATTTTGGTGCAATCTATATGTTATGTGTTATGTGATGATGCATTATGATGCGATTATGTTTATGCAATGTAATTTATGATGATGATTCCTATGATGATGCATTTTATATGTTATGTGATGTATGCATTTATGATGAGATGCCATAATGATATTATGTTATGTATGATGGTTATATGATGATGTGTGCATGATGTTGTATATGTGGTGCTATGTTTTGATTCTAATGAATGCCATGTTTAGGATTATGGATGCATTGATGTATGACTATATATGTATGTATAAGACGACATGTGATGCCCTATGTTATGTATGTATTAATGATATGGATAGTGTATGGAAACGTTAAGTGCACTTATATGTTATGTGAATGCAAATGGATATTTGATGTAAATAGAAAATATGTGAATGGATGTTTAATTGATGTATGCCTTAATGAATGTTTAATGCGTAATGCAACTAAGTGCATGGATATATGTGTAAATGTGTGATGGACTAATGGAATGTCTATATGCTCATGTATGCACTTATATTTTTTTATGTCACAGGATATCATTAGGAGGCAGAAGAAGAGAAGCGACAAGATAGAAGGAAATGGATGTTAGTGTGGAGAAAAAATCCTTCAATATATTGCCAAAGAATTAATATATGTTGCTCAAATCATCATTGGGACAATTATTGTAATGGCCAAAAAACACCATGATTTGACATAGATCAATGGTGTACAAGGTTGTACCATCACATGAGACAAGTAGTCGTAGAAAAGGATGATCATGACTCATACTAAGAGTACAATTGCCGCAGTATTTTTATCACAACCAACCATAAACAAGAAAGACAAGAAAGACAAGCCATGAAACGTCGTTGTTCCTCTAAATCCTATTTCCAGGACATCCTCGAGGAACTAGAAACATGACTATTTTGAAAAAATACAAGACAAGACAATCATCATGATACGTTGCTGCTCCTCTAAATCCTATTGTTAGGACATCCTCGAGGAACTAGTAGCATGATGAAAAATCAAAGGACAAAATGGCAAGACAGTGTTTGCCAAGTGTTTTCCAAGGGTGTCTGAATGTTAAGTGTTTTGATGTCGAGATGCTAGGTTTGAAGATGTCTAGATGACAAATTCCAAGTGATGCCAAATTCAGGAAGGACACATCCTAAATGATATCGATGTCAAGAGGATCGATCCTCAAATGTTGCGAGAATCCCTCAAAATTCTAGATGACAGTGACGATGCCTAGGAAGGACACATCCTAAGATATAAATAAATGATGAGGGTTGCTCTTCAGAAGGACACATCTGGAGAGTAACCAAGAGTTGATAGTTTGACTTGTTTTGACTTATTTTGACTAGAGTTGACTTGATGACATGATTGATCGCATGCTCGTGTTGACATGCTAATGTAATTGACATGTTGATTAAATGATTGCAAAAGTTTGTTTGAGGAGTTTTCTATTTTAGAATTTTTTTTTTGATTAGAAGACATTTGTCATGTGTGCCAGTGTAGTGTCATGAACCCTAATGGACTAACCTAGTGCGGCCTCAGGGGCTCATCGATTGATGGCCTTGCCTACGTGATACACTCAGAGACCTCGTAGTTTGACACGACCAATGACTTTGTCTTGATGACCAAAGATTGAGTCATGATTTTATTTGGACAAACCTAAAAGGACTAACCTAATGTCTCGAGGGCTCAAAGATGAGCCTTGCTTACGTAGCAAATGCGTAGAGACAACGTAGTTCGACAATGACAAAGATTGACTGACATGACTAACTTGACAAGCTATGACTCTATTTTTGGTATTTTCAAGTGTTATTTAGATGTTTTTGCATTTTTGACATATTTTGGTTTTTTTGTATTTTCTTCAAGACATTTTTCAATTTTTAGGTCTTTTTTTAGGACATTTTTCAATTTTTTTGGTCTTTTTTCCGGACATTTTTCAATTTTTTTTGTCTTTTTTAGGACATTTACAATTGACAGGACCATGTGTGATACCCACTATAGTCAGGTGATGAAGGGTTTCCCCTAGTCAGGTCAAGGACTAGCCAAGTTTGAAGGATATGGAAAAGGATGTGCCCAGGATGACAGATGGACAATATGCAAGACTCGATGTTAACCATTGTTAGCCATGGAAAAAAATGGCAGGATTTTATGAAGGATATCGTGATGGTGTTAGAAAAGTGGGTGTTTATTATGGATTAAGGAAAATGGAGTGAAAGTAGATGGCGAAACAAAGACTGACTACACATGATGCCTGTTTGCCAGGTTTTCACCATGGTACTTATCCAAAGCACCTGTTTACCAGGTTTTCACGATTGGATGAATTATTTCTCTTTACTATTTTTGTCATTTTATTATTATTTTTTATACATATATTTTTATGTCAACCATTTTCAGCCATGGAAATAAATGACAGGATTTTATCACAAGATATCGTGATGGTGTCGAAAAAGTGGATGTTTATTATGGACTAAGGCAGATGGAGTAAAAGTAGACGGTGAAGCAAAGACTAACTACACATGGCGCCTATTTGCCAGGTTTTCACCATGGTACTTATCCAAAGCGCTTGTTTACCGGGTTTTCATTATTGGACGAATTATTTCCCTTTACTATTTTTGTCATTTTATTATATATATATATATATTGGTGTCATCGAGATGCCTGTTTTCCATATTTTCATCAAGGTGACGATTTTTTGTATTTTTATGATTTTCAGCCTAGCTCTTTAATGCTATGTGTAGAATTTTCAGAGATGTAGACTGTTGATGGGTTCTATCAATTGTTCACTGTCTGGAGTAGCTAGCTGGTAAGCTCCAGAACTAAATGAGGCAGTGATGATATAAGGACCCAACCAATTGGGCTTGAACTTGTTGGGTTTTTCTCTATCAGACTAATTCTTAGGATTTTGCATTAAGACCAAGTCGCCAATGTCAAACTTTCAGACCATGAATCTCTTGTTATAACTGTGGAAAAGGTGATTTTGATATGCCTGTAAATGATTTAAGCCATTATGTCTGCATTCCTCTAGCATTTCTAGCTCATGCAGTCATGATTGTCTATACTCTTCATCATCAATTAGGCCCTTCATGGAGACTCTTAAAGAGGGAATTTTGACCTCGATGGGTAGGATAGCTTTGACTCCAAAGACCAAGGAAAATGGAGTGGATCCTGTAGGTATGTAGATGCTGGTGCGGTAAGCCCTTAGAGTAGGGTTGAGTTGTAAATGCTAGTCACGACCAGTGTCATTGACAATCTTTTTAAGAATTTTGATAATTGTTTTATTAGACGCCTGAGCTTGATCATTTCCTTGCGGGTAATATGGTGTGGAGAAATGGTGTTGGATGTGGAAGTGTTCACAAAACTCACGAACATCTTGATTTTTTAAGGGACGACCGTTGTCTGTGATGATGGACTATGGGGCACCATACCAGTAGATGATGTAGTTGAGTATGAATTTGAAAATTTGTTTGTTGGTTATGTATGTGAGGGGGATGGATTCGATCCATTTTGTGAAATACTTAGTGGCGGTGATAATGAATTTATGGCCATTGGAAGAGGTGGGATGGATTTTTCCCATGAGGTCGAGTCCCCACTGTGTGAAGGGCCAAGGAGAAGTAATCGAACGAAGTTCCTGTGCTGGTGCATGAATCAAATCACTGTGTATTTGACATTGGCGACATGTTTTGACAAACTCAAGTGCATCTTTTTCCATAGTTGACCAATAATACCCAAGTCTCGTGATTTTCTTAGCTAAGGTAGGGCCACTTGAATGAGATCTGCATATACCCTCATATACCTCATGTAAGGTTGTTTGTGCTTCGTTAGTGTCGAGACATCAAAGAAGGGTATTGTCAAAGCTACGATGGTATAATGTGTCACTGATGATGGTGTATCAGGCGGCTTTGTGGATAAAGGATTTTGTTGGTTGTTGAAAGGTTTAGGGGAAGGGTCTGGGACTAGAGATAATCATAGATATCTTGATACCATGGAGAATTGGGACCAACGAGCTCACAAACCATTTTTGACTTTAGAATTTCATATGTAGGAACCAAAAGCTATTCCACCAAGAACTCAAATTGTGACACATTATTGGGAATGTATAGGAGAGATCCAATTGTTTCCATTGCATCTATTGCCTTGTTTTGTGCCCTAGGAATTTGCTCAAAAGCAAGAATGTGAAAATATGATTGAAATTTGTCAACCATGCATTTGTAGGGCATTAAATTTTCATCCTTGGTGTCATATTCGTTGTTGACTTGATTGATGACCAATTGAGAATATCCGAAGACTAGAAGTGTTTTGATTTTCCATTTGATGGCCATTTAGAGTCCTGTGATAAGTGCTTCATATTCTGCAACATTGTTTGTACATGGAAAAGCAATGCAAAATGACTTAGGAATGGAGTCCCCTTGTGTTGTGATAAACAATATAATTTCTCCTGAGCCATGTCTAGTATGAGACCCATCAAAGTATAATTTCCAAGGTGATTTAGGCTCTATATGAAATATAGACTCATCAAGGAAGTCTGCTACTAGTGGATGACTGCCTTGTACATGTGCATTTGCTAGTTGATCTAGTATCACTCATCCTTTTATGGCCTTTCGTTCCAAATACTGTATGTCATACTCAATATCATAACCCATTTTTCCAAGTGACCTGTCAATGTTGCGCGGCTTAGGAGTTACTTCAAGGGATCAATCTTTTCCACTAGATGTGTCTTGTGATTCAACATGTAATGTCTTAACTTCTGGGCGGTGAAGACAATATGTGTAATTTAGCTCATATCCGACCAATGTCTGACTGATGTAGTATATTTACCTTTCCTTCTCATCATGATAATTTTGTGCAAGCAATTCCCCCAGTGCTGAAGTTTTTGCAGAAATGTATAGAATCAAAGGTTTTCCTTCAATAGGTGGCATTAGGATAGGTGGTGACAATAAATAGTCTTTGATCTGTTGGAATGCCCTTTGACACTTATCAGTCCACACAAAGGGGATATCTTTGCATAGGAGATATTGAAATGGTTGGCACTTGTCTACTAGTTGCATAATGAAACGTCAGATAGACTATAATCTGCCTTGCAATGTCCTTAGCTCACTTATTCCTTTTGGTGGAGGCATGTCTAATATGGCTTTTACTTTGGCAGGATCAACTTCAATGACTCTATGAGAAACTATATATCCCAAATTTTTTCCTTATGTCACACCAAAGACACACTTCTTAGGATTCAAGCGGACCTTGTACTCATCTAGTTTTTTGAAAATTTTGTCTAGCACATTAAGGTGATCCTTGCGCATCAAAGACTTTTCCAAAAGGTCATCCACATAATCTTCCATTAAGGTATGCATGAGGTCATGAAAAATTGTTGACATTCCTTGCTGATATGTGGCACCTGCATTGTTGAGGCCAAAGGGCATGACGTTCCAACAGTATGTACCCCAGGGACATGTAAATGCTGTTTTATGCTGATATTTAGGGGCAATCCGAATCTGATTGTAGCCCAAGAAACCATCCATAAGGGACAACATCTCGTATCCTACTGTAAGGTCAATTATGATTTCTATGTTATTAATGGAAAGTCATCCTTTGGACACACTTTGTTCAAGTCATGAAAGTCTGTACAGATGCATATTTGACCATTCAGCTTAGTGACAGGTACAAGATTTGAAATCCATTCAACATGGTCTATTGATCTTATGAATCTTGCCTCCAAAAATTTCTTGAGCTCTGCTTTGACTAACAAGGCGATTTGTGAATGCATCTTTTGTAGCTTCTGTTTTATTGGCTTGGCATCTAGAAGTAAGGGTAGATGGTGTAAGACTAATTCTGGATCCAACCTAGGCATATCGGCATAGGACCATGCAAAGTTAATCTTACGTTTTGAGAAGAATTTTTGGAATTCTAGTTTCTCTTCCTCTATCAAAGATGCTACAAAGAGAATGATTTTGAGATCTTCTGTTGTGGCTATGTTAATTTCCATGGTGTCCTCAATGAGCATTTTTGATTTTTCCTGTGTCATGGGGAGAAAGTCCAATCCTCCATCCTTAGGCACCTCGAAGAGGTTTTCACCCTCGAATACGTCCTTTATTTTTACTTTTGTATCGTCAAAAGGTGCCTTGTAGTTTTCACCTAAAGACGTGTCTTTTTTTTAATTATTTTTATTTTTGTGACTAGAGGATTGCATAGTCTTCCCGAAGTATGCTGCACAATCTAGGTCTATGGAAAATCTAGCCTTGTGGTCCCCAATTGGTATGCCCTCACAGAGTCCCATGAATTTTGCAATGGCTTCATCATTCTGAAAAATGTCCATAGTAGGAGGGCCTTGTTGACCCCGGTCAATGAGTTGTGGGTAGAAAAGGGAGATACCATCATCAGTGTTGGAAAATGGTGGGGACAATGTGGAAAGCATGCAGATAGATTCAAAAAGGGTAAAGATGAAATTGTCGTCTTCCAACTCCCATTCAGAGTCTATCTAATATTCTTCTTCACTTGATTTAGAAAATTCAGGCTCATTGGAAAAATAAGGGACAAATGGATTGGAATCACGTTCGGTAGTGTCATGTGGCAAGTCAGATGAATCCAAATGATGGTCAATGTGATTAGATGATGGTGTAGGTTTATCATCATTGTGAGGCCAAAAGAGTCCTACCAATTCTTCTCTTTTCAATGGGACTTTAGGAGAGTCCTTAGGAAGGTAAAATTTAAACATCCGCCTGAATTGTTCATAAAAATAAGGTTCAACAGGTTCAAGAAGCATTTCGTCAAGGCAACAATCACTCAGGGATCTTTGGGAACCAAATTCCCACTCGTATGAGTCAGTTTTGGTAAGGGAATCTTCGATAGTCTTGACACTTTCAGAAACATTCACGCTCTCACCTGAAAGTACATTGGTACGTTGATCATCAGTTTCGAGTAGCCCAAACCCTAACCCAAGATACTTTGGTCTTTGAGATGGCATTATAGGTTCTCGTCTTGCAGTTTTGTTTTTTTTCCAAGGTCACTAATTTTGTCATAGCCTTTTTCCTTCACCATGTCATAGTCTTTGCCATATATTTGGATTGGTAATGGGGACAGGTTTTCTGGATCTTTGTAAATGCAAGCTGATATGTCTTCAATGTATTCTTTGTTTAGTTCACCCCATTTTGTGAAAATCATTGTGGGAGGAACCTTAAAAGTTTCTTTGGGTTCCATTATGAAACAAGGTCGACCATAAGCCTTTGGAGACTTGGGTATTTTAGTGATGCAATAGGCCATACTTAATTTATATTCTCCACAACCTTGGTCCTAGATCTTGATATTAGGATCAACCTTTGGGATGGAGGGAGATGGTATGGAGGAAGTTAGAGGAGTGGACGTGGATGGTTTGGCAAGTGTGGATGAATCGATTTATTTGGATGAAGAGGATGTTGAGGCTTCATGGTTAATAGGAACTTGATGTTCTAAAATACCCCTCAAATTAGTGCAATACTGGAAGGGATTGGGGTCGCCATGTATAGTGATTTCGGTGCCATGAAAAGGAAACTTCAAACATTGATGGTAAGTGGATGGAAAAAATTTTAAGGCATGGATCCAAGGTCAAGCAAGCAAGACATTATAGGGTAGCTCAAGATCTAGGACTTGACATGTTGTATCCACAATGACTGGCCTAACTCGGATAGGAAGTGTGATAATGCCCTGAGAGGAGCATTCCTCATCATCATAAGCCTTTATAACAATAATTTTGGTAGCGTCTACACAAGCATCAAAGAATCCCAAAGCTTTAACCAGTTTTAGGGAGCATATGTTCAGTCCTGCTCTACCATCTACTAAGACTCGTCTAACCTTATGTTTATGGGTGAAGACTTCGATATGCAATGCATCATTGTGAGAGGGTTTTTTTGATGAATAATATTGGTCTAAAAATGTTATGTGATGGGGAGTGGTTAGGCATCTCACCATGGCTTCAAATTGATTGACATCAATGTCATAAGGGACGAAAGACTCCTATAAAGTTTTATCAAGTATGGCCTTGTGTGTCTGAGAGATGCATAGTAGCTCAAGTATAGAGATTTGGGAGGGTGTTTTTCCTAGTTGGTCAATGAGATTGAACTGTCCCTTAGGTTGTAACTATTTGGTGAATGGACCAAGTTGTGACTATTTGGTAGATGGACCAGGTATTGTGATATTTGGCTATCTAGGAGGGGGAGGACCAACTATGGTGACTTTGCTTCTGCGGGTAGTGACATTACACTCACGTGTTTTCTTGATGGTAATTGTATTGACATATTCGTCAGTGACTCAGATGTGATTGATAATGGGTCCACTAGAATAGTCGAAGTCGGTGCGAGTGTAATTGGCTCAATTATTATTAGTCTTTGGTCCTGACGTAGAGGGATTATTTGAACCATGGTCTTGTAGTGGGTTTTTATGGATTGTATGGTCTGTGTTTGAGGCAAACTATTGTTCGCCTAATTTGATGGTGCAATTTTCAATGAGATCTTGTACAATATTTCTTAATTGTCTATAAGAGGAAGTTTTATGCCCTTTTGCACGGTGGTAATCACATAATACGCTTTCATCCCACCAAGATGGCTTGAATTGTCTTGGGTCATATGGCTTAGGGTCCTACAACGTGATGACATCATTTTAGAGGAGCTTCTTAAGGACCTCTTCAATTGGTTCACCCAAGGCAATGTATGTGCGTCTTTTTGGAAATTGTCTGGTTTGGCGTGGCTGTCCTTGGCTTTGATTGTTTTGACTATTCTGATTGTTTTGATTATTTTGGATGGCATTCGTAGTAGGTGTCGGTGTGGTTAATGGTGTGTTTTAAGATTGAGCTCCTTTGAGAGTGAGTATAGGACTTGTTGTGTTTACTTCCTTAGCATCAACAACACCATCATTAGTGATGTGTTTATTTTTGACCCAATATTTGTTTTTGTCAACAAGCATGTTTGTGTTCATGTTCTTGTTACCATATTTGAGTTCTCCTTTAGCAATTAGGGCCTTTTTGAGTTGGACTCCTTTTTTGATGAGGTCTGCAAAAGTGGTACATCAATGATCTTGTAAATTGTATTTTAAGGGGCCCAAAAGGTTTTGGACAAACATGTCTACCTTTTCCTTTTCTGGTATCTCAACATGGCTATGACTTGCTAAACTTCTCCATCTTTGGAAGAATGGAATAAAGGTCTCATCGATTTCTTCTTGAGTAAGCGTACATAGATTGGTAATGGTGACGTCAATGTTAATGTTATAGGCGTAATTTTACACAAATTTTTCAGCAAGTTCCTCCCATGATTTTATTCCTTTAGGAAAGGTAGAAAGCCATTCTAGTGTGGGACCTACGAGACTCCTAGGGAAGAGTCTCATCAAATAGGTATGCTCATAAGCTACGCCCATGTAATTGGTTGTAAATTATCGAATGTGTTCAAGGGGATTTATCTTGCCTTTGTATTTAGTGAAGTTTGGCACCATGTATCCAGGAGGGAACCATGGTATGTGTAGAATCGTGTCAAAAGGGTATGGACATATGTCATATGATACGTGGGTCTTTTTGTGTTGCATCTACATGTTCTCCATCTATTTTTGCAAGGTTGTGACTTGAGCGGTGAGTGCATCGATTATGGGGTTATTCATAGCATCACACATGCCAGTGATAGGTATTTCATGAGTCCCCATTTGCTGTGAGGATATATTCAGATTTGGTATGTATTGATGTGGGATGTGTGACATGTTTTGATTTGGAATTTGTTGGTATTGCGAATTCTAATTAGGAATGTGTTGTTTTGTATGGATGTGTGACGCGTATGTGGGTATGTGTACTCCTGTAGTGTTTTTCTATATTTGTGGAATATGTTGACCTTGAGTGTTTTGGTGTCCAAATGAAGTCATGCGTTGTGTAATCTGATTGCCTTGTTCAAATTGGTAAATGTGGCCATGTGGAATGTTGGTGTTTTGTCTTTGGGGGATATTGGTATTAAGTTGTGATGAAGTATTGACATTTGGTTGGGGTCCTAGAATGGAAATCCATCATTTATTCCTCCCAAAGGGGTTGAATGAATTTGTTCCCATGGTATTATTTGTAGACCCAATTAAAGGATTTGATGATGTTTCTCCCATGGCACTAGATGAAGCTCCAAATAAAAGGTTTGAAGAACTTTCTCCCATTGTTGAGGATCTAAAGGTAGCTCCAATTGCTTGTGAGGATGTCAACTGTTGACATTAGAGGCATTGATTGTGATGTGGCTTGTGACATGGTTGATGTTCCTCCAATGGATGTTGTATTGACTGTGTTGGAAGTATTTTGATTGTAGGTGCCATTAGAGGTAGCATTGATGGTGTTTGTTGCACTTTGTATGGTGGCACCAATTAAGGTATTGTTTGCATTGTGTTGGGGTTGACTGGTGTTGGAAGTATTGTTTGCATTATTGTTGGCATTGTGATCAGGAGATGCCGCTCTTAAAGTGTTAATGTCAAACCCATGTGGCAATTTGGCCCCTTGGTCTAAAAGCATGGCTAGATATATCTGTGAATCTTGTAAGCTAAGTTCTTCCACAAAGGAGGCCACGTCTGGATTTTGAGTGGCAACTTCTAAGTCTTCCATGAATACATGTCCATTTTCATCTCTATGTATGAATGGTTGAAAGGGGTTGCGTGAGGAAGATGGCATGTTCATGTCACTGAAAGGATTAATAAAAGATGCCCCCATGTTTGTGTCTTGGTTCATGTCATTGGAAAAGTTATAGGGGTTGGTGTCTTGTCCAAAAGGGTCCATTTGTCTTCTTTTCCTTTGGAGCCTATTCTCAACCATATAAGGATTTTCTCAAATGAGGAAGATGAAAATGACAACTAATTTTATGAATGGGAATGATATGACACCATGTTTTTGGATTTTTTTGAATAAGGGATGCAAATGCAACTATGTTTTTGGGTTTTCTTGCAATAAGAGATGCAATATGACAATGTTGCAAAAGGACAATGAAGACTAGGATGAAAGGTATGAAACTATTTTTTTTTTAGATTTTTAGGAATAAGGGATGCAAAATGGGGACTAAAATGACTTAAATGTTCTAAGGTATGCAAATACAAAGGTCAAAGCAATTTTGATGGACTTTAGAAAAGGTTTACTCAACCACTCAAAGTTTGGTCTATGTCTCAATTTGGATCATCAAAGGACTTGTTGGTATGACTAAATGATAATCACAAGATGACAAAGTGAGGTTTCCCAACTAGATTTTTCAGTTGGAAAGGTCTCACAAAAGGACAATGACTAAAGGAAATGATTTTGGCTAAGTCCAATGATAACCTAATTTTGAAGGCAAATATTTTGCAAGGTATGGTAAGTTTTCCTATTCCAAATTTTGCAACAAAATGAGGACCTAAAGACTGGTTTAGTGTTGAAAATGATGATGATGGAATCTAAGGGTGCAACTAACAATTTGCAAGGATGGACCTATGGAAAAATGCAAGCTAAAAGATGCAAGAAATGGAAGATTTGAGCAATTCCTTTTTTGTTTTTCAATAGAGGCTACTGGAAAAAGATGTTTGACAACAATTTGAAGGCATTTTAGCTTGGGTTTTGGACTGTATTAGTGTTCTTGTAAATTCCAGGTGATTGCATCATTTCGGGTCTCAAATTCATTGCAGGATGTAAAATGCATTGCAGTTTCAACAAGTGTGTTGTTACAGGTCGCAGATGTGGCTCAAGAAAGAAATTGTGGTGTTCTGGAAATCAAATGCAGTTTAGACCAGTCAAATGCATTGTACAAGGTGGAAAATGCAGCTTAGTAGAGCGATTGTGGTGAAAAAAGTCTCAAATACGGTTTAGAATGGCGAATGTGTTACACAAAATAACAAATGCATTGCAGGTTGAATAAAGGTCTGGTTTGTTTGCAATTTTGGCAAATTTTTTAGAATTGTTTCAGTTTGGGTGAGTGTTTCCAGGTTTGTGAAAGGTGTTTACTTGTTCAATGTCTTAGAAAACACTTGGAAAATGCAATGTTTTGTCTTTGAATGTTTGAGAACATGCACAATGAAGACAAACACAATCCTAGGTTAGGCAAGGACTATATCCACTGGATTCCATGTGGGTTTTCCCAGCCACACTTATTCTTAATAGGTGATTTAGAAGCTTGGCCACACAGACTCCCCCTTACATTGCACTCACTTCTCGAGTCAACCAAGCTTCAAGCCCCCATAAATATCCCATGGTAGGATTTTCACCTCTACTAAGAACTACGAGAATGTGGATGCCTTGGCAACGACCATTGCTGCACCATCGAATAGATGGGTTTTTGAGAACTACACAAAGGTTTTTAGTTTAGGACTCTCGTTTGAGTGGCCACACATGAGGCAAGATTAGCTCTGATAAGGAGGAATTCCAACCTGAAGAGGTTACACTCAGTAGGGTTTTTGGGAATTCACTTGTCTATGTGACACATTCGCACTCATAATCCTCAGTTTTCCATTAGGATTCACATTTGTATACCGGTCGGGAATAGCTTGGCTAAAGAGCATCATTGTTGGTTTGACTCACCTTGGGGTGAGTACTTTTTCCCACCAAGGAAGAACCAATTCCTAGAGTCAATAATAGTTTCTCTTGCACCCAGGATCGCACAAGTGCACAAGGGGAGAGGATACTTATATTATTGAATCGAGGTTACACAAATTGGAAACACTTGCTCTTTTTAGTTACCCAAATTGTAGTGTGAGGAAAACACATAAAACACTTTATTCATTTTAAACTTTAAATCAATGTGAAACAAACGAAGTTCATTTGAAGCCCATGACATGAAAATGCATGTAAATTTTAGCCTTATGAGTTTCAATGCAAGACTATGTTCATTTTAAGCCCATGAGTGAGTATGCATGTTCATTTTAACTAATGAAATGTGAATGCAAGTTGTTTGTTGTTTGTTTGATTGATTAAGGAATTGGAAAAGTGATATGAAAATCAACAAACAAAGGTTAGAATCCTTGCCACATGCTACCAACAGAATATTAGTAACCCAAAAACCTCTAAGCTACTAAATGGAAAAGAAAAATTTGGAAAATTTAATAAAAAACAAAAAGGAAATTTTAACCAGGAAAATGCATCATTCTGCAAAGAAAATGTGTCGCAAGGCAGAAACCTATATTTTATCAGGCAGATGTGTCAGTCTACAGAGCAAATGTGTTCCGACTGTTAGATGCATTGTTCTAGTCTGTAGATGTGTCACAATAGAGCAAATGCATCGTTTTGTTTAGCGAATACAACTTAGGACCTCAGATGCATCGTTCTGTAGATCAAATGTGTCATGACACAACGCTTGTGGCTCAAAAATTTGCAAATGTGGCTCTCTGTACATGTACCTGCAAAATAAAAAGAAAGCCGTACAAAAATCTACAAAAATAAGTGTTTTGGCATTGGGTTCACCAATGTAGCTTAGGGAAAATACTAGGTTAGCATATTAGAGCTTAAACAAAATAACCCAAAGAAAAGCAATGAAGAACAAAGGAGTATAAAACATGAAAACAAGGAAAGATCTCACCAAATGTCTTCAACCTCTATGATTAACGTCCATTGCACCTTATCTATTTGTTGCAATATTATGTTTTCCCTCAGATTTGTGATGAGCAACCTATGACTATGCCAATGTCCTAAGCAAATGTTGAAGGATTCTATCAAATGCTACATGATGCAACTATGAAGCAACTATGAAGCATGAAAATGTCTAAAGCATGAAGTCAGGAAATGCCAAGATGTATGAAGTGTAAGTGTCAAATGAGGAAAAAATTTCCATTTTATAGAAAGGTCAATTTTGGGTGAATGGCCAAGATTAAAAGTTGAAAAATGCCCTAAGATCAATGGTCAAGACTAAATGTGACAACCCACAATTAGGGTTAGGGAAAAATTAGGGTGAAATTTGAAATGAATGGTTAAGATTTGATTTTAGAAAACCAAATCAAATGGACTAGGTTACATGTGACAAGGAGATAAGAATGACACATAAAAAGAAAGAGATAAAAAATCAAATAATAATAGAAATTATTTGATTTATGGAGGAAAGTTGTCATTTTGAATTAAAAATTAATTTAATTCAAAAGTGGGGCCATATGATAGTAAATAATTAATTTGAATTATTTACTTGGAGAAAGAAAATAGAAACTGAGACAATTTTTTTTGATACATAAGCCAATTAATATTATTGATAGAAAGTCGAATACACCCATTTGCTAAGCAGGTATGAGGGAAAAATAAACCATGGAGAACTAGCCCTCAGAAAAACTACTAACAAACAAAAAACCACCATGACACCAGGCCATAAGCACCAAACCAACCCCCATTACAGGCCACTGCAAAACATGGCAACCATATCCAGACCACGCCAAATTCGAGAAAAAACATTACACAACCAAAACCACCCAAAGAAACAAACAAACCAAAGTAAACTACGTCCGACCAAAGAGCTGACAACACTACTTTACATAAATTTATTCAAAATAGAAATTCTTCAAACCCTGCTTTCCACTCCACACTATCAACCGCCATTAGCCCAAATAATTTTTTGAGAAATATAATTGCCACCGCCACAATCAACCTATGCCTCATTAGCCCCGGACCCTGCAAATCTAGAAGGAAGGGATAAATTTTCACCGTGTCCTCCGAGCGCACCCTTTCCACATCGCAAGGCCGCAAAAAACCTTGTCCTTCAATCACCACCTGAAGAACATCGCCAACGTTTTCAGACAGGTCCTTCCTCAACAGCTTAACCAACAAAATTTTAGCTTCCACCTTCGGCTCCAAATTGTTTAGCAGTGAGGCAAGAAAACGGGAAAAAATATGCAAATTATCCCCCCCATACTCCTCGCACTCAATGTGGCCAAAACCCAACACCATTTTTATCGCTGCGAGCACCAAAGTATCGTAGTTCACTAGAATCCTTTTGAAGCGTTGGTCAGAGACCTCCCTAAAGGAAGCCTTCCTTACCGACGACCGCAGGGAAATAGGGGTGTTAGCCCCAAAATGAGCTAATCTTGCCACTGAGACCTCAATTAAAAACTTAGAACTCTTCGCCATTCTCTGCCCCTCACCACAAATGATTGGCAGGAGAGGCAGAGCGACCCACAACCAACATCCAAAAACACAAAAATTGAATGCAAAAAGAGATCCGTTCCTACCATAAATAAGCCTGGATCCCCAAGGCTACCACCAGCCACCAACCATACTCCAACTTCATGATAGATGTCCTCTCTAAAAGGAGAGCACTTCTTTCCATTTAAAACCATCATCTCATTGCGTTGGAATCGATGCCAAATCCGATCGACAACATCTTCCCAGCTTGTCGACTTGACAAGCCAACTCCTCCCCATGTACTAACTTGCCAACTTGGCACCTTAGACCATTGTTGATTGACACTGTGGCAACCTTTCCCAATCCCTCCCCCACTGTGGAGGTTCACCCACCCTGCCGCTCATGAAAGTGAGACAATTTTGAATAAATAATTTTATTTAAAATTAGGAGAGGCCAAAGTGGACTATAATTAAATAAATTAAATAATTTATTTAATTATAAGAAAACATTTAGGAGTTAATGATATATTTAAATAGATAAATAAAATTTATTTATTTAAATAATTAGGAGGAAATAATGGACAAAAGATAATTAAATAAAATTAAGAATTTATTTAATCATAGAGCGGCATTAGAAAATTTGCGACGCATTAATAGAATTAAATAAATAATTAAGAACTATTTAATTAATAGTTGAAATCAGACCATAGGACATAATTAAATATTTTAATTATGTTAGGAAGAATTGTGGAGAGAATAGTGTATATACCTAAAAATGGTCACATCACATAGTCTGGTAATTAATTAAATATTTTTAATATTTAATTAAATCTCCGAATTCCATCTGCGTATAAATAAGTTTAAATAATTTATTTATATTTGTTCATTCTTTCATTTCAATTAAATAAATAAGTTTATTTAATCATTTTTTCGTATTAGTTTCTTAATTAATTAAATAAACATTATGATTTATTTATATTAATTATCATATAATCTTGGCTTGAATATTTTATTCAAATAAAGATTAAATATTCTTCTTTTCTAATTAATTCCTCTAAAAATCCATTCACAATTAAATATCTCAGAATATTTAATTTAATTCTTCTAATATCTATTCACAATTAAATATCTCAGAATATTTAATTTAATTCTTCTAAAGTCACATTATAATTAAATATTTTTAATATTTAATTAAATCTTCCATAGTGCTAAAATCAAAAATCAAACTCACATAAATGAAATTAAATAAATTTATTTATTTAATTAATTTGGGGATTATCTTCAACAGCCGTGAAACAAACTGCCAAAATAGAAAATTAAATTCCTCTGTTCCTGTGCAGGCTTGTTCCCGTGGGTTGAAGACAGGCATCCATCCTTCTCTCCAACCTCCCAACCTCTTCCATTTTCTTCTCAACCTCTCCATCTCTCACCATTCAAACTTACCAGACAACCTTACAGCTGTTGATCCTTGCCAGCCAGGATTTTGCCTGCAAAAAAACTATAAATAGGACTGCCAGGTCTTTGAGATCAGATAGAAGCTTTCAACAGAGAAACTATAGTCAAATAGCTCTCAAGCATCCATAGCATAGTCCTACAACATCCATAGTTTTCAATATCATAGCATATCATGGCCAATCATCCACATAGTTTAGTTTCAATTTACAGCCCCTGTGCATAATTCACAGCCCCTGTGCATATCTGTCAGCATTCTCATCTCCACCAGCATATAGGATAGAGAACTTCCTTTGCATACTCATTCTGCAGATTGCCATTTGGAGAAGCCAAGCTTATATAATCTGAGAGCAACAGCTTCAAACAAATCTCTGGAGATAGAGAAAGATGGAACGCCTCTTAAGAATTCCTGTTTATTTTAATTTCATTTCAATTTCTTTAGTTTAAAGTTCTATTATTTGTGTTTATTGTTTTCATTTTGATAACATATATTCTAATACACATTTTTGGCACCCACCGTGGGGCACTTGCCCAAATTCTCACATCTTTTTGTAGATTTTCTGATAGGTTACGGTCAAAAACAGCGGATTAGCGCAAGAAACACGCTTCAGCAAAAGTTATACCCAGTACAGCGCCCGTGAAGACTTCTGTAGCGCCCGTGAAGACTCCTGTAGTGCTCTCAAGGAATCCTGCAGCGCCCGTGAAGACTTCTGTAGTGCCCGTGAAGACTTCTGCAGCGCCTGTGAAGACTCTTGCAGCGCTCTCAAGGAATCCTGTAGCGCCCGTGAAGACTGTTATAGCGCATTTTTAGAAAACCTGCAAACTGTAATTTGTAAGTTGAATACAGTTTAACTGAATCCGACGTAACCGCAGACAGTTAATAACTTTAAATTGGAATGAAGCAATCCTAAGGTAGACACATAAATTAAAACGAAGCAATCCTAGGGTAGACACATAAATTAAAATGAAGCAATCCTAGGGTAGACACTTCATTATTTCACTTTGGGACTAAAATGAACTCTATGTTTGTGTGAAGCAACATCTTCACTTAGCATAGCAAAATTTTATTTTGGGCTTAAAACTGAATCCTTGTTTGCTTTGTTTTAAACGGTGATAGGCTTATGCTCTCCCCTTAACTGGGTGATCAAAATGCCAAACTCATCAATTTCCCTTTATGTAATTTCCAGTTTTATTAAATCCTTTTAGAGAGCCTGCTCTTGTGGGAAAAAGTACTCACCCAAGAGGAATGACTCAAGTGGGTTCAAGCCAAAGCCAGGCTATTCCACCCCACTCTAAAATTTAAAGCAAAATTGGGGAAACCCTCTTTTGACGGTAGTGTGCATTGATAACCATCCCCAAAGCCTTTGTTCTAAAGGTAGGGAGGTCTCTCGAGGGAGTCTATCATTTTCCGCACTGAACGGAAACCCTTACTACGAACTTAGTGTAGTATCTTACCGAGTCAGGTTCCGAACATCATATTAATCACAGTGCAGGGGAGGGAAGAATCTACCCCCAAGATACTTACCATATAACTGCCAAGGATTTTTTTCTCAGGGGATCCGATATCCACTTCCGTCACTCTGAGTACGCACCTGGAAAAGACAAAAACACGGGCGCCCTTTCGGGGGTGACATGGCTGTGTGAGTCGACGCAGTTTTAAGATGTGGGCTGTTGATTACTATGATGACATACTTGTAAACTAAGAGTGAGTCTGTTTGAAATGCTTATCATGTGTAAAACCTGTTAAAACAATTTTTGAAAAACATTTTGATTATACACTTGATGTTTAGAATAGGACTTAAGACAACTATTCTACAAATTGTTTGATGTGTTTTCAATACACTAATTCAGATAAGATCATCCAAAACTCAAGATCACATTGATTACTCCCATGTTACGAGATTGGAAATCCACAACCTTTGTTAAGAAGTCCGTTCTCAAAAGAATAAAAAAGCCAAAGAAACCCCTTAGCTACAAGAAACTATTGAAGAAAAGACGATTCTTGTATCAAAGCCAAAAAGTTTTACTCAAATATAGAACCTTTCTTCATCGATATCACGATTGTGTTAGAGGTTTTTCTGATGATTATGCTATAGAACCTTTGTACTCACAAGCTTTCTTTCAAAGAAGAGCCCTTTCTCAAAGGCATAACCATAGTCAACATATTCGTTTTTGTTATATTCCCCAACCTGCAATTGAATATTCTACTCGTCCAAATCAAATTTTGTAATAGAGAACTCAGATCACATTAGGCATCCATCAGAAAATCCATCCTTTTACAAAGCTATGATCAAAACTTCATAAAGTGCAAAATCATCCTTTTCTCGATCTTTTGCTTAAATTCCCATCAACAGGATTTTCATCCTTTCAATTAGGGAACAACACAAGTTAAAGATTAGAAATTTTTCAAGTCAATAGAATTTTCATTTTATCCTGACTTTCATATCTATCACACAATTGCACTATTTCATTCTTTTGATCAAAGGTGAGTAGAATTTGGAACAAAACCTATGCCTGTCTTCACGAGATCTCAAAAACACATGGAAAAAGATGAGGGAGAAACCACTACAAGCAAAATGGGTGACCATAATGAGAAAGAAGAGGAAACATTTAATGTTGACGAATTAACAGAAGAAAAGCTTCAAGAAGCAGAACAAGATCCCCAATTCCATACTCTTATGGAAAGGATTTTAGAACGAAACAAAGAAAGATATTTTCTTTCATTAGCTAATCAAGGAGCTAAGTTACCTCACAATTTTGATATAGAAGGGATTAAACAGAATTCTGAAACTCCTCCTAATGACTTTAGTGCCCTTACTCAATAGATAAAAGAATTACAAGGGAAAATAAAGGAGATGCAAGGGGGTACAACAAAGAAGTATGTTTTGGAAGACATATCTCCTTATCCATTCGATAGGAGTCTTCAAATGATCACATTTCCAAAACATTGCGAAATCCCTAAATATGATAGGTACAATGGAAAAACTGATTCCATTGACCATGTGAGGGATTTCTGAAATATGAGTCTAGAATTCGCCTATGACGATACATACTTAATGCGATTATTTCCACGAAGTCTAGGTGTACAATCTATGGAGTGGCTTTCAAAGATCACTCCACCCATCAAAACTTTTGAGGAGTTAATAAATCAGTTTATATCACAATACTCCTACAACAATCAACACCAGATAACAATGCTTGATCTTTGTAAAGTAAAACAAAAAGTAGGAGAACCCTTCACTACGTTCTTGCAAAGATGGAGAAGGTTATTTGCAAGATATTCCCGTCCTATTCCTGAAAAGGAAAAGATGGATATCTTCATCAATAGCCTAGATCAAGAATTAAGCTATAGGCTTAATCTTCATTGTCCTCATAACTTTGAAAATTTGATTGAAAACACAATCACAATTGAAGGGGCCTTGGTTAAATGAGGAGTGATAAAACTTGATAATCCGAGTATTTCTAACCAAAACAACAACGATAAAACAAGGTTTTGGAACAAAAATAAAAATGTTGTCAATGATGGTATAGTAGATGCAAATAATCTATGAACAAGACCATCTATCTTTAATCTATCAAGTGCTCCACGAAACAATCAACAAGCAAATACCAACCAACAAGGAAGCAGCAATCAACAAGGACAAACCTCCAAGCAAGAAAGCATGACCAATCAAAACACCAAGGATAATCGTGCTAATTTCAATAACAATCTTGGAAATACCCAAACATCAAATCTGTCCAGACCTCCATTCTTTTCAAATAGACAAAATTTTACCACTTTGGGTCAATCTCTTGAATCTGCTCTCAAGGAGCTTCTTGATAATAAGGTTATCACCTTACCACCACAAAGAGATTATGAGCCTCGAGTCAAACCACCATCATGGAATGACTCGTATTATTGCAATTATCATCAATGTAAGGGTCATAGAACGAATAATTGTCAAGCTTTGTGAAATCTAGTACAAGATTTAATTGACAATGGCACTATTACAATTGAAGGACACCATACCAATGACGATCATCAAGCATTCAAAGATCCTTTACCGAATTATCAAAAGGGAGAAACATCAGATGCAAAAGCCAAAAGCATAAATAATGTTGAAGACAATATAATCCGTCACATCTATGTTGATGATCAATGGGTTAATGTTATCAAAATCAAGGGAAAACAAGAATATCAACAGGTTAATGTGACTACGAGAGGACAAGCAAAGGTTGTTTTAAAAGGAAGTTCATCTAAAACAACTATTTCCCCTCCAAGTCAATATAATCTGGTTGATCGATTGAGAAAAACATCAGCTCAAATCTCCATCCTTGAACTTCTCAAAATATCCCCCATACACAAGAATATTTTAGAAGAAGCTCTTGTAAACACAACTGTCGACACTGATCTGGATGTAAAAAAATTTCAAGCCATGGTGGGACATTTGTCTTCCCCCACTTGTCTTTCATTTTCCAAAAAATATGATGCCTCCATGACACATCCACATAATTCATCGCTCTATCTTGAAGTCATGATCCATAAACACCGAATTAGACGTGTCTGAATAGATGGAGGAGCTGGTTTAAAAATTTGTACTTTAAAGCTAATAAATGCCTTGGGAATATCAAAAAATTCTATTGATCCACGAAGGAAAATAACTATCAAGGCATATGATGATGAAGAAAGAGCTTCTAAAGGACTAATAATGCTACCTATCAGAGTGGGACCTGTTGTGAAGAACACATTTTGTCAGGTTCTAGATTGGGATCTTTCCTATAACATACTTTTGGGTCGTCCATGGATTCATGATATGCAAGCAGTACCATCAATGTATCATCAATGCATCAAGTTTCCATATGATGGACAGGAAATAACTATACAAGCTGATTACAATAGTACCCAAACTTGTTCAAATCTTCGAGCAACTCAAGATGCCTTTGTGCCACACAATAGGGAGGCTCTTGCTCTTTCTTCTTCCAATCTACAAGGACAATTGCAAGAATTGACAAAGAATCTTGACACTAAGCTAAATTTTAAAGACAAAGGGGTAGGTGAATATTCACTATCTCTTTCTACCTTAACTCCTTCTCCAAGGTCGCATGGGCAGCCAACCTTATCAAATCAAAAGATTGCAACAGCCTCTACATCCCAAGCTTCTGTGCCAATCACAAAGTTTGACAGAAAATTCATTAAAGCCAACACCACTGAAGAAGAAGCTAAAGATAGGGACATCCTAAATTGGCTATACAAAGATGAAGATGAATCTCTCTTGCACATTAAGTTACCTACAAAACAATATGGTAAGGGGTACACTATCATGCAGAAAATGGGCTATGAAGGAAATGGTCCTATAGGAAAAAGAAGAGAAGGAATTGTGGAACCAATTCAACCTATTTCAATACATCCAAGTGATAAAACAAGACTTGGATATGGTAAAGATAAAGAAGAATCTACTTCACAGCAAGCACAATCAACTCATGAAGGAGAATCAATGACAGATAAACCTCATGAATTAGTTTTCCAATTGCAGAATAGTTCAGATATTGATTCTAATGAATATGAATGGGACACCATTTATAATAATGAATTTTGGAGAGACAAACAAGTTGATACCATACAAAAATATGCACCTGTTCTTATACAAGGAGAAGGTTCAAGGCCTCCACTTGATTATGTTTTACAAAGCGATCACGACTCAAGTGAGGACAATTCAGATTCTAACGAGATTGATGATCAACAGGAGAATACCATCATAGACCTTGTCTACCATGAAGATGATAGCCACATCATGAATTTGACAATTCAAGACCTTACCCAACCTAATGATCCCATGCCTTTAGTTTATCCATAACTTATTGATTGGGACAATAATGCACCTATCCACATCCCTACATTTCATGATGATGAGGACATTATAAATTTCCTTTGTTCCTCTAATGAAGAAAACAATTGTTTCATCCAAGAATTTCATACTCATGATTTTGATAAGGAGGGTGTCAAGTCTCTTAGCTGCAAAATAAATGAAATAAAAGATGGATCTATCGGTGAAAACCAAAAAATGGCAGTGATAGATCATAACAAAAGAAAAATAAAGAGCGAATCCGACAGTGAAAACCTTTCTAAGGCACTGAAGGATGAGAAACTTGACACTCTTCCCAAGCATTATCATGAAAGATCTTCTATTTTGATAGAACCAACATAATCAATCAATATAAGTACAACAGAGTAGCCAAAAATCTTGCAAATTGCAGCATCATTAACAGTTGAAGAAGTCCTCCCGATTCCTGCAGTCTAAAAAAAAAAAAAAAAAACAGTTGAAGAAGTCCTGAAATTAATGGAGTTCTTGAAGGAGAATCAAATCAATTTTGCTTGGTCGTATGCTGATATGCCAGGGTTAGATCCTAATCTGATAATGCATCATTTATCTATCAAGGCAGGGGCAAAACCTGTGAAGCAAAAGCTCAGAAAAATGCATCCACATGTTGCATTATTGGTCAATGAGGAATTAAAGAAGCTTTTGGATGTTGGATTCATTCGAACTATTGACTATGCAGAATGGATTTCCAATATTGTACCTGTTTCAAAGCTAGATGGAAGGATTAGAGTTTGTACAGATTTTAGAGATTTAAACAAAGCTTGTCCCAAAGATGACTTTCCTTTGCCAAAGATAGATATGATTGTTGATTTAACTGCTGGCCATGTAATGTATTCATTAATGGATGGATTTTCAGGATACAATCGGATAAAAATTGCACCAGAGGATCAAGATAAAACAACGTTCACATGCCCTTGGGGTACCTATTGCTGGAATGTAATGCCATTTGGGTTAAAGAATGCCGAAGCTACTTATCGAAGAGCAATGACAACAATTTTTCATGATATGATGCATACATTCATGGAAGATTACGTTGATGATTTACTTGCCAAATCTCACACATGAGAAGGACATCTAGAAATCTTATAAAAAATCTTTACCAGAATGGAGAAGTTCAATGTTCAACTCAATCCAAAGAAGTGTGTCTTCGGCGTTACATCTGGAAAACTCCTAGGATACATTGTTTCAGAAAAGGGCATAGAGGTTGATCCAGAAAAAGTACAAGCTATAATGGACATGCTGCCACCATGAAATATTAGTCAGATTCGATCATTGCAAGGACGACTACAGTCCATCAGGCGGTTTATAGCTCAACTGGCAGACAAAAGCTTACCATTTACACATTTATTGCATAAAAATGTCCCATTCAAATGGGAAGACAAATGTGAAGCAACTTTCAATCAGATCAAGCAATATCTTATGGACCCACCAGTTTTAATTCCACCCATTCCAGGAAAGCCACTCATACTCTATATTTCAGCAACAGAAGTATCCTTGGGAGCATTACTAGCACAAGACGATTCTACAGGTAAATAAAGGGCCATATACTATATCAGCAGAACTCTAACAAGTCATGAATTAAACTACATGTTCATTGAAAAAGCTTGCCTCGCAGTGGTGTTTGCTTCTCAAAAGTTGCAACACTATATGTTGGCTCATACAGTTAAACTGATAACAAAGATTGATCCACTGAAATACCTATTAAGCAGAGCTACTTTAACAGGGAGACTTGCAAAATGGGTAATGATCTTAAGTGAGTTTGACATTCACTATGTAGATCGAAAAGCTATTAAAGGACAGGTTATTGCAGATCAGTTGGCTGAAGCACCTTTACAAGAAGAAAATCCAATGCATATTGAGTTTCCTGATGCAGATGTTTTCACAACAACAATTTAGAAATCATGGACATTGTATTTTGATGGATCCTATACGCAACAAGGCTCGGGGGCAGGAATTCTCTTTGTCACACCTGAAGGAGATAACATACCAAAATCCTATCGATTAATGTTTCCTTGTACAAATAACATAGCTGAATATGAGGCATTGCTCATAGGGATAAAGATAGCTTTGGAATGGCGGATTACAGAGTTGCAAGTCTGTGGTGATTCACAACTTGTCATTAATCAAATTAATGATGATTATCAGACTAAAGATGATAAGTTGTTACCTTACAAGAACATGGTGGATGATTTCAAAAATTATTTTGTGTCAATCAAGTTTTCACAAATCTCAAGGATTGATAATAAAGCTGCAGATGCAATGGCTACGATTGCTTCTTTGTTACAATTGTCAGAAGATCAAAAACGGTATGAATTCTTGGTGGAACAATTGTTTTCTCCCGCCTATGATAATCCTGAGATCCAAGTCATATATCATTTAACTGGTTTTGATTCACCTTTATATGGAAAGACTTATACCTACCTGAAAGACAACATTTTACCTCCGGATTTATCCCAAAATAAAAAAAGGAATTTCATACGCCAATCATCTCGTTATACCTTGATCGCCGACATCCTTTACCGACGTGGTCTTGATGGTACACTCCTTAGATGTCTTGAACATGACAAATCTGAAAAATCCTTACAAGAGGTTCATGGTGGTATTTGTGGGACTCATTCAAGTGGTTTGACCTTAGCCAAGAAACTTGTCAGAATGGGATATTACTGGCCTACCATGGAGAAAGATTCTTTTACTTTTGTCAAGAAATGTTCTAAATGCTAGATCCATGGGAATCTTATTCATGCACCTGCACAGGAACTGCAACCTTTCACTCCGACATGGCCTTTTTCTCAGTGGGGACTGGATCTTGTTGGAAAAATTCATCCTTCATCATCAAATGGGCATAAATTTATTATCACAGCTATGGAGTATTTTACAAAATGGATTGAAGCTGTTCCTTTGACGACTGTGACCAGTAGACAAATTTCTTCATTCATCCTGAATTACATCATTTGTAGATATGGAATTCCTAATCCTATCATCACTGATAATGGAAGGCCTTTCAAGAATCAGGATGTTGATGAACTTTGTGAAAGATTTCACATCCAACACAGGTTCTCTACACCTTACTATCCACAGGGTAATGGTCAAGCAGAAGCTTCTAACAAAACAATCTTGAAGATCTTGAAGAAGACAGTAAATGATGCCGGTCGTGATTGGCATGTCCAATTAAATCCAGCTTTGTGGGCATACAGAACCAGCATTCGCACACCAACAGGAGCTACACCATATGCCTTGGTCTATGGAGCAGAAGTGATCTTACCACTAGAGGTTGAAATACCTTCGCTTAGGGTCTCGCTCAAGGGACTGATAAATGATGAAGACTACAGAGTTTCTCGTCTGCAAGAGTTAGAACTGTTAGATGAAAGACGTCAACATGCAGCTGACCCTTTGAAGGGTTATCAACAAGTTATGTCTCGTAGTTATAATCACAAAGTTAAACCACATACATTTCAAGTAGGTGACTTAGTCTTGAGAGAAAATCCACGTAATCAGCAAGATAGAGAAAAGAAAGGGAAATTTGAACCTAACTGGCTTGGTCCATTTGTCATCATTGCAGCATACGGTTCTGGTGCATATCAGTTATCCATGTCAGAAGGGGACCTGTTTGAAGAGTCGATCAATAGTATTCATTTGAAGAAATTCTATGTCTAAATCATAAAAAGACCTGAAAAAATCCAAAAAAAAATCATAAAAAGTCTTGAAAAAAATCCAAAAAATCATAAAAAGTCCTTAAAAAAATCCAAAAAATCATAAAAGTCAAAAAATCCAAAAAGAATCATTAAAAGTCTGAAAAAATCCAAAAAATCATAAAAAGTCCTAAAAAAAGTCCAAAAAAAATCATAAAAAGTCCTGAAAAAAAAATCCAATTCTTTAGAAAAATCCTAAAAAAGTGCAATAAAAACACGTGGTGAAAACCTGGCAAACAGGCGCTACTTGTAATCAAAATAGGCTTCTCTATCTATTAGCTTATGTCTTGCATTCACTTTAGGTATCATCCATTCCTATCTATCATCTGTACATAAATTTCATATCCACATCATATGGCGGGAATCCTTATGTTTTATCATGGCTTGATGAAATTTGTACATATCCATACTCCTTAGGTTGTGTTTACACTGGGGGCAAAAAGCAAAAACATAGAATGAACAAGAGAAGGACAACAAGCTTTTTGAACATCACAAATAGACACAAGATGGTTTACCAAAACACAACAAACATTGCCGTATCAAATTAACCATAACATGCTTATTCAATGCCAATGGAAATCAAAACAACATGATCCAAAACAAACATCGAAACAAAAACATTAATGTTGATAACCAAGTTGGATGATCTTAATCTGAATAATGTTTGAAATATTTTAAGCAAAATTTGAATGGTTGTTTGATTTTTCCATCATATCTCTGGAGCAATTCAATGATGTACTGAACTAGAAAAGCAAGGAATGAGTATGATTTTTCTTTGTCTGCTGTTTGTGAGGAAATCATTAGTACTATGCAAATTGGTCGTGAGACATGCTCTACTACGTATCATTGATGAAATTTCGGAATTTGCATGGGAAATTGGTTAACTCTTGTCTGTTTATGCAAGCAATACTCAGGTCATCTCGGTTCAATTATACCTAGATGCTTGTATTAACTTGCTATATCAAAAATCATGAAAGTAATACTCAGATCATCACTGGTGCTAACATACCCTTTGATGCTTGTATTAACTTTCAACATTTCAATGCTCTATGATGATACAAAAAGCACAAATAAGCTCTCCAAATGGCAATATTGTACAAATATCCTGCATGGTTAGTATAGATTGCATTTATGTTAGAATCTGCATTTTGCATTTATAGATTTTCCCAAAAAGCTGGAAAAGTATCAAATGGTTCATATCTTTTCGCATACATGACTGAGTATATTTTGACATTCACAAAAACATCATTTCATACATCATTTCATACATATTTCCATCAGAAAATCATAAAATCGAAAGCATACATCATAATCAAAACATTTATAAGCATTCATAAATTATATCATCCATCATTTTCATATAATCATGTATCAATAGATTTCATTCATCTTATAAATCATGCTTACATATACATCATAAGCATAAAATCAATAAAACATCATATCATAACACATCATGCATATAGAAAATAGACGCATTTATCTCATCACAAATCATTGCTGCATTTCATATATCTCGAAAATGAGTGTCAAAATGTACAAGAATGTCAACTACACATGATATAACATCATAAAAAATGAGATCATCTCAGGGTGTATACAAATGTCTCAAAAGAGTATCACTAAAACATCATGAACAATGCACTAGGCAGTGCTATCCTCTGATGGTGCTGGTCTGGGACCTGTACCACCTGCACCTGATGGACCTGCTCCACCTATCCCTAATGGCCCTCCTGGAGGTAATGGCTGTGTCACACCCCTACTGGTAGTCTGAGAGCGACTATGGGTAGACCGTGACTGAGTATAACTCTCCCTCCACTCAGGTGGAACAACATCATGATATCTAGTCCTATAGAACTCGGCCTCCCGAGTGGCTCTAGTCACCTCTCTCATCATATCACCAGGTAGGGTGCTAGCTGCTACTCTCTGTAGACTATCTGCCAAAGCAATGGCCTGCTCACCCCGCTGTCTGGCTGTATCCCTCTTAGCCGTAACTGAGGTCAGCTGTCCTTGAAGCATCAATGTCTGTGCCTGTGCTAGCTGACTCTAAGCTCTGCACTATACTCTGTAGAGAAGATATCTGACCTGACATCACTGGATCTACTGAAGGTGATGGATCCATATGTCTCATCCGTGGTCCACCTCTACCACCTCTCCTGCCACCTCTCCTGCCACCTCTATCACCACCCCTACCACCACCACCCCTACCTCTACCCTCATCATCATCTCCTCCACTCTCATCATTATCACTGCCCTCTGAATCGTCACCCTCTGAAGCTGAATCTCTCTGTCGTCGTCTCTGTGCAGCAACAGGAGCAATAGGCTCATCAGGATCAAACATACGTGGTGTAGGATGCTCTAACACATACTAGCTATACTCTGGCATCATCCCTGCGTCAAGGACATCAACTCGGTAATCCCACATCACCACTCCTAAACTGGTGAACTTTGGCTGCCTCATAGGAAATCCATGTGCTCTTCCATAAATGGTACTGAATGTCCAAACTGGACTATCACTGGAGTACGCCCAATCAGATATCTGGATGTACACACATAGGGCATCTCCCTCGCATCCTCTGGCCATTCCTCGCACTCTAAATATGGCTGCCAGCATACTGTATCAAGACCATCTAAGAGACGCTGCTAATGATCTAGTTTTCCCAGTCTCGGCTGAGCAATAATATCCTCATATCTCCATCTGTATGATCGACCAGCTAGTCGCTGTCCTCGAGTCAACGGTCGCATGACAACAAAGTGTTCCCATGCCCATATCTGTAGTAAAGAACACCCAACCGCAAAACTCCGGCCTCTACCATATACAATATGATGTAACTCATCATACAAGTACACCAATGTGTAAGGGTGGATACCTGAACTGCCATCTTGCCCCATGGAATCCTCCTCAAAGCATCAGTGCCTCCAGCCTCTCGGCTATCAAACACCACTATCTCTCCCATCACTGGGATCCTCAAGATGCGATATACATCCTCATGGGGTCACTGTAATCTCTCCGGTCGGTAAATGAAATGTGTTGGTATCACTATGCCACCACTCTGCGAGTGCTATCAATAAAGCCCTGTTGAGGCGCACCTCAGGCATGTCAAGCAAAGGCCTCGATCACATCTCGATCTGACTGTAACAGATGTGGAATCGTTGTCCATGTACTCAGGAATGTCTCCCGTGACTGCAAAACACTCAATCTCTCCTGTTGATACATCAACATGACAAAGCAAAATCAATATCAAATCATAATGATTAATCAATTAAATCTGAATATCAATCAAACTATTTGTTTTTCATCATCATGGAAGGCAAATAATCACACTCATGTTTGTTTTTAAACCTTAGAAGCAAACAAATCAATCAAACTATTTGTTTTTCATCATCATGGAAAGCAGATAATCAAAATCATGTTTGTTTTTAACAACTTTAGAACAACTTATCAATCCTATTTGTTTTTAACAACTTTAAAAGCAAATTTATCAGTTATTATTTGTTTTTCAACAACTTTGGGAACAAATTTATCACTCACAACACCACATAATCAAAGGCACTACGGAAAACATCATGGGCGCTATGATTTTCATCACGGGTGCTACTGTATCAAGGGCGTTACAAAACATATCATGGGCGCTACTAAAAAAATGCACTACAAAAATGATCAAGGGCGCTACAAAATTTATCAAATGCGCTACAGGATTAATGCGCTACAGAAATTGTCATGGGCGCTATGAAAACTATTAAGGGCGCTAAAACACATAATTTCACAATCAAAACATTGAAAAACGTGACACGAACAATTTTTTTCAAAAAGCAGGAGTTTCACGGGGTACATACCGGGGGTCATAGTGCGCTGGCCGCTGATGTCGTCAATGCACTCGAAACGGTGCTGGTGAATCAGAAGTCCATAATTATCAAACCAGAGCTCAAAATTTACAAATTGACTAGGTTAAAATGGAAAATACATGGAAAATGACATTTCAACCTATTTAAGGGTAAAATTGGTGGATTTTAGCACATTTTAACAAGCAGGGGCAATTTTAGTCATTAATTTTCATTTCATATCTTTTCGGGAAATTTCTTCACATCATTATTTTCAAACGATGAAAAACATCTCAAATGGATAAAAAATTTAAAATTCGAAAAAATCTAAAAATTCAAAAAAAAAAAATCACAAAAAATCAAAAATCTTATCGATCATTCAAAGGGTGTCAAGTTCAAAACCATCACTTCGAAAGAGGGGCCAAAATGTATATACGACAAAATGGTCACATCACAAGTCTCATAAACTTATCAAAAGGATAATCGAAATTATCAATTGTGCAACCGCCACTGGTAAACAAATAAATTTTCAAAATAATTATTTGCGCTATAACAGGTCCGCTAATTAATTAACAAAATTTCACAATCAAAACATTTCGTATTTTTTCACAGGAGTTTCAAAAACGGGGGTCCATATGCGCTGGCCGCTGATGTCTCCACTCGAATGCTGGTGAATCAAACCATAATTATCAAACCAGAGCTCAAAATTTACAAATTTTACTAGGTTAAAATGGAAAATGACATGGAAAATGACATTTTTAACCTATTTAAGGGTAAAATTGGTGGATTTTAGCACATTTTAACATAGCAGGGGCAATTTTAGTCATTAATTTTCATTTCAATCTTTTCGGGACAATTTCTTCACATCATTATTTTCAAACGATGAATCAACAATTTCAAAATCATAAAAATTTAAAATTCGAAAAAATCCTTCAAAAAAAAAAAATCACAAAAAATCAAAAATCTTATCGATTCTCTCCAACCTCCCAACCTTCTATCCATTTCTCACATCTCCATCTCTCACCATTCAAACTTACTAAACACATCACTTGATCCTTGCCAGCCAGGATTTTTCCTGCAAAAAAACATATAAATAGGACTGCCGGGTCTTTGAAAAGATAGAAGCTTTCAACAGAGAAACTATAGTCAAATAGCTCTCAAGCATCCATAGCATAGTCCTACAACATCCATAGTTTTCAATATCAATTATAAATAAGTTTATTTAATCATAGTTTAGTTTCAATTTTTCTTAATTAATAAATTACATTTATTTATTTAATCCGTCAACATTCTCATCCTCCACCAACATATAGGATAGAGAACTTCCTTTGCATACTCATTCTACAGATTTCCATTTGGAGAAGCCAAGATTATACAATCTGAGAGCAGCAGCTTCGAACAAATCTCTGGAGATAGAGAAAGATGGAACGCTTTTGAAGAATTCCTGTTTATTTTAATTTCATTTCAATTTCTTCAGTTTAAAGTTCTATTATTTGTGTTTATTTTTTTCATTTTGATAACATATATTCTAATACACAAATAGAATTTGTAGGCCTAGGTCAATTTTGTGTGTCTACATCAATAACTCGCAAAAAATAAGAATTATCTCAATGGAAAGATATATTAGAATGGAGCAACGTAGTGATGCAAAGAAGAATTGTATGCAAATGAGGCAAGAATGCCTCATATTTATACCCAAAAACCAACTTCTATAGCTTACATTCAAGGCTTAAGTAATGACACTTCTCAACAATATACTATCGACTCAACTTCACAAAGAAAAGGTGGCAGACTCCAATCACATTGCTCACCAAAAATATACATCAAATCGACTATTTGCTTGCCACAACAATTTGACCACTTCATAAAGCACATGCTTCATTTAGTAAATTGACTTCTAGGTTTATAAGACTTCTAAAAGATATGAAAAATTTATAACATGGTGCTGAGTATCGACACATTTCCTATTCTCATGTTTGTAGTTTAACCAGAGGAATCAGTCAATAATGATCTGGCTACACATTACACAGTCGACTTGGTCATATACTTGGCAATCAACACATATTAATGAATTTACCTCCAGATTAATAGTGTTGTTAGTGCTTTGAATCAACATGTCCCTTATCGTAGTTCACATCATTTTATTCATTGTGTTAAATACACTTCACAAAGTAGATCAATACTTATGTATTTCCATCACTCATTACCAACAATGATAATTGTGGTTCAATACTTGGTATTGTGCTAAAACCATAGCATATGTTAACCTTTGACTGCCTTCATTAATGCGTTGGCCATAAGTCTATGCATTCCCCTCTTCATGCTTGAGACTTTAACACACTTATTCACAAAGCATTGGCCTTTACTACCCTATGCGCTATGATTCATATAAAAGCATTTATTTTAATATATTCATAGTATTGCCATGCACTTCCATATAGACAATGATTAACTTTTTATAGAGATATCTCTCTCTCTATCTCACATATGCGCTAGCTATATATAGCACTATTGCCTATTACCACAGTGCCATATACTTTGTAAAACATGCATGTAATGAATAGGTATATTATATATGTATACATATGCATATACATATTTGTATATATAGCATAATGATTTTATGTGTATATATATGTATATATATATCCCCACTAACATCAAGTTCATTAAATAAAACTTTTGATAAAAAAATTCATAAACTCATGTTATCGTTGTCTATCAACAATATTATAAGTATATATCCATATACATGTATATATGCTTATATACATATATAGTTGTGCTCGTATGGATACTCCATCACGTCACACATATGTGTATATCAACATGGGTGTATATATGTTAATATGCATATACATATATCACGTTACTATATCATATCGACATAAATACATTTATATCCTCATCAACATGCATATACATTAAGTGCATACGTACATACACATATATATCTAAGCAATTCCTCATGCATGCATATTTGTAAGTATTTCTACTTACATACATATGTACATAATTGTGCTCTCATGCACGGATCTATATATATATATATATGTTGGATGTTGTGGTTGTGTTGCTGATATTTGGTTCTCATTGATGTCAACACTATTAGCATTAGTGCATTTTAAGCTGTATATGTCGAGGATATTGAGAAAATTGTAATGGAATGAGTTGTAGATTGTCAGTGGTGAAGTGATGTTATGTTTTTCAGTGAGTTCAGTATGTTGTTGATCAAAGGTTTTGGACTAAAGGGTTTCTTTTTGAGTATATCTAGTTTATCCACGTTGACTTTCAGAGATCCGCGTGAAGATTTAATCGAGTTATGAAGATTTTTATTTTGACAGTTTTTCCATTACTTTAGTTTGTGTTCTTGAATGAAGATTATGTGATTCCAGTTAGTTCAGTTGCTGCAGATGATTTTCTAGTGATTCATAATGCTTGGGGATGTTTCTAGATCATGCTCTATCTGTGTTGCACATCCGCATTGATCGTTGTGCTCACGATCCTATATTTTCTCTTGAGTGTTCATGTTTTTTATGTTCTTGGCTGACAAGGTGTTGAAGCGTGTTGTGGATCTTCGAGGAGTAATTAATTGAAGTGTTTTCAAATTGGAGATGTTGATTTGGGTCTTTACTAAGCTATGGTAGACCTTGGTTGATTCGCATTGAAAATTATCTATTGTTTTGGGCTGACAGTTTGTATTCATTTTATTATTTCTTTGTGGCCGACTTGTAGTTATGTAATTTCATGTTGCAAATATATAAGAGTGATTGATTATTCAAATTGAAGTGTGCTAGAAGAAGTTATTGTGTATGAGATGTGCGAATAATGTCCAAATCATTCAAAGGTAGAGCTGAGTGTGAAGAAGAGTGAAGAAGTGTCATATGCTTAACCATAACTATAATTAGGCATTAGTAGATGCTATTTTCTCTCAAAATCTGGATGGTTGTAATTTGAATCTCTTTGTAAGACAGTGTGTCTTCCTTTGTAATTGAGCAGTGAGCTCTAGGTAGTTTTCCCGAATGCATGTGCATTCCCCATTTATTCTTCTTATACTTTTAACAGGGTATAATCTTGTGGACTATCCACTGTGGTTTTTCCCCTAACAGGGTTTCCACATAAAAAATATTCGTGTTATCTGCATTTTTGATGTGTTGTTGAATCATGCTTTCATTGATATTGAATAGATTTGAGAATAAGGATTAATAAGTTTAATAAGTTTGAAATTCGGTGACAACTGATTCACCCCCCCTCTTAGTTATCTGCCCTTGTGTTGCCAACAATTGGTATCGGAGCTTAGTTCCTTGGAAGAAGTTTAACAACTTGAGGTGATCTGGGATGGCGACATATAATAAGGATAGTCTGAAATTTGATGGAAAAAATTATTCTTTATGGAAGACTTGAATGGAGTGCCATCTGAGATGCATTGGTGAACCCTACTAGAGCATTACAAGTAATATGTATGTTATACCACCGAATGGTCCTACTACTTCTACCGAGATCAGGGATGCTGAGTATAATATTAGGGACAAGGAAGCATTGTTGAGTGCTTTGACTGATATTGAGATGACAAATGTTATGGATCTAAAGACTGCTTATGAGATCTGGGAAAAGTTGGAAACTTTGTATGAAGGTGAAGCTAATGTGAAGATTGCTAAGTTGCAGAGTTTGAAAGGGAAATATGAAATGTTGAGAATGGGTGATGATGAAAATGTTACTACTTTCATGCAAAGAGCGAATGAACTTGTGTGTGGTATCAGATGTGCTGGTGGAAAGTTGGAAGAATCATAGATTGTTGCTAAAGTGCTTAGATCCTTGCCCGATGCTTATAAAGTCAAAGCTATAGCTATTGAAGAACTTTGGACTGTAACAATTGTAACCAAAGATATGTTGGTTGGTAAGTTGACTGCTTTTGAGTTGAGTGAATTTGGTGATGACCTTCCTAAGGTTGAATCTGCATTTAAGGCTATTACTTTCGGAAGAGATAGATAGAGATATGATTCAGGTGAGAGTTCATCTAGAAAAACATTCAAGTATGAGGATGAAATCAAACAGATTGAAGAAGAAGAAATAGAGTTGGAAGAGATGGAAGCACTTATTGTTAAGAGAGTATTGAGAGGATAAGGTAAGTATGAATTAAAATTTCCTCTTAAATGTTTTTCTTGTAATAGGATAGGCCATTTTGCATCAAGGTGTCCAAAAAGAGCCTCTAAACCAAGACATAACAAGCATAAATTTCAAAAGAAGTGTTACTATGCTATTGATGAAGGTGTGACAGATGATGAATTTGATAAAGGTGAAGACAAATGGGTGTCTATTTCTATCAAGGAAAATAATCCCATGTCTACTGAATCTGCTAGTTGTACAAATGTGGAGAAAGCCCTAGCTGCTCGAGTTGAAGAAAAATATGAATGGGTAATTGATAGTGGATGTTCACATCATATGACTGGAGACAAAAGTAAGTTTGTAAGATTGGAAAAGTATGATGGTGGTGATGTGATATTTGGTGATAACACAACTAGTGTGATCCGTGGAAGAGGATGCATTTCTCTTGATGGTAAGAATAATACTGATGATGTCCTGTATGTGGAAGGTCTGAAGCATAATCTTTTAAGTGTCAGATAGATGGTTGATAAGGGTTACAATCTTCAATTCAAGGATGGAAAGTGCAGAATATTGGGATGTTCTGGAAATGTGATTGCATCAGGTACAAAACAAGAGGTAATATCTTTCATCTAAATGCTGCTATTAAAAGTTGTTTGATTGCTCAAGTTGATGAAAGTTGGTTGTGGCATAGGAGAATGTGTCATGTTAACTTTGATAACATTGTTAAGATAAGTTACACTAAGGTTGTGAGAGATCTACCTAAGTTGGTAAAACCTACTAATGTCATTTGCAAGGAATGGTAGTTGGGAAAGCAAAGTAGAATTTCATTTTGGAGGAAACAACATTGTTCAAATGAATTGTTGGAGCTTGTGCATATTGATTTGTGTGGTCCCTCTAGAATTAGAAGTTTACAAGGTTATAGTTATTTCAATATGTTTCTTATTGATGATTATTCAAGAATGATGTGGGCTACTTTCTTAAGGGAGAAATTTGAAGCCATGGAAAAGTTTAAGATCTTTAAGGCTATGGTTGAGACAGAGACTGGTTTGAAGATTAAATGTCTGAGATTAGATAGAGGTGGTGAATTCACTTCTGGTGAGTTTAATTCTTTTTGTGAAGAACATGGAATAAAGAGACAATTATTTGCACTATAGACCCCTTAACAAAATGGAGTTGTGGAAAGAAAGAACATAAGAGTTCAAGATGTTGCTAGAACTATGATGCTAGAAGGAAAGTCTCCTAATATCTACTGGAGAGAAGTTGTGAGTACTGCTGTGTATATTCTCAATTAGGTACAAATCAAAGATGATACTAGTAAGACCCCTTTTGAGCTATGGATTGGTCATAAGCCTACTGTTAGATATTTAAAAATCTTTGGGAGTAGATGCTATATCATAAGAGATGAAGATATAGGAAAGTTTGATGCTAGGAGTGATGAAGGAATATTTTTGGGTTATTCTACTAAAAGCAAGGCCTACTTGGTGTTACAATAAGAGATTGAAGAAAATGGTTGAAAGTGCAAATGTTAAGGTTGATGAAGACATTGCTAGACCATCCAAAACCTATGGATATGATTATGATGATTAGAATGACAATACAAACAAAGTTCAAACTTCAAATCAAGTGCAAATAATTTCGGTGAATCAAGAAGATCAAGAGGAAGAAGAAACTGGTGAAAGAGCATAAGAGAGATCAGAAGAGCCCGAAATTCAAGAATGTTCTAAGAATCTGAGGTATGTAAGATTGAATCATTCAGAAGATCAGATTATAGGTGATAAAAATAAAGGTGTCCAAACTAGGAGAAAAATTGCAGAAGAATATTTCTTGATTTCAAAGACTGAGCCTACTAGTGTGAATGAAGCATGGAAAGATGAACATTGAGTTACAACAATGAAAGAAGAGCTACAACAAATTGAGAAAAATGATACATGGATTCTTGTTCCTAGACCTAAGGATAAAAATGTAGTTGGAACTAAATGGGTCTTTAGAAACAAATTGAATGAGCAAGGTGAAGTGGTTAGAAACAAAGCAATACTGGTATGCAAAGGATATTCACAAATGGAAGGAATATATTTTGAAGAGAATTTTTCCCCTATTGCTAGAATTGAAGCTGTAAGATTATTTCTTGCCTATGCTGCTTACAAAAACTACAAGGTTTATCAAATGGATGCCAAGTCTTCTTTTCTAAATGGTGAATTGGAAGAAGAGGTGTATGTTGAGCAACCTGATGGATTTCAGTTGATTGACAAGGGAGATATGGTATGTCGGTTGAAGAAAGAACTGTATGGAATTAAGCAATCCCCTAGAGCATGGTATGCCAAATTGGACAAGTATTTGCTGAAGCTTGGATTTAATAAAGGTACTGCTTATAGTAATCTGTATTTCAAGAATGGTAATAAATATTTGATTGTGGAAGTTTTTGTTGATGATATCATTTTTGGAGGAGATGATGGTTTGTGCATGAAGTTTTCTAATGAGATGCAGAGTGAGTTTGAGATGTCAATGATTGGAGAGATTAAATTATTTTTGGGATTACAAATTACTCAGTTAGATAAACTGATCTTTATATCTCAACCCAAGTATGTGAAAGAATTGCTAAAGAAATTTCGTATGGAAGATTCAAAGCCAGTTGGTACACCTATGGTGACTATATGCAAGTTAACAATAGAAGATGATTCTCCAAAGGAAAATCAAACTAGATATAGATCAATGATTAGTGGATTGCTTTACTTGAATCAAACTAGGCCTAATATCACGAATGCTGTATGTATTGTTGCAAGATTTCAAGTTGATTTGAGGGAATCTCATGTGACTGCTATGAAGATAATTTTTAGATACTTGAAAGGGATAGTTGACTTTGGTCTACGGTATGCTAAAGATGATGATCTTACCTTGAGTGCCTTTACTGATGCTGATTGGGAAGGAGATGTGGATGATAGAAAAAGTACTAGTGGTGGTGCATTTTTCTTAGGTAAGAAGCTAATCTCATGGTTGAGTAAAAAGAAGAATGCCATTTCTTTATCTACTATAGAGGCCAAATACATTGCTACTACTAACAATTGTACTCAATTATTATGGATGAAGTAGATGATGAAGGATATTAGAGTTGTATATGATGAGCCTATTGCTATATTCTATGATAATTCAAGTGCCATTAACATTTCTAAGAATCTGGTGATGCATTCAAAAACCAACTATCAAGTTTCACTTTTTGAGAGAAAAGGTAAGTGAAAAGGAAGTCAGGTTGGAGTATGTGCCTACTAAGGAGCAGATTGCAAATATCTTTATAAAGCCATTACCTAAGGATACTTTTGAGTATCTCAGAGGGAAGCTAGGGGTGATTACCCCTCCTAATCAGAACTGAGGATGCATTGCATTGCATCAGTCTATGCATTTCATAATCATATCTTAACTCAGATTGATGTTGTGGTGGCTACTACTCAGGGGGAGTAGTCAAATGGTTCAAAAATTTAGATATGTGGTTCAAAGCTTAGAGATCTTTGTCATTGATGTCAAAGGGGGAGAAGAGTAATGTGAAAAATTGGTGATTATCTGGGGAAAAGAGCCTTGTGGAGAGAAGATCATGTGAAAGAGTTGAGGAGAAAAAGAGTCAGAACCTAAGGGGGAGTAAGTGTTAAGAGATAGTTGTGTTGATGGTGTTTTTCACATCATGTGTTTCCATCAATGCCAAAGGGGGAGATTGTTGGATGTTGTGGTTGTGTTGCTGATATGTGGTTTTCATTGATGTCAACACTATTAGCATTAGTGCATTTGAAGTTGTATATGTCGAGGATATTGAGAAAATTATAATGGAATGAGTTGCAAATTGTCAGTGGTGAAGTGATGTTCTGTCTGTCGCTGAGTTCCGTACGTTGTTAATAAGAGATTATGGAATAAAGGGTTTCTTGTTGAGTATATCTATTTTATCCATGTTGAGTTTCAAAGATCCATGTGAAGATTTAATCGAGTTATGAAGATTTGTATTTTGACATTTTTTCTGTTACTTCAGTTTGTGTTCTTGAATGAAGATTATGTGATTTCAGTTAGTTCAGTTGCTGCAGATGCTTCTCTAGTGATTCATGATGCTTGTGGATGTTTCTAGATTGTGCTCTATATGTGTTGCACATCCACATGTTGGAAGATGAAATACTCTACGAGGGGGGGGGGTGAATCAAAGTATCATAAAATTTTCACTTTTAACTTGACTTACAACTTGAACTAAGACCTTGAAACAATTTTATGTAACCTTTTAATTGCAGAGTGAATCATGGATGTAAATTTTTAATTGCAGAGTGAACATGGACAGGTCAATGAACTTTAACAACATAATGACTAATCACAAAGACTTTACTTAATCATGTCAAAGCATAGTTGTAATTGTTCATATAATACTGCTTGAACAATTCTTTTCTAATGCTTTATTTTCACAAAACTTTATGCATAAGTTTGAGCACTTGTATGATAGATTTACACATTTATTCAAGTATCAGAGCATTTTCATTGACATGTGATTGAAATGAGAAACATAAACATTTAATCACATGGATTGAAAATAGAAAGCATAAATTTCATCACATAAAACAATATTTTCCTAAGTGGAAAAACCCTCATGGGGTATAAAAAACCACTCAAATAATTCCTTTTATTATTTAGAGCACCAACTCAATCAGGAGCACCAAATCCAACATCAAAAAGATCACCAACTCAACACCAAAAATTCTGAAGCACCAACTTCAATAGGAGCACCAACTCCTTTACAAAGTTTTTCAAATAGCAATGTAAACTACCAAGACTTTATAACTGCATACTTGTGCAATCACAAAATCTCAATAGAGTACAAAAAAAATATTTTTCAATGTAGCCCATTATAATTTGTACTGTGTATAATAGTAAACAATGTATAAACAACTGAAATTCTGAGTATTATCTCTGTATGAAATCAAAGATATGATACAATATAAACCCTCTTTTTCTTTTCTTACAACACAATTATAACTCTAAAAATTCCCTTTCCAATCTCCAACCACGCAATAACAAAAATCCATGCTTAAATAAACAAAGAAACTTGTGTAAATCATCAAAACTCTTGAGCTCAAACTCGAGTAACCAAAAAATGAAAAACACAGTTATCTATAATTGCTTTATTGCAAACTGAGCGACCATTTTTCAATCTTCATTTCAAAATGACAAAGATATTGTCAAGATTTTACCTCATTTTATGTTGGCTAGATGTCAAACAAAAATCTCAAGAATACCTTCATTTCCAGCTGCGAGACAAACAACTACCTTGCTATTCCTTCCTTCATTCCAGCTAACTCGAACAAGAGTCCATCAAAATCTCAATACTGGTTCTACAATTTTTGGATGGTGGCTAGGGTTTCACCTTTAGCAAAATGATAATTGAAAAACTTTTTTTTCCCTATTCCTTCACTCAAACGAATACTTTATCCAAATTTACAATCATTTCAAATCCGACAAAGAAACAATGATAAACATCATTTGAAATCCATACCACTGACATAATAATGGCCCACTCAATTTCCACTCATCTTGCCCACATGTATTATACTGTCCATGTGAATATGTCACTGTCCATGTGACTCATCGAATTGAGTCATCAATTGCAAAGATAAAAAATTGCAATAACTTGTCGACTGCCCAAGTGTTATGAAATAGACTGATGCAAATAAATAATGCCAAAGTGAAATTTCTCATCGACTGTCCAAGTCTCACAATTCCTAAGCCGATAACAGTAAAGTTCAAATGAACTATATAAAATATGATCAGTTTGACTATAAAAACAACACATTGTATTTCAATGTGAAATACCTGATGCCAAAGTATATATATGACATATGAATAACTTGAGCAACACAAAAATGAAACCCGATATAATGTTGAACTCATGTGTAATGTGAATAATATGATTACCATCAAATGTAAGCCAAAACCATACATGGAAAAATGAAACAAAGATAAAATGGAAGAATGATCATTATATGTAAAATGATAACCTGGAGATCACCTTAATGTGTCAAGAGTATATATCTCAATATCACTATCCCTTTCAAACTTTTATTCTGAAAAGAACATATTGTCACCTGATGTAACAATTGCCATCAACATCTGCAAATGAAAGCAAACCCTTGATGATGAACTGCACATGAATCCAAAGGATTAGTCCAACCAAGCAAACTGAAACAAATATTCCTTTCTGAGCACCATATTTAGTGGTCCAATTAACAATGAACTGTGAGTCACCATTTCTTTCCTCAAGCTTATTGCAAATGTGCAAATTCTTCAACATCTTTGATTCATCAACTCACTACACATTTCTCCATGAATGAAATATCATAATAGAATACTATCCAATCCCAAATACAATATGATGATAGACCAATTGAATTTATTGAAAAATGAAACAAAAATATACTATTGCCAAGAAATCTAATAAGGTTTATATACATCAAACAAGTAGATACCATTGTCACACTCAAAACTTACTGAACCCATAGTATGAATATTAGGCCAACAAATTTTCATTGTATCAAACCTTGTACTTCATACAACCACTATAGGTCCTTTCATCCTGAGCACCATAAAATGACATAAAGTAGTCAAATTTGTATCACACAGTCCACATCACATCTGCATACAAGTTTCAAGTCATAATATAACTTTAGACAACCAGTGTCTGACAAGAAACATTCCCTGTTAATGTCTTTTAGCTATTTTCCTTTATCATTACTTCAATTCAGACTTCAAATAGCTCACTGTCCATTTTAATGCAAGATAACTTCAACATAACACTTCACTGACTTCGTAGACTTTCATTAAATATTTCTTACCAAATCACAAATATTTGAAAGATAGACTGAGGAAAGCACTTAAAATGATCAGACATAGCATCATTGACTTCATGAAATTACACTGTTAAACAAAATAAGTATATCTTATTATCATAAACCTGAATACAGTGTAGAATAGCTCCAATGCAAGGTGTATCCTCTTCAATACTTCTGTGCCTTACACACACACATCTCCATTTCCATGCTTATGTAGTTTCATAACATCGAACATTGAAACCATTGGATAACAAGCCAACAACATGCTGTTATCAAAACAAATCACTTAACAGAGTGTATAGAGAATGCAATGATAAGTAGATGCTTGTGAAATAAAATTTCTATTCCAATATCCAAAAAAAATAAATTGACATCTCAAGTTCATAGAACACCCACTACATACCAAGCTTTATACACAAATTCAAATTCCATCTTGCTAAAGGCAATTATGAGCTGCTTATGATATGCACAACAAAACTATACTAGGTATGCAACTTATTGAGAACATCAACCAAGTTAGCCAAAACCTTCATACCTGGTCTTGTTATGATCCTGTTACTGTAGAATGCACATTTCAAGAGATGAAACATCCATATTGTCTGATTTTGAATACTGTGTACAATAACTTATCAAAGTGTGATGAATACAAATCCAATAAAAATCATAAAGCTGTTGTTACACTGATTGCTACACACATCATAGAACTTGTTCCAAAATTATCCTCCCAAAACATAATGACATCCTTGATACTCTGAGATCCATTTATGACATGAATGTTTGCATGAGAATCATGAAGAATACTATCATGCATACTGTATGTCATGTACTAAAAATTCATCAAATGACTGTAGCAACAATCACAGAGAAAGTAGCATTTACAAACCAATCTAGTAATGCTTCTATAAACTAACAACATAAGAGAAAACAATATCTCAGCTCAACCACGATCCAACTTATTTGTTATAAAAGATTTCTGACCACAGATATACCACTGTTCTTTCATATTTACATGGACCATGAAGCTGAAAAAATTCACCAAAACTTCAAAAAAAAAATCACTTGACCCACTACATTCTAAAATTCCTTGGGGATAGAAAATAAAACTTTGGATTACTCCCCTAAAACCAAACAACCATTAAACGCTAAAAGATAACCCTTGTGCATCATGCACAAGATTAGGTCCTCCCTTCTCCTTTTATTGCTTTCTTCTCCAAACCTGTATAGTCCCTTTCTTTTTCTTGCTCAAGGTATCTGCTTGTTGTTGCTTGGTTAAGATATTTGTCCTTTTATTAGGTCTAGATGATCTCATCAAACGATTTCTACAAGATTGAGCTCTATATCCAAGACAATTACATCTAAAACATATGACATTATGATCTGAGCCAAAAGAACAATAACTTCTTCTAGGCATTCTGTAAGAACTTTCATTACCATTCTTATCATTCCACCAACAGTTAGTTGCTACATGGTTAGATTTGTGACAGATATAACATATAGTGCAACTATTCTGATTTGATGAACTATAATTATTATTGACATATCTTTCACAATCTCTAGCCCTATGTCCATAAACATGACATGAATAGCAGTAACCATGGAATTGGGAATAATTATACCTTGTTGATTGACATTTCCTGATAGATGAGAAACCTGTGAATCTTTTAACAACTTTTTTTTTCTGTTTTTGGAGTATGATTGTTCAAGTCTATTTTCTTCTTAGGAGTCTGCCTAACCTTTAAACTCTGTCCACCTTTTGTTGCAAAGACTATTTCATGTTGAGACTCAATTTGAACTCTTAAACTTTGGACTTTTTCATATCCCACTCCTGTAGGATCCTTAGAATGATTTTGTCTGCTAATCATCTCATTCAATAGATTAGTACTATGATCAAATTTCTTATTTTTATCTAATTGAACCTTGACACTTTCAAGCTCTTTTCTTAATGTAACTACTTCTCCTTCAAATTTTAGACATTCAATCTTTTTTACCTCCAAATCAAACCTTACAACATCTGCTATCCTCTTACATTCTTCAATTTCAATTTTCTGACTTACAATCATATCATCTTTAAGAGTTAGTTCTTTTAACAACAAATCATTATCTGAACTTTTCTTCAATGAATTAATATCATTTTCTAGTTTATTACACAATTCATCCTTGTCTTTTAACTTGGCTTCCAATCTTTCTTCAGTCTTTTTTCTATCAACCATTTGGGATTTTAGAAATTCAATAATCTTTTTATCATCATTATGATCTTGTATTATTGTTTTATTAACATTGACACTTTCTTGTAGGCGTACCTTAAGATCCTGATTTTCTTTTCTAAGCCTCTTAAGTTCATCTAAGGAAGCAAGTAGTTCTTCCTCCAAATCAACCTCAAATTCATCACCTTCATATTCCTTTTCACTTACTAAGTGAATTTCTTCTTCTCCAACTACAGGATCACATTTAGTATTAACTGGCAGGGGTATTGCTTGAGACAAAACTTCACTAGACTTGACACTATTGTTTTTCTTCTGAATTTTGTTTCTTTTGCACTTACCCATAGTAATCCTCTTATCAAGAACTTGGTTGAACTTAAATTGGTTAGGCTTATGTAAAAGTCTACCAATATTAATTGAAATCAAATATGTTTTTACAAAACACATAGACTGTACAAACAAACATAAATACCTTCTTGAACTTGTGACATTTTTGACAAAATTCCAAGACCAGAATCAATCCTAGGTTGATTAGACCTATATGAGGACCCTACGATCTGATACCAATTATTGGAAGATGAAATACTCTGAGGGGGGGTGAATTAGAGTATCATAAAATTTTCACTTTTAACTTGACTTACAACTTGAACTAAGACCTTGAAACAATTTTATGTAGCCTTTTAATTGTAGATTGAATCATGGATGTAACATTTTAGTTGTAGAGTGAACATGGATAGGTCAATGAACTTTAACAACAAAATAACTGATCACAAAGACTTTACTTAACCATGTCAAAGCATAATTGTAATTGTTCATATAATACTGCTTGAACAATTCTTTTTCAATGCTTTATTTTCACACAACTTTATGCATAAGTTTGAACACTTGTATGTCAAATTTAGACATTTATTCAAGTATCAGAGCATTTGCATTGACATGTGACTGAAATGAGAAACAAAAACATTTAAGCACATGGACTGAAAATAGAATGCACAAATTTCATCACATAACACAATATTTTCCTGAGTGGAAAAACCCTCATGGGGTATAAAAAACCACTCAAATAATTCCTTTTATTATTTAGAGCACCAACTCAATCATGAGCACCAACCCCAACATCAAAAAGAGTACCAACTCTGTTACAATGGTAGAGCACCAACTCAACACCAAAAATTCTGAAGCACCAACTTCAATAGGAGCATCAACTCCTTTACAAAGTTTTTCAAATAGCAATGTAAACTATCAGGACTTTATAACTACATACTTGTGCAATCACAAAATCTCAATAGAGTACAACAAAATAATTTTTAATGTAGCCCATTATAATTTGTACTGTGTATAAGAGTAGACAATGTATAAACAACTGAAATTCTGAGTATTATCTCTGTATGAAATCAAATATATGATACAATATAAACCCTCTTTTTCTTTTCTTACAACACAACTGTAAATCTGCAAATTCCCTTTCCAATCTCCAACCACGCAATGGTAGAAAGCCATGCTTAAATAAAAAAATAAACTTGTGTAAATCATAAAAACTCTCGAGCTCAAACTCAAGTAACCAAAACTGAAAAACATAATTATCTATAACTATTTTATTGCAAACTGAACAACCGTTTTTCAATCTTCATTTTGAAATGACAAAGATATTGTCAAGATTTTACCTCATTTTATGTTGGCCAGATGTCACAATTTTTTTTCAAGAATACCTTGATTTCTAGCTGCGAGACAAACAACTACCTTTCTATTCCTTCCTTCATTCCAACTAACTCAAACAAGAGTCCATCAAAATATCAATACTAGTTCTACAATTTTTGGATGGTGGCTAGGGTTTCACCTTCAGCCAAATGATAATTATAAAACTCATTTTTCCCTATTCCTTCACTCAAATGAATACTTTATCCAAATTTGCAATCATTTCAAATCCGACAAAGAAACAATGATAAACATCATTTGAAATCCACACCACAGACATAATAATGGCCCACTCAATTGCCACTCATCTTTCCCACATGTATTATACTATCCATGTGAATATGTCACTATCCACATGACTCATTGAATTTAGTCATCAATTGCAAAGATAACAAATTGCAATAACCTGTCGACTGCCCAAGTGTTATGAAATAGACCGATGCAAATAAATAATGCCAAAGTGAAATATGTCATCGACTATCCAAGTCTCCCAATCCCTAAGTTGATAACAATAAAGTTCAAATGAACTATATAAAATATTATTAGCTCGACTATAAAAACAACACATTGTATTTCAATGTGAAATACCCGATGCCAAAGTATATATATGACATATGAATAACTTGAGCAACACAAAAATGAAACCTGATATAATGTTGAACTCATGTGTAATGTGAATAATATGATTACCATCAAATGTAATCCAAAACCATACATGGAAATATGAAACAAAGATAAAATGGAAGAATGATCATTATATGCAAAATGATAACCTGGAGATCACCTTAGTGTGTCAAGAGTATGTATCTCAATATCACTATCCCTTTCAAACTTTTATTCTGAAAAGAACATATTGTCACCTGATGTAACAATTATGATCAACATCTACAAATGAAAGCAAGCCCCTGACTATGAACTGCACATGAATCTAAAGGATTAGTCCAACCAAGCAAACTGAACCAAGATCCAAAAGTAAACCAAAGCCAAAAAACTGTCCAAGATACTGAAACTAAGCATGTGAAAATGAACTAAATATGCCATGAACTGAATATGCCAACTGAAATGCCAATAACCAAGACATGCCAAAAGTATCAAAGTGGATATGCCATGTAACCATTGAAGTACCCATCATCAAATAACTAAAAACTGAAAGAAACTAAAAATCAGTATAACTGAACAAGGCCACAAATCAGAGCCAATCATTGTAACTGATAAGTAACACAATGATGCCATGATGCCAAGCATAGAATTATTATCAAAGCCATGAATGACCACCAATGATGATGTATCATGTATTACCCAAGGCAATCAATATGTACCAAAAGCTGAAATCTGAGACCATGGACATCAACTGTCTATGAAGAAATCACATTACCAAAGCCTATTTTGACATCAAGGACAAACAATTGAAATCCAACACCGCATTGATCATTGTGCTCGTGATCCAAGATTTTCTCTTGAGTGTTCATGTTTTTCATGTTCTTGGCCGACAAGGTGTTGAAGTGTATTGTGGATCTTCGAGGAGTAATTAATTGAAGTGTTTTTGCATTGGAGATGTTGATTTGGGTCTTCACTAAGCTGTGGCCAACTTTGGTTGATTCACATTGAAAATTATTTATTGTTTTGGGCTGACAGTTTATTCATTAAATTATTTCTTTGTGGCCGACTTGTAGTGATGTAATTTCATGTTGCAGATATATAAGAGTGATTGTTTATTTGAATTAAGTGTGCCAGAAGAAGTGCTTGTGTATGAGATGTGCGAATAATGTCCAAATCATTTGAAGGTAGAGAAAAGTGTGAAGAAGAGTGAAGAAGTGTTCATGTGCTTAACCAAGACTATAATCAGGCATTAACATATGCTATTTTCTCAGTTCAAAATCTGGATGGTTGTAATCTGAATATCTCTGTAAGACATTGTGTCTTCCTTTGTAATTGAGCAGTGAGCTCTAGGCAGTGTGTCTGAATGCATGTGCATTCTCCATTTATTCTTCTTATACTTTTAACAGGGTATAATCTTGTGGACTGACCTCCACCGTGGTTTTTCCCCTAACAGGGTTTCCACGTAAAAATATTTGTGTTATGTGTGTTTTTGATGTGTTGTTGATTCATGCTTTCATTGATATTGACCAGATCTAAGAATAAGGATTAATAAGTTTAATAAGTTTGAAATTTGATGACAACTGATTCACCGCCCCCTCTCAGTTGTCTACCCTTGTGTTTCCAACAATATATACATTTAGCGTACATATAAAGCCAACTAAAGATAACTATACAAAGAGCTCAAAGACTCAAAGATTCAATCATGATATTTTAATCAAACAATCCATGAATCAAAGACATTGCTCAAGCATTTATCACAAACCATGAATGCTCCTAACAAAAATCATGAACTTGTATAATGCAAACACAACATGTCTAAAGGATGACTTACCAATATCTTGTGACTATGACTTGACTCAACTATTCTTAGAAGTGATTGTGCGTGTAAGCTCAGTTAGGTTTCATTAGGGGTTACCCAATCAATCACTTCTCTTGAGTGATACTTCCCCTCCCTTCTGGAGGATTGAATCTGTCCTTGCAACCAACTTAGTACAACATCAAGGTAGTTAGACATTCATAGCAAATATATTTGCATCATAATACATTTGAGAACATATTCATCCCTTTGAAATCAATAACATCTTATTGCATATTCACATATTTCATTTACCTACCAAACATATTGAAATCACAATTTACATTTATTAACATTTTTACTCATAATGGTAAAAGTAACTTGGTAATTATGAAATGAGATGTGACAATTAGCTCACATATATATGAATAACAATACCAAATAAAATTAGTCTCACTTCCAAGGGCTCACTGCCCAGAAAAGAAGAAAGGCTCACTACTAGGTGGCTCATTTCCAAGGGCTCACTACCCAAAAGAAAGAAGAATAAAATAAAATGTTATATAGATTAACTATCTCAAAATAATAGGAAGAATCCACCAGTGCAACTATATGCCATCTGCAACCTTTGGCTCATTGCATCTTGAGTCATAGGAATTTATGATCTCACTTAGATCACCACACTCAATCACATTCACATCATTCACACACCTTACACACATCTCCAACAATTCACAATTTATTTATACCGTCCATGACCTAAACAACCATAATTAGGCCAGCCTTAAATAAACATATGCACCTCAAATGTGCAACACCAAATAGGTCAGCACCAAACACCTCTACAGTGGAAATAAGTGAAGGAAAACCACACCAAGGGTTTACTAGGAGCCAAATCTACACAGACACACATCACCATGCTTCCACAAACAACAAACAACCTTTGTAATTAGTGCTAGCACACTATGTCGACCAAACCTGTATAACACTAATAAGCAACCTGTAAAGTGCCTTGACAAATTTGATGTTTAAAGTCTGATTTTCTGCCTTAGGAATTTTGTCAAACATTTTCTTGCAACCTCCAATTTTCTGATAACGTGTTTTAGTTTGCTTGACTTGATTTTGGTTTGATGTCAAAGTTGTTTTAATGCTAGAAAAATGATTGCAAAGATGTCTAAACAAGTTGCTAAGATGAAATGCAACTCTTTTTGTATTTTTCAAATGCATATACATGAAATTCTAAAGTGAAATGCACACCTACAACCAAGAGAAATTTTCACAAACAATTGGCATGCATCTAATACATGTAGTTATGTGAGAACAACAACTAGGCACTTTGTCAAATAAATGTCATGCAATTCCTAAATGAAAAGATCTACAACTATTGACATTTTTTCATACAATTTGCAGCCAAACTCCTTATATCTCCAATGTAATATTGCAATGACATGAGAATGCTTACAATCTGAAAATGGAGTGTAATATGTCTTAACTAAATTGGTCAACAGTTGAAGTACAATGAACTTGCCAAGAATCTTAAAATACAAGGTGAAAAATACAACTACAATGACAATGCAAATTTATGGAAAGAACCTGGAAATGTGCTTGCAAAAAAATAGAAATGCTCGAACCTCCTTGAAGAAGACAATTTTATGCCTCCAATAGTTGCGCCTAACTCCTTGGAACCCAACGAAGTCTTGAGAATTTATGTAGAATTTTTAGTAGACTCTTTTGCAAAATTGCCCCATGACATAGTGCGGCCAGCTTGAAGTGCCATCTCAGAAATTGTAATCAACAAGCAATAAATTTGATTTCACCAATAACTATCTTCTCCATCAACAAAATCATCCTTGTAATAAGGACTGAAATCATTCAACAAATCTGCAATTATCCATCAATAATCGAACTCCTCTTCTTCACCAAAAATAATCCCTCTCCAAACGTATAATTCTTCAATCAAAATCTGCAAATGATCTCCTTGGTTCAATTTTCTCTTTAGCACCAAAATTTGGCCAATGGCCACAAAATTTTTCTCCAATGTGAAAGACTTAAATATCTCTCACTCCCTTCTAGCTAGGGTTGATATCGCACAACCGAAACCACTACCTTAGAGTCTTCAAACTCTCAGGAAAGATGTCAAGCATTCAAGCTCTCCAACACAGGTATGTGAATAAGCAACTCAAGATGGCTCCAAAGCTCTCCAAAAGATCCTTTTAAATAAATTACAATCACCTTTTTGATATAATTTATTTTTAGTCACTTTATTAAATTAATTAAATATAAAGTCATCTTATGATATTTATTTTTGAGATAACTTTATAAATAATTAATTTAATAATTTATTCCCTTATTTCACATTTTAGCCTTCAGGAATAAATAAATGCTAAAATAATGTCCCAGTAGCCATCAAGAAGGGGACATTACAATCTTCCCTTCTTGAAATTGCTTGTCCTCAACCAATTGCAAACTCGGGTGCTGTAATATCTGTTCATTCTCCCATGTGGCATCCTCTACTGGTAGATTTCTCCATCTCACCAAATACTCCTTCACCACCCTATTCCTCAATCTCCTCTCTCGAGCATCTATAATCTCCTCGGGAACAAGAACCAAATGTACCTCCTCATCCAATGGAGGAAGCTCAATAGAAGAAGTAACCTGTTGGCCTAGTGCCTTTTTAAGGCACGAAACATGAAATACATTATGAATCTTGTTGCTCTCAAGCAGCTCCAACTCATATGCTACCTCTCCAATCCTCTTGATAATCTTGTATGGTCCATAGAATTTGGGCTTGAGCTTCTCTACTCTGCTCTTCTTAAGAGAAGACTATCTATAAGGCTACAAGCGAAGGTATACCAAATCACCAACCTCAAAACTACACTCCACCCTATGTCTATCAACATATGTCTTTTGCTGATTTTGTGCCACCTACAGGTTATCCTTGAGTGCCCTCAAGATATCTTGACTCTCCTAAATCCAATCCTTGGCTTTGGGAGCCTTGCTCTCACCAAAAGCCAACTCCATAAATGAAGGTGCATCATATCCGTACAAATCTTGGAAATGACTCATCCTAATGGACATATGATGTGTGGTATTATAACAATATTCTCCTAAGTGCAACCACCTAATCCATGCCCGCTGCTACCCTACAATGTAATTGCGCAAGTACCCCTCAATCCATTTGTTCATAATTTTTGTTTGCCCATCTATCTGAGGGTGGTAACTTGTGCTCAAATTCAAGTTGGTGCCAACTAATCTAAATAACTCTTGCCAAAATGCACTCATGAATCTACTAATCTTGTTGCTGACTATGTTCTTGGGTAGCCCATGCAATCTGAAAACCTCTTTGAAAAACAACTTAGCCACCTGTGGAGCCCTGTACTCTAATGGAATAGAAAAAAAGTGTGCATAATTCGTCAACCGATCTACCACTACAAAGATACTATCTCTCCCATGCACCTTAGGTAGACCTATGATGAATTCCATAGATATGCTTTCCCAGTTTTTCTCTAGGATAGGTAATGGCTGTAGCAATCTGACTGGATGGGTATGCTCTGACTTGTTCTACTGACAAGTCACACACTCCCTGACATGTCTCAACACATCATCCTTGAGGCACTTCCATGAGAACCTCTCTGTAACCTGTTTGTAATTTTTGAAATAGCCCCGGTGGCTTGCTAAGGGGGTGTCATGAGAAGCTTGCAATATCTTCTCCTTCAGTTGGGACTCTAGCACCAAGTAGATCTTGTCCTTATAGAAAATCACATCATCCACTACCCAATACCTATCATCTTGAATCAACCCATCCATCAACTCACAAGAAAACTTATTCTTAGAGTATTCTACCAACAAGAGGGATTTCCAATCTGCATAAATCTCAGAAAGTGAGCAAGCTGAAGGTCTCCTGGAAAGGGCATCTGCAACAATGTTCTTCCTCCCTTTCATATATTCTATATCAAAATCATAAGCCTATATTCTGCTGACCCACTTTTTCTATCTCTCATTCAAGTCCCTCTGCTCCAAGAAATATCTGAGGGTATTGTGGTCGGTCCTCACCAATTTTTTTTCTCCAACTAGATACTTCCTGAAATTTTCCAAAGTGTGCATAATGGTGAGCATCTCCTTGTCATAGATGGAATATAGCCTCTCTGGTCCTCTTAGTTTATGATTATCAAAAGCTATGGGGTTTCAATTTTTCATTTATACTGCTCCTATGCCTTCACCCGAGGCATCACACTCAAGAAAAAATGGCTATGTGAAGTCAGGAAGTGCCAAAATAGGATAGCTACTCATCACATCCTTGAGTTTATCAAAAGATCGTTGTGCCTCCTTTGACCAATTGAATGCACCCTTCTTCGTCAAATCTGTCAATGGTGCTCCCAACTGAGAGAATCCCCTCACAAACCACTTGTAATAACTACACACTCCAAAGAAACCTCACAACTGGGTGAGAGTCCTAGGTGGTGGCCAGTCAAGTATCACTTGTATTTTCTCCTGGTGGACTTGCACCCCATCAACATTGATCACATGTCCCAAATACAATATCTCTCTAAGGAAAAATTCACATTTGGAGGCCTTAGCATATAATGATTGCTCCTCAATTATAGTCAAAATCTCATCCAAATGTCTCATATGGTTTTCCCATGTTTTACTATAGATAAGCAAGTCATCAAAGAACACGAGGAGAAACTTATGCAATTGCTTGTTGAAGATATGATTCATACATGATTGGAATGTGGCAGGTGCGTTTGTTAATCCAAATGGAATCACGAAAAACTCATAATGGCCATAATGACATTTGAATGTGGTTTTATGAATATCCTACTCTCGAACCATAATCTGGTGGTACCCCAAACAAAGATCTATCTTGGAGAAGTAGACTGCACCATGTAACTCCTCCAAGAGTTCATCGATTCTGGGTATTGGATATCTATTTTTGATGGTTTTCTTATTGAGAGCTTTGTAGTCAATACACATCCACATTGTTCCATATTTCTTCTTCACCAACACCATTGAAGAAGCAAAAGGACTAGAGGTTGGCCTGATATGTCCCATCTGAAGCAATTCCTTGATTGCTTTCTCAATCTCATCCTTAAAATTTTTAGGGTGTCGATAGGGGGTAGTGATGAAATGTTTCACCCCCTCTTCCAACTCAATAGTGTGCTCAAAGCTCTTGTCTAGTGGTCTCCTTGGTGGTATCTCTCCAAAAAACTTATCATGCTTCCCTAAGAGCTCCTGAATTTCCACGTGATATGGATTCCCTGAATTAGGATCCTCCTTAGTGGTAATCACACACTCTGCTGCCCAAACTATGTCATTGTGTCGAATGATGCTCTCCATGCGTCTAATAGACACAACCTTGGCTGATCCAATAGACATGCCTCTAAGCACTACTCATTGCCCATTTGCTATTCTAAACTTCAATTCCATGGTTTGGAAGTTCTATGAATATTTCCCTAATGAATGTAACCACTAGACTCCCAGTATAGCATGGGTGTCTCCCAAATCCACCACATACAAATCATTCGTGACTGTGTAATTACCCATAGTGATGGGCAACTATGGAACTCCCTTGGTGCATAATATTTTGTGACCATCCACAACCATCACATTGAATCCCTCAAAATATTCTGTTGGTAACTTCTACTTGGCTACTAGTGCTGCATCGATAAAGTTGTGGGTGGCCCCACTATCAATCAACACTGCGATGCGCTGACCCTATGAAACTCCCCTAACTCTGGAGGAGTTAAATCAAGGAGTACTAGATATGGTAGCAATGATACTACTCTTACCCTCTCCTTGAGGCTGCTCCTCATTTGTACTGCTGTCATCATTCTCTTAAGAAGGTTCATCTTCACTACTCTCATCCTCTGACACAATCTCAATAAGATGTGCCTTGCCCTTTCCTAGGAAACGATGTCCTGGTTCCCAACGTTCTTTGCAATGATAGAAAATTCTCTTGATTCTACATTCTTGTCTGCATGCCTCATCAGGATCAATCTTCTTGTTCCGCTTTTTCTGAAATGACTTCTTACCCTTGTTCTTCTGTGGAGTGAAGGGTTTAGAAGGAGTTTTGTTGCCAGGTGTGGAAAACTCCATATCTCGGGCTCTAGTGACTGCATTCTATAGGGAGTTAGGTTTGAAAGATTTGATCCAGCCATGTAGTGGTTCAGATAGAGCCTCAATGAAGAGCATAACCAAGCACTGCTCAGATATGTCTGTCACTAGGACTGCCAATATCTAAAATTCTGAAATGTAGGTATCTACCGAGCCATTTTGCTTTAGTTGTGCTAACTCCCTAAAATGAAGTTCATGATCCTTATGATCAAATCTATCTATCAATTTCTGTGTGAACTCCAAGTAGGATGTGATATTGGCGTGACCTAGTGTGACAAGCCCATGGTACCACCATTCATGAGCTTCACCATCCAAGTGTAGGGTGGCATACTTAATAGCTTCAGTCTCTGTCATAGGATTAAGTTGGAAATAGGTATCCAACTTCTGCACCCAAGCTCTGCCTGTGCATTTGCTTGACCCATCAAAGGAAGGGATTGAAGGTTTCCCAACCTTCTGATGCAAGTCATGGTTTTGCTGCCCCTTGTTGTTGTTTCTAGGCTGATTTTTGAGTTTGATGTTGTAAAAGTCTACCAATGACATGGCAGCCTGAAAATCATCTCCCAAGGAATTGTATTCCCTCAAAAAGTCTGAGAATCCTTCTTCATGAGCCTACTGCTCCTGATTTGCAGTAGTTTTTCATCCTAGAAATTGACGCATAAGAGGCCTCAGAGTCACTCTACTAGTTGTCCTAGCATTGTTTTGAGTTGTATCATTATTGGAATGTCCACTATTGTGACCATTCTTTCCATTATTCCCATTGTTGTTTCCATTGTTTACAAGTTTTCTGAGAATTTGTGTCAATTCTTGTCTTCCTTTAACTCTTGCTGCCCCCTGGCAAGGTCATTAAGTATGTGTTGAGTGCTACTTTCCTCCATGAGTTCAAATGGACTCAAAACCTTTTTCAATCTACTGTAAGCAATATCAAATGGGCTGTGATCCGAAATGTCTGAAAATTCTTTGCTCATCATCCACATAGGCTAGCAGGAAAACTTTCTTTGATACCACCGTAAAGTGCCTTGACAAATTTGATGTTTAAAGTCTGATTTTTTTCCTTAGGAATTTTGTCAAACACTTTTATTGCAACCTCCAATTTGCTGATAATGTGTTTTAGTTTGCTTGACTTGATTTTGGTTTGATGTCAAAGTTGTTTTAATGCTAGAAAAATGATTGCAAAGATGTCTAAACAAGTTGCTAAGATGAAATGCAACTCTTTTTGTATTTTTCAAATGCATATACATGAAATTCTAAAGTGAAATGCACACCTACAACCAAGAGACATTTTCACAAACTATTGGCATGCATCTAATACATGTAGTTATGTGAGAACAACAACTAGGCATTTTGTCAAATAATTGTCATGCAATTCCTAAATGCAAAGATCAACTACAACTATTGACATTTTGTCATGCAATTTGTAGCCAAACCCCTTATATCTCCAATGTAATATTGCAATGACATGAGAATTCTTACAATATGAAAATGGAGTGTAATATGTCTTAACTAAATTTCTCAACAGCTGAAGTACAATGAACTTGCCAAGACTCTTGGCATACAAGGTGAAAAATGCAACTACAATGACAATGCAATTTTTTGAAAAGAACCTGGAAATGTGCTTGCAGCAGAATAGAAATGCTTGACCCTCCTTGAAGAAGACGATTTTATTCCTCCAATAGCTGCGCCTAGCTTCCTTGGAACCCAATGAAGTCTTGAGAATTTTTAGCAGTCTCTTTTGCAAAATCGCCCCATGACATAGTGCGCCCAACTTGAAGTGCCATCTCAGAAATTGTAATCAACAAGCAATAAATTCAATTTCACCAATAACTATCTTATCCATTAGCAAAATCGTCCTTGTAACAAGGACTAGAATCATTCAACAAATCTGCAATTATCCATCAATAATCAAACTCCTCTTCTTCACAAAAAATCATCCCTCTCCAAACATATAATTCTTCAATCAAAATCATCAAATTATCTCCTTGGTTTGATTTTCTCTTTAGCACCAAAATTTGGCCAATGGCCACAAAATTTTGCTCCAATGTGAAAGACTGAAATATCTCTCACTCCCTTCTAGCTGGGGTTGATATTGCACAACCGAAACCGGTACCTTAGAGTCTTTAAACTCTCAGGAAAGATGTCAAGCATTCAAGCTCTCTAGCACAAGTATGTGAATAAGCAACTCAAGATGTCTCCAAAGCTCTCCAAAGCTCCTTTTAAAGAAATTACAATCACCTCCAAGAAGCTTCTAGAATAAAATATTATTTTATTAACTTAAGTGACCTTTTTGATATAATTTATTTTTAGTCACTTTATTAAATTAATTAAATATAAAGTTATCTTATGATATTTATTTTTGAGATAACTTTATAAATAATTAATTTAATAATTTATTCCCTTATTTCACATTTTATCCTTCGGGAATAAATAAATGCTAAAATAATGTCCTAGTAGCCATCAAGAAGGGGACATTACACGACCACATACATGCCTCTCCAAGTTTGTAAACACCATGCAGACCAAATAGAAACACTCCACAACATTCCAAAATATTCGACATCATCAAAATATTCTATAACACTACCACCACCACCTAAACCACATAATACTTTCATCTTGTGCAACTAGATATATTGCCACAAAACAAAACTCATGAATCCAAGCTTGTGAAGCAACTCAGTACTCAACACTCCAAGGGAAAGTAGATACAAATATTATAAGCAAGTTCCCAAATCTACAAGACAAGAAACCTTAATGTGGAGAAATGTGGAGCAATCTCATTCTACCAGACAACCTTCTATACAAGTAAACACACTGTCAAACACATCTTCGACACTAACGCATGATCCAAAACTTGAAACTATGGATATGGAGCCTCTAAAAACCTCTAATCATGATATACAAACCACACAATCATATCTTCAACCATGAAGAAATGTATACCACAACACTGAACACACCTCTATCACTTTATACACTCTTTTATTCAATTTTTTTCAAAAGCACTTGGAAACCAACTGAACCAGTTGCATTAACAATACCAAAAAAATCTCTTCATTGTATCTACAACATCTACAACACCAACAATCTCCCCATATACAATACCAACAATTTCCAACAATATTGATACTTTTCACATCAATGACCAAATATTGACATCAATGACAACACCTGCAACATACTTGCAACAATCCTCTCCTATAAAAGGGAGCTCTCTCCTTTAGAGGTGGATTTTGATTTGGTATGTTGGGCTAGAAGGTGTTTCAAAGGGGTTCTTGCAACCTTGTGGCCAATTTTTCCTTTCAACTCTCTTATTGAGGTAGGGAGTTTGGTTGGACTAATGGTCTGGAAAGGGAGCTCTTGCTGCCCTCTTTTTTGTTTGTTCTCCTTTAGAGAACTTGGTTGGGTGTTGTGGGTGTTCTACACCATTAAGGTTGTTTTTCTCGGCTCAGTGTTGCTCTAAGCAATTGGTATGTTGTGTCCTGGTTGTTGCAAGCTATGTTGGTGAGTTGTTTGGGTTAAAGGTCCCTATTAAAACCTGGTTGTTGAGGGTTTTAGGTTCCCTTCAAAACCTAATTTTTGTAGCATGAGTAGTCTAGTCATTCTTTTGGTGGCTATTGTTGTTGGGCTGTTGATTGTTTGAGTTTTATCTATTTGCAATGTTCTTTTGATAGGGTTTCAAGTCCCTTCAAAACCTGCTTGCAAAGGGTTTCAAGTCCCTTCAAAACCTATTTGTAAGGGGTTTTGGGTCCCTCCAAAACCTATTTTTCCCATATAATCAAAACATTTTCCTCATCTTTATATCATTATCCTTCACTAATATAATGGTAATACTAATATTACATTATTCTTATGATTAATTTAAAATCACCTTTTCTTTAAATCAGACTAACATAATTTGGTAAAATTGCAATAATTTCTTCATTTGTTGATGAAATTTAAAAATTTAAAATCCTACAGAATGTTGGTGAATAGGGGAACAAAACCTAGATTTTTTTTGAAGATATTTATAATACTTAATGAGCAATTTGAAGTAGAAAGTTGATTGATAATTGGAGGTTGTGAAAAGAAGAGTATATATATAATTTCAATCACTAACTGATCATGATTTTGGTATTAAAACAACATTTTATAATCCATGTTAGAAAAAGATGATTTAACTGGCTATAATGGCATAGGGGCCGCCCCTAAACACATAACTATTGTTGCCTAAACTTTGTTTGCAAAGAATGATTCATATTAAGACAAAATTTCTAACTCCTATTGTTGCACAAGTAAAAGGATCTATCATTATCATTTATTTTATTCACAATACTACTTGATATATATAATGATATTCATAAATACATATAAATACTCATTATATATATATATATATATATATATATATATTATCATTACAACTATTGTTTCAATCTATTCACAATAAAAAATAAAACCCAATATCTCTCCAGTCATTGCTTCCATCTATTCATAAAATAAAATAAAATCGAATCAAAATCACAGGAAAAATGAGTTTCATTGTTGTCCACCTGAAAATGTAAGAGAAATTCTGAACTCAAATCTACAGTAATAAAATCATTGTTGATTGGCAAAATTTGTTCACAAATATGCCATTCATGATGAAAAGTTAGTTCCATACAGTTGAAACCCTCTCTCTTTCAAAAATAATTTTTTTGACTACTGCTCCAATTTATTCAAAAAGTGTGAAAAGTGGATCTATATAAAAGCTAATGCACTGGTTTGGAAAGTGGCATTTACATAGTGATAAGTTCATTTTCTTTGATAACCAAAACAATTGTCTCTACAGTTGCAGCTAAAAAGGAAGGCCTTACCAAACATGTTCATAGCCCTACGTATCATGTATGCAACTATAATGGTGTAAACATGTTATGCATGTGGATGGAAAAGACTAAGTTAAGAATTGTTGATAAACTAGGCATTTCATGGATACACAATCTCATAGCTTTTAATTTATTGGATGCACACCAACCAAATTCATCAATTAATTAAATAATTAGAACCTACTTGGAACATTGCTCCTTGGTTAAGATTGGAGGGTTGGGCTGGGAATGAATGCTGCTCCCATTTTTCTTCAGTCGCCGACTTATGCCTACTGGTCACTGCCTTTTCCCATAAACTGGTGTGGGTATTTTGAATAAATATCTATTTTTCCTCCATTCTAATGGAAAAATAAATTAAAACTATGAAGGAATTCTCCATAATAGGTGTGCTGCACTGAGCAACCAAGAGGGAAGAAAAAACAAGAAAAAACTTAGTATTTGAACTTTTTCGCAAAGGATTCAACCACATCCTTAGCAGATGCACCCTTTAGTTTTTCTAAGACGTTTTCCATCTATTTAGTCTCATTCTATGTAAAAAAATTATTGAGATCCACCCACATGTGGAGGTTATCCCCCCTCTTCTTTAATCTAATTTTTCCACTTCAGTTTTCTAGCAACTAAGTCTTTGAATTTTCTATGAAAATCTACATTCTTTGTGGGGAAAAGTGTTTCTTCTCCCTTTGATTTTGTTTTTCACATGCAATAGACTGATTCAACTCCAGTTCACTTGCAGTTAAATCTTGAACTTAGGATATAAATTTATTTAATTTAATGTTATTTTATTTAACCATGTATTCATGCAATTTATTGAACTGTTTGTATTTTAATAGCAAACTTAATTTTTTTATTTTTTTTTTAGTATAATAATCATGAAATTAATTTTAAAATAAACTATTTATATAACTATTTAATATTTAAGCTATTTTTATACATTAAATAATAATATTTTATTTATATTATTATATATAAATAAAAATTATCACACATTTGAGAATATAATCTTTTATTTGTCTTAATTAAATTAATCTTTTCATAGACAAGGTGATCATAAATACACACTTTTGTTCCACTTTAGTTTAATTCTAAAATGAAATAAAACCATATGACATATTTTTAATTTCCCCAAGTAATTTATCTTTCATAACATATTAGCCATAATACACAAATCATTAGTTAAATCATAAAAGCACAAATGATGTATTTAGAAAATACAATGTAATCATAATCACACAATGAAAAATGGATGCAACTACGTGAATCTATGTGTGTACACTTGATTTCTATCATATTCATCAATGTCAATTGGTTAAACACCCCTACCTCAACCATGTTCTCGTCTTTGACATGTACTTGCACTCTTTTGCACTTAAATTTTCATTAGTAGAATCAATCCATAAACCATAATCGAAATGAAACATGTGCATTATATCATAATATAACCTAACATATGCATTGAATTCAAAATAAATCTAGCTAACATCTATAAACATCACTCATATATTAACACATGCCAATATCTAAGGGTATAATTTAGTTTTCCAAATAATAACATGTCAAAACTATGTAAGCAAAGAATCGGTATATGACAATATGTGATATGATATGTTTAACACCATGTGATAAGGATCCTCTTGATGTGGAAAATACGATATGGCACATTCAATATAGCTAGGTAATGTAACTTCCCCCAATCTAGAAAATGTGAAAGAAATTTGCTTAATGATGGCATGCAATATGATCAAGATCCATCTAGGTATCTGGTACAAGTCACTAATTGATATCTTAAACATGAAAAGAATTAGTGATAATAAATGCCTCTTCAATTCACAGTATCTAACAAATGCAAGGAATTGTAGGAGAGGAGAAAATGATGCATGATAAAGTAGTAAAAGAATTAAATCATATGAGCATGTGAACATATATAGCATCATGTAGCATCCAAATAGACTTGTAAATACATGAATTCATTAAAATCGTCAAGGCATGTATGAAAGGTTACCCTCTAGAAGGGTAAATCATGAAGGAAAGGTGTCTCTAAAGATGAATTAGGGATTGTCTCTAGTCACATCACTTATGTAAGTAAATCAAGTGGTGAACATGTAATCAAATCAAAATATAAGTATGTTTGGGAACATGATTTTGAGATATGCATGAAGATACATGCAAAAAGGATTTCCCCTAATGTGATCAATAAAATAAAGTAAAGATGGAACTAAAAGCAAGATAGAGATCATGTACAAGCATATCAAAATTTACTTGAATGAAGCATATCAAGTTTGTAAGGAATTTAGTAGATAAACATGTAGGAATGTGTAAAAATGATTGCCCCAATATAAGCAAGCTAATAAGATAAAGATGTCTCTAAAGGAAAGATAAGGGTTACTAGAATATTAATGGTAAAGGACATGAGAAGGGTCTTAAATGTGTATGTAGCATCATAAATTGTTGACCTTGACAATTTAACACTATAAGAACACCCTATTTTTGCTATGGACTTAATTACATTAATAATTAATTCATTTTGGGGCCAAATTGATAAAATATGTCCCTGACATCCCGACAAACTTGGGAAAAAAGCACCCGATCAGGGGTGGGGGTGTCCTTGACCTAAGGGCGACCTATTTAAAATTTCAATATTTTGGGTGTTAGCCTTGTGTGTGTAAAGTGACCCTAGGTAGGCCTATAATAAAAAATGTCTATTGGGATGCATATATAAACAACTTTCTCATTTGAACATTAGGAATCATTATGAAGAAGGAGCTATTATGATGCATTTATTGTGAAGATGTATTGAGTTATCCTCTACATGCTAGCTACATCAACCTATTGTGTTTTTTGGTGGAAATTTATGGTGTGGACATCACTTTGACAGAGATTTCATACCAAGGTAACATTACCATTTATCATTTATTGTTTCAGTCAATTATTATTCATTTGGCCTTTGCTCAACCTAGGGTAAGCCCTCCCTACAATCATCATTTTTTGTACATGGAGGTGGAAACACCAAAATGGGGTTTGACTTAGGAAATACCCTCTACAACACAACCTTTCCCCCTCTTTTCATGTGCATAGGTCAAACATGGAAGTTTCATCAATAACATGTCATAGGAAACACAAAGCAGATTGTAACACATCATCAAAGTTTTGTAGATACCAAAAAATCATCATTTCTAGCCTAGGGTGATACAACCCTTGACCCTCAAATTCAAGCCTAGTTTTCAATCACAAGTTTCTATCTATATCCCTTTTCCAAATCTCTGTTTGTTTTGTTAATTTTTATTTTCTTCTGTGTGATAAATTACATTTCCAAATCTAGGGTTTATGTAAAATAGGCTAATCAAGACACACATCAAATTTCTCTTCTTGACAACTCAAAGGAACCAAACACTAGCATATTGTCTCTCCCTTATGGCAACTAGCCAATCATCAAATCCTAGTTGGTTTATGTTCAAACATGGAGTCAAAGAAATGGAGGTAATCTTAGTTAATCTGCTTGCTAGATCTAGGATCACTTTTTCCACTTCACATTTTGGTGAACCTAACATATCCTACACTTACATTTTTTTAATTTTTATAGCATATATATTTAAAAATAGATCAATAATCTAGGTTACTTGAATATATTATTAGTGATTGGAATTCGTTTCATCTTCAAAAGCAAGAATTTTCTCTCTTTTCAATAATATACTTTAGTGAATTCAATTTAGATCAAAATTACAAAAAAAATGGATTTATTTGCATAGTTTCATTTTTTATTTTCCTTCTTTAGGATAGTATTTCATTTCAATTTGAAAATGTTTCATGTTTACTTTGTGAAAGGAAGAAAAATTTCATTGACTATGGTTTAGGACATAGAACAACAATCTTCTTCACTCTTTATTCAAGGAAACCCTAGAGATCTCAATCCAAGGATGAAGTGAGGGAAATAAATCTTGCAATAGGGTGTCCCAGGGTACGATTAATGACTAAAGAGGGGTTCACCACCAAGCTAGGGCTTGGAAAGACAAATGATATGAACGAATCATGCAAAATTCTATGCAAAACCTAACTAAATGACCTAGGAAATGAGACTAAAATGTAGAATAACAATCTGAGAATGAATAGAGGTGCACCTAGAAGAATGATGAGGTCAAAAAAAGCTCCAAAATCCTAAAAACTTTTTGTTTAATGCCCATTGGGACTCATACACCAATCTGGGTGATTTAGTCCTAGACTAGGGTTTTTGTGCCAAAACTAGAATCTGTTAGTGTATGATCCAAATCTCTTGAAATTTAGAAAAAGAAAAGTATTGGGACTCATATGCCCAAGTGGTGTATTAGTCCCACTTTTCTTTTTCGGAGGGTTAATTCTTGATTCTGCTTTCCTATCTCTGCTCTTCCTTCCACACTTCATTTCTAGATTTGAAACCATGATTTGTAACATGTAGGTAAATTTTCATGAAGACGACAACCTTGTGATAACTTGATGACTTTCTTCAACCTTACAACCTAGTCTTCAAAGGATATTTAAGCTTCAGAGAACCTAGATCTAAAACTACACATTTAAAGAGAAGGAAAAAATATTGATTTGTTAGGAAATAGGGGTTTGCCTTGGTCAAACCCCTTTTAGGTAATTAAACCAAATGATGAGATAATGAAACAAGGGCATGAAACATGAAGCATAGAACATGAAACATGAATAATGATACCTTGAATGATGTCTTGTAAGTTTGCAATCTAACATGAAGTGGCCATGGAGAATGTAGATCTAGATCTTGAAATAAGTGTAGAACAATGCTTAACCTTGGATCTTGAATGCTACATCACAAAACTAGCTCAAAAACATACTTGATATCCTTGGCATGATGATGGATATTGAATTGCTGCAACAATTGATGAAGAAATTTTCTCTTGAATGTCTTAGAAATGCTCTTATAAACTCTCTTGATGATGTTGTGAAGTCTTGTAATGTTTAACTCTTGATAGGTTTTGTTGATATCATGAAGGCTTAGTGAAATAATGATTTGAGACCTTGTTTATATATGAAATCCATCTAATTTACCATTTATTAGATCCCAAAAGTTGACATTCATGAAATTTGAACTTAAAACCTTGATTTCCCAATCAAAACCCTAAAAAGGGGCTAAATGGGACTCATATTCCACTTGTGGCATATAGGTCCTATTTGGATGGGACTCATGCACCCAAGGTGGTGTATGGGTCCCACCAAGCCTTTTTAGATAGAGAAAATCTTGGGGAGTTAAGAAATTAAGTTTATTTGATGTCTATGTTAGGATTTCAATTGAAATAAGCCTTGAGATGCATAATATAGGGTATTAGGGGCCTATTAATAATGATATGAAGGTCATAAATGCAAGAGGGCCCAAAAGTTAATGTGGTGTAAATAAATAAACTTTAGAACAATAAATTAAGGAAAAATTAGGTCTATTTAGCTTAAAAGAGCCCTAATCCAATGTGAATGTGGAAAAAAACATTACAACACTAGACCAAGGAAATATTAGGTCCATTTTAATGTTATTCATTCCCAAATAAAATGTGAAAATGTAAATGATGATATTTTTTAACACTAAATTTAGCCCCCACTTTAGTGAGAGGATGAACTTGCTTCAAACTCACACTAAAGTAGACATTCAAGATGGGTCCATGTGTATCAATGTGGATGGTCTAGGATAACAAGGATTAAAGGAGGTGGTCAAGCCCCCAAGATTTGAGATCCTACATAAAATCAACATAAGCACAAAAGGACGCACACAGGGTGTATGATATGCATCATCAAGATACACAAACATGCAATGTCAATGACTAAAAGAAAGAAAAATAAAAATAATCAAAAATAAAAAGAGGTGCATCAAGCTTCGACCATTTTTCCATCATGACGTGGGTCATATCTAATCATTTTTTTTTGAAAAATGCACACTTACTTTGAGGCAACAAAACATTGGGCTATCCAGTGGGTGAGTATCCAAAGGGTGGCTTAGTGAGAAATTCATGCCTCTGTGTCAGCTTCTCACCATATAATGAGAAATTCATGCCCATGTTTAGGATTCTCATCATGCATTAGCCATAAAAAAGATATACCTCTTGGTAACTTTGACAAGGCACCACACAACAATGAACTTCAAGTTTAATGAGGCAAGAAAAACTTCGTATGCTTGATACTCATGGACAAATATGATGGCTTCATAGGAAAGTAAAGTGTATTATGCAAGGTGGCCATATAACAATTGTTGTAAATGCAAAATAGGGTAAGGTGCGTTCAAATGGATTTTTCTTAGTTCATGTAAGGTCTCTTCTTACGGAACATCGTGTCTAATGCCTCTAAGAGAGGACAAGTCAAAGAAATATCACACTCTCAGAGGATATCAAGCCCAATGACATCACCTAGAAAAGGATGCTTCAAAAGAAGAAAGAAAATCATGCAGTGAAACATGAGTGTCGACGTATGCCCCCACTTTAAAGTGGTTGCTAACACTATTTTTGTGAGCAATTTCTTTAAAGTAGAAGAAGACATGAGAGCTTATTTAGAAAGCCCTATGCCAAGTCATATGTTTCCAATAAGATACATCATGAAAAGGGGAGGGGTTTCCCCCTAAATGTATAACTCAGTACGTCACATGTGAGTCAACTTAAGGCATGTCTTCCACATCCCAAGCTTGCTCTTATATGTACATGAAAGGTAGTCAACTAGCAAAAAGAGGCAATAAAAAGTGACATACGAGGATAGGGCCACATGACCCCTTTCCCCCACTTAGTGCAGGACAAGGATGAGCCAAAATGGAAATAAGTATCAATTAGAGTAACTAGGTGCTTCAAAACAAGGAAGAGCACCACGATCCTTAAGATGTTTAATTTTTTTACTCAAAACCTTACATTCATTAGTAGAGTGACCATGAACTCTATGATATGCACAAAATTAATTATTGTAGTAAAATTTCTTCTGTGTTCTTGGAGGAAGAGATATTAGGTGATCTTGGAGGAGTCTCGACAAGACACTCTCTTGATCAATAATATAAGATGTTCCTTTATTTTGCGACAAAGATATCTCTTGCTTAGTACAAGGTGTCATACCTACACAAGACACTTTAGATTGCAAGATTTTGTACTCTTATTTAAAGGAAGGTGTAAAATATAACAAATTCAAATCAATAGCATTTTGTATGATGAAATTGGTATTAAGTGAAGACTTCTTTTCTTCTTTCATTTATTTCAAAGGATAACTATCAAGACCACTAGTGTCTATCAGTTCAAAATGCACTAATGTTAAATTCGGTTTAGAGGAATCTTTTGTAAGAGTGTTGACATTGAGTGAAGGCTTGCTTGTTTCTTTTGAGGGACAATAACCAAGACCATTAGTTGTTCTTTATGTGTTAGGCTCTATAGGGACACAAATACCTTGTTCTCTATCACTGCATCCTTTTCCACTATATCTGAGTTGTTTCATGAGTTCATAACCTTTTCCATAATTTTTTTTCATTTCTTTCAGATTCGGTGATTGTTCATGGTTAGTTTTGTCAATTTTTTTTGTGTAATTTTATTCTTCATCTAAAGTGGTTGAGGTGGATGCTTTTGAATCTTGTGTTGACATTACTGCTTTTTCTTTTCCCTTTTCAGACTCTTTGTGTATGATGTATTTTCCCATGAATGTAGGTGTGAACTCTAAGGAACGCCAATCATCTTTCAATAACTGAAACTTTTTCTATCTCTTGTTTCTCATCTTTCATAGGTTCTATGTTTGAGGTCGGAATTAATGTGTTTAGATGACTTGTCATTCCTTTTTCAACTTGTAAGCAACTTTTAGGCTCAAGATCCATTTCAACTTGGTATACTTTGTTGTTATAGACATACTTCATGATATGATGAAGATTCGAAGGCACTACATGCATCTCATGAATCCATGTTCTTCCTAAAAGAATATTGTATGAAAGATCATGAGGCATAACATGAATAGGAGTTTGTAGGGTAGCCTTTCCAACTATAATAGGCAAAGTGATCACACCAAGTGATTTCTTTCCTACATTGTCAAATCCTTGAATCGATAAGGAATCAGGTTTAATTCTTGATTTTTCCACGCCAAGTCTATCTAAAAGGGTCACACTACACACATAAAGGGAAAATCCATTCTCCACAAGGGTTATTTTTATTCCCCACTGATCATAGATAACTATTATAATGAATGCATCATTTTTATTTCTCACTTCCAAAGGAGGCAACTCATGTTGATGAAAAGTAATGTCTACATTGTTCAAAGTTATAGATTGAATTTGGGCTGCTACTTCATTTTATTGTGCGTTAGGAGGAGTAGGAAATTGTTGTAAGGCACTTTGAATCATGTTATGATAATGAGGGGAGGTTCGAATAAGGTCCCATAAGGATATCTTAGTAGGAGTATTCTTTAGCCGTTCCATGAGATCATACTCCTTTCCATTTTGTAAAGGAAAATGAGGGGGACCAGGAAAGATAGAGTTAGGCAGTGGGAGGGATGTTGAAGGTGTTTGTCTTGGTTGTGGATTGTTTCTAGTGTTATATGTATGATCAATGGTATTATAACTTGGTTGCTCTAAAACATTATTCTTAGGTGGGTAAAGGATAAGTTCGGGTTTGTTTTGAGTTGGAGGTTTGTGTGAAAGTGGGTAACGGATGAGTTGAGGTTGAATAATATTAACTTCCCTTAGTGATGGATATTCTAATGTTACTTCATCATCTTCATCTAAGGAGTCAATGTTATCATTTTATTGCACCATGATATCCTCCCTAGGAGGGTATTTTTTAGGAGAACTACAAACTAGATGTTATTAACATTCAAAGGTTGGTTCTTCTAAAATGACTTCATCTCAAGTAGGGGAATGATCAGTGGTGGAATTGGAATTATCTTGTTCAACAATGTTTTCCTTAGGGGAAGAGAGGAAACTAAGGTTATCATGACTTTTATCGACTGGATTTTCTAACATCAAAGTGTCTTCTTCACAACTAGGAGAGATACTAGGAGAAGAATGAATGGGATTGTCATGATCATCCATGATTTCAATCTTGTTTTCTAAGATATCCTTATTTTGTGTCATAACTTCTACCCTAGTAGGAGATCTTTTAGGGGAGTTAAAAACAAGATGTTCATCACATTCCATTGTTAGGTTTTGTAAATTAGCTTCATCAAAAATAGGGGAGACATCAAGAGGACAATGATTATTGTTATGCTTATGAATGATCAAAACCTTTTGTTCGAATAGATCTTTCCAAATGTTAGGGACATTATGAAGGAGAGATATTATGTTATCAATTTCAATCCACATGTTCTCCCGACAAATGTTATTTTCATGATCATTCACAATTGTACCCTATTTCACAATAGGGGAGGTGTTGAGAGATGAATTTAGACTAAGTAAAGTAGTGGCAATGATCTTGTCTTCTTGTGTCATAATATCTTCCCAAGGAGGAGGAGGAGAGAGACAATCAAGAATCTCATGATTCTCAATGATTGCATCTTCTTTCACCAAGATACCTTCATCACTAATAGGAGAGGTATTAGGAGAAGAACAATTATGATTTTCATGATTGTCTATGCATATTCTTCTATCACATAATTCCCACAAATAGGAGAGATAATAGGGTTTGAGATAGGTAATACAATATTAAGGATTGTGTCAATGGTTTGATCCGCTTGCTCTAAGATGTTCTCATGACTATGAAAGATAGTGGAAGGATGGCTAACATGTTTCTTGATGACCTCATTATTTTACTCTAAATAAAACTCATAAAAGGGGATGTTGTACTTATGCAATCCATTTTTAACCATATCAAAACCACATCTCATAAAAGGAAACATGCTATTATGAAAAAGTAAACTATCTAAAGTATACAATGCTTCAAGTAAAGTGCAATGCAATGACCTAAAGTGAAATGTGTAAATGCAATTTTTAGACTCTAAACAAGGTAATTTGCTGATTACACTATGCAAAAATCTAAAAATGAAATGTTGTAAATGTAAATTTGGAATTAGGAAATGCATGAAATGAACCAATTTAAGATAGATTTAGTGAAATGCATGTAACAAAAACTCAGCTAATTGAAACAGATAACTAATGACAACAAATAAAAGTGCAGAAACAAGGTTTTCAATGCTATAAAAGGAAGTTTTAGAGCCGATCTGGGAATAATTCTCCCAAAGGGGCATATGAGTCTTAGTTACGGATTTTTAGGGGTTCAAATGTTGAAAAATGCACAACATAGAAATCCCAAAAAGTAGGCAAAACAAACTGTATTGGGACTAAATCCCCTAGAGGGGCGTATGAGTCCCAGATTAGGGTTTTTGCACCGCTTTCAACAAATTGTATGTGAATCTTATGTTTTTTGGTTAGGATGAGTCTAGGCTAAGTGAAAATGCAGATTTCAGATGAAATTTATTGATATAAGATGCAAAAATGCAACCTATATGCACTTTCACTAATGCAAGATTTAGAAACCCTAGAATGGCAATTAACTAATATAAAACCATAATGCAAAGTTAATGCAAACTAGATCTAGGAATATGATGCACTCCTAATAAGAAATGATATGATCTAAATGTAGGTTCACCAAGATGAAAGGAAGAAAATTGTCATTGACTATGATTTAGGATATAGAACAATAATCTTCTTCACTCCTCATTCAAGGAAACCCTAGAAATCTCAATCCAAGGATGAAGTAAGGGAAAGAGATCTTGAAATAGGGTATCCTAGGGTATGATTAATGACTAAAGTGGGGTTCACCCCAAGCTAGGGCTTGGAAAGACAAATGATATGAATGAATCATGCAAAATACTATGCAAACCTAACTAAATGACCTAGGAAATGAGATTGAAATGCAAAATAACAAACTGAAAATGAATAGAGGTGCACTTGGAAGAATGATGAGGTCAAAAAAAGCTCCAAAACCCTAAAAAATTGTTGTTTAATGCCCACTAGGACTCATATGCTAGTTTGGGTGATTTAGTCCTAGACTAGGGTTTCTGTGCCAAAACTAGAATCTATTAGTGTATGACCCAGATCTCTTGAAATCTGGAAAAAGCCCAGTATTGAAACTCATATTCCACATGTGGCATATCAATCCCACTCTAATTTTTTAGAGGGTTAAGGCCTAATTCTACTTTCCTATCTCTACTCTTCCTTCCACACTTCGTTTTTGGATTTGAAACCCTGATTTGCAGCCTGTAGGTGACATTTCATGAAGATGACAACCTTGTGACAACTTGATGACTTTCTTCAACCTTGCAACCTAATCTTCAAAGGATCTTCAAGCCTCAAAGCACCTAGATCTATAGTCACACATGTAAAGAGAAGGAAATCTTATTGATTTGTTAGGAAATAGGGGTTTGCCTTGGTCAAACCCCTTTTAGGTAATTAAACCAAATGATAGGATAATGAAACAAGGGAATGAAACATGAAGCATATAACATGAAAAATGAACAATGATACCTTGAATGATGTCTTGTAAGTTTGATATATAACATGAAGTGGCCATGAAGAATGTAGATCTAGGTCTTGAAGTAAGTGTAGAACAATGCTTAACCTTGGATCTCGAATGCTACATCACAACACTAGCTCAAAAACATGCTTGATTATTGATATCCTTGACATGATGATGAATTGCTGAAATAATTAATGAAGAAATTTTCTCTTGAATGCCTTATAAATGCTCTTGTAAACTCTCTTGATGATGTTGTGAAGTCTTGTAATGCTTAAATCTTGATATCTTCTATTGGTATCATGAAGGCTTAGTGAAATAATGATTTGAGACCTTGTTTATATAGGAAATTCATCCAATTTACCTTTTATTAGATTCCAAAAGCCGACATTCATGAAATTTGAACTTAAAACCTTGATTTCCCAATCAAAACCCTAAAAAGGGGCCAAATGGGACTCATACGACACTTGTGGCATACAGGTCCCATATGGATGGGACTCATACTCCCAAGGTGGCGTATGGGTCCCACCAGGCCTTTTTAGATGGAGAAAATCTTGGGGAGAACTAAGAAATTAAGTTTATTTGATGTCTATGTTAGGATTTCAGTTGAAATAAGCCTCAAGATGCATAATATATTGTCTTAGGGGCCTATTAATGATGATATGAAGGTCATAAATGCAAGAGGGCCTAAAAATTAATGTGAAGGTGTAAATAAATACACTTTACAACATTAAATTAAGGAAAAATTAGGTCTATTTAGCTTAAAAGAACCCTAAATCCAATGTGAATGTGGAAAACACATTACAACACTAGACCAAGGCAATATTAGGTCCATTTTAATGTTAATCATTCCCAAATAAAGTGTGAAAATGTAAAATTTGACATTTTTTGACACTACACTTTGAAAAAGTAGAGCATTTAAAGCACTTTATTCCTTGCAAAAACATAACCTTAAACACATTATTTCACATTTTCATTAGCATATATTTTTTTCAACACCTTCCCTTACCTCATACCTCTTGAGGGCACTCATGTGTGAAGTTCATTTCATCTATTGGCTCCTTTGAATGCTTGAAATCCATTATTTATGTCTTCATATACCTTTAATCATCAAAGTAGGGCATATTAATTTTTTTTGAACTTTATCAGTTCTTAGACTTGGGTTTTCATAGAAAAAGACCCTCATACTGTTACACACCAATACATGTTTTGAGATTTCAAAAAATTTAATTTGTAGTCTATTGTGCAGTTTTCGCACACACGCCCCGTTGAAAGTAGGACCCTCTTTTGCTTTTTCTCTTGGTGTCTTTTGGCTCTTTGATTTTTGGACTCGATCTCTTTTGGATGTCCTTGGATGTTCATCTTGCTTACACAAATAATTCCCTAAGTTGCGCATTAAAAATCTTAAGTTTTGGATAAAACTCAAGTTTTTCCTTGACTTTGGGAATTTTTGTTCTGGGAAAAATTTCCCGGCTTTCCTGAAGAACTGGCGAAGAGGTTTCAACACTACAGTTTGGAAAATATGGCCCTTTGTGGAATTCTGCCTGGACCAGATTTCTCTGAAATTTCATTGCCTCATTGGGTTTTTGGGTTTTGTTTTGGCCTATCTTGTCGATGGCATTAATGCACTATGGTACGGATTCTGCAGTGAGTATTTGGTTGGTTTTAGGAAATTTTGTGTCATTTACTTTCATCATTTGCTGTCTACTACCTTGAGAGTCTCTGGTATTTGGTGATTTGATGCTTGAATTGCTTGATTTGTGGATTCGGTGATTGGATTTCTTTCGCTATTGTTAAAGTTGCTTGCTAGGGCATCGAAGCTTATCACTAGTCACTCTTGCAGCTGAATTTGATTCGTCCATGGTATGTAGCTACAGTTTTTCTCTTGAATGATTGATGTTTGTGATGCTTTATTGTTTTGAATGCATTTGGAGCTTTAATTTTGTGTGTTTGGCGATTGAATGTTCAAAATGAGGGTTGTGTTTGGCACTTTCGTGGGTTCCTAGGGCCTAGTTCATACCTTCCCTTAGTTAGCCAATTAGTTGTGGTGCCAAGCATTCTCAGATTGCACCTTCATACCTGACTCTGTGTATTGTTGTGCCAGTTTAATATGACTTAGGATTTCTCTTAGGAGTCTAGTTTGATTAATGTCTCTGAGTGAGTTCGTGAGCTCCCCTCTGATTTCATTTTCCAATAACTCGTTTGAGTGTGTGCCATGCAATCTATCTTGAGCTATACCAAAGAAAAATGAGCTCAATCCAAGCTCAACCTGAGCTCATCCCTATGTTCATGGTGAAGGTTTAGAAAGTTGAACTTAGGGTATCATCAATTCATAGCCAATCCTCACCAATTCATTCCTGAGAAAGTTGAGAACTTATGAGGATCAATAGAAGACATGAAACAAATTGGATTCAAGCCTGAAAGTTCTGAAGTTCTAATCATCTGACTGTGCTAGGCGAAGATCGTATGAAGTGACATTTTTTGGGATTTTGAGGTCTTCACGGAATTTTCGCACCCTCAAAATTTCTTGATTTTCCTCATCCCTTCATTTTCCCGGGTATGTGCCAAGGGCTCAGAATTTCTAGTTCCTCACGAAATTCCTTTCTTGATAGATTTTCCCGGATTCTCCCAAAGACTTCGTGGTGTTGAAAAATTTGAGAGATGAATGAATTTAATGTTGAATCTTTAGCATCTTATGATTGATATTAACAATTTAAACAATGTTGTATTCTTTCCTTTCATACTGTGATGATCAATTGATGAAATTTGTGATCAATCGGTTAAGTCCTCCTAACGTGGAATTTCTTGGAATTCCTCTCTAGCCGGTTTTCCCTGGATTACTCAGAATCCTAGATTTCTTAATAATTGTGCTTTATAATTGATTTAAAGGGATTCTATCATGATTTTGAACTGATGTAATGATGAATATGTTATCTATGATTGGATAATCTTGGTTCTAATGTTATGAAGAAAATTTATGATGGTATTTTGTTGGATGCAGGCTGAATCTAGCAGGGAAGTGGCTAAGAAGGATAAGGGTAAGCAGACAAATCCAAATACTGAGGGATATTCTATCTCTAAGGCAGAGAGGATCAAAATAGATATAAAGAGCAGGGTTCCATAAAGCAAGTTGACCTCCATATGGTTAGAGGTCACTGATACCAATGTGGGTTGGTGGGACTATGAAGGATTTAAGGCTAGGATGACATAGGAGGATCATCCACTATTGGCTAGAAGGTTGGTGGAATCAGGATTGGCGCATGTAGCTAGATTCCCTCCTATTGTTCAATGCTACGAGTTGGTGCTAGAATGTGTCAGACATTATGACAGGAGCACCCAAAGAATAATTGGCCCTCAGGGAAGAATATTAGCCAATATTAACCTTGTCTCTATAGCACAAAATTTTGACATGCCTGATAGGTCCCATGTGGTGGAATTTGACATAGAAATGGCTAAGAAGTACTATGAGGATGAGACTATCAAATCACAACAGGTTATTAATTCCTGGCTAGAGAAGCCTAAGTCTCATTTCTCCAAATTGCCAAAACAATTGTATAGGGAAAAATTCAAGCTAGAATATTATGATGCAATCACATTACTCAGCAGAGTCATGGGCTTGAAGAGTGCAGGATTATTTGAAAATTGGATGTTTCATGTCATTGTGAGAATGGAGCAGAATATTTATTACCATTGGGCAGGCATACAAGTGCAATGATACATGAACAAATGTGCAACATGCTATAGAAAAAGACCTTCATAATGACCTCTTACTTGGTCTATGCACTTGCAAGGTTTAATCCATATAAAGGGTTGAATACAAGGGGTGTGTTTGGACAAGATGTGATTTATGAAGTATACCCACAATTACATTTGGGCAGCCCAAGCTATAGGAGGGTGAATGACGCATTCACCATGCATATAACTAGGCTACTTCAAGGTGTAGAGAACGTTCGGATATCAAATCAGGCTAAGGAATTAATCAAGAGGTTTGGAGCTTGGTTCATCCAATTCCATACCTTCTCATATATTAGGATAGATGGCTTCCAAAGAGCCCCATACAGACTTCCTAGGTACCCCACATATCACATTGTACTATTGGAGGTCACAAGGTAGATTTGTGATTTTGATGCAATAGTCAAGAAAGAAAAACACAAGACGGGGTTTGGTAATGATTTCCCTCTTAGGATAGGTAGTAATGAGGCTTGCCCCTCTATAAATTCAGCACATGCTTTTGAGGAGGAAATGGGAACTTTGGGTTTATCTTTTCATTCCAAGAGATCCAGATTTGATATAACTGGTGAAGTCGAGAGGAAAGCTAGTAGGGATTACAGTCATAAAGATGACATAGAAGATTATTGGGCCAACAATAAAGATGAATTTGAAGTTAGGAAGAAGAAGTTCTCTAGGCTACCAGTTGATGTAGTTAGATTGTATAGTGTCAAAGTCATTCCTGACCAAATTGAGGATGATGGAGACTTGATTCAGGGCCATGACTATGAAGCTATGAAGGATAAACCAGTTAGAGAGATAGACTAGCTGGAGGAAGAGAAGACTGAATTAGAGTAGATCATGACTCCAGTGATCAAGTATACCAACCTATGACTCAAACATAAGCAATGGGAGCTCAAGAGTGAAGGTGTGCAATGCACTTATGACTTGATGGGAGAGTTGGAGTCTCATTCTACCTTTGAGGAATCAGTTCAACAAGACTCTAAAGGTAAAGCTAAGGAAAACTCCCCTTTCAGGATCAAGGTTAAGGGTACTCAAACAAAAGAAGGGGAGAAGCAAAGGAAACCCATTGCTAAGAAAAGGACTAATACTTCAAAGACAAAGAGGCCTGTAGTGGAAGAACCAGGTGAAGAAGAAAATAACTTAGATAGTGCTCCTGTGCCCAAAAGGAAAAGGGTAACTCAGACTTCTAAGAAGAAATATGAATCTTTTGAGGGGAAGGAAGAAATAAGCCTGCTAGTAATAAATGTGGAAAGTTCAGGGGATAAGACTCAAGTATATACAAGGAGGTCAAGAAATCCTTCTCCCAAAGATAATGTACTGAAAAGGGATACTCCTCTAGTAGCCCCTATTTCAAAACAACATAAGGATGCTCCTCCTCATCATGAATCACACGATGTACCAGAGGAGTCAAAAGATGTAGAGCATCACCAAGATCAAGGAAAAGAAGAATTTTGAGAAGGTGAACTCTACAGTGCAGAGGTAGAAATAGAAAGAATCTTGCAGTCTCCCTTGGTGACATATGAGGATTTACTTGATGGTGATGAGGGAGATAGAGAGGTGCCTACCAAGACCCCTTCGCTAGTGCATGTAGAAGAAGCGAATGAGGAGGAAAAGGATGGGAATCTACAAGAGGATAGAGAGGATAAAAATGAGGAGATCCCTGATATAGACTCCTCCAAAGACTAACATGAAGTAGCTGTAAAAGATGAATTACAGTCAGAATCTACCATTCCTATTTGGATAGACAAGGAGTTGAAAAGTAAGCAGATTGTGGTGGATGATACTCCTCCAAATTGGGATGATCTATTAGCTAATATTGGAAAAGGAAAAACAAAGAAAAAAGCCAGGGTTATCTCCAAGATTGAGAGGGATGAATCAAACAACAGAGTTATTCACATTGCCACCCCTGTACCAAATAAGGATAAATATGAAGTCACTGGAAAATATTATAGTGTAAAAACCATCAATCTAGGACCCACTTCTTTGATGCAAGAGGTAGAAGAATTTGAGGGCTCCAATGCTGATATTTTGAGTAGGCTGAAGAAAGAGGTGCAAGCAAAGGAAGACTTGAAGAAATAAAATGATAAATTGAAGAAATATCTATAGGATTTAATGAAGCCCTTACAATCCATTAGCCAAGTCAGTTCATCATCATCTACAATAGGTTTCTTACGAAACAAAATTATCATATAATTGGAGAAAATGAAAACCACTGCACATGCCACATTGAACTGGTTACAAGAAGTAGGAGTAAAAGGAGATGATACTATCAAGGAGATTTTTTCAGTTGGTGGTGATGTCATCAGGACAATAGAGTGGCTGAAAGCTGTGCTAGCTCAAGATAGGGAGGATATTGATCTCTTATTGCAAAAGACTAAGACAGTCATGGAGTATATTGAAGATAAGCTAGTAAGTGATGGAATCCTTTCTTTTTCCAAAGTCACAGAACCTTGGGAATGGAACAAAGATTTACTAATTAGGCAAAGGGTCATGAGGAAGGTGCACAAACAAATAAAGTAAATTGAGAATACCCTGATTGAGATCTACAAAAAGTGCATTTCTTTCTTCGAAGTTATGATAGGAATAAAAAGGTTTGCACCAAAACATCTAAACTTGGAGCAATGAGAAAATGGTGGCGAGATGTATATTCTCTAGTCAATGATGACCCAATCACTGAACATCAATTAGATGATGCAACCACATACATTGTAGTAATGGATAAGTATCAAACCATGAAGGTGGATTGGGATAAAGTTGTAAAGCAGTCAAGAGAGTACATTAAGTCCATTGAAATGAAAATTAAAGTATTAGTTATTCCACCTATAGCCAACTTGGAGAGGATTATTTTGATGGTGCAGGATAAAATGGAGCAAGATAAGGAAAAAGGGGAGAGCAGTTAATACAATGCTTCATCAGAATTTGTGCTTCCCCATTATTTCTCTTTATCCTTCACATGCAATGGACCGAGCTATGTTGGAGATCCTAGACCAACCTAGATGGAGTACATGCATTTAATGCACACTTTGCTTTATTTTGAATTCCTCTTAGTCGACTTGTTTTAGGGGCCAATTGTTTTGTAACCCTATTTGGGCTGACATATGATGTAATATCCATAAATAGGGTTAGTGCCTCATTTGAAAGGGCTAGATAGTGTTACATTGGAGTGAATTCAGTATTAGAGTAAGAAGTTAGTAGTCAGGATTGATTTCAAGCAAGTGCTATAAAAAAATACTGGAATTGTTGCTGATTTGGGTGATTTAATGCAAGTAAAGACATTGTAATTTGGTGCCTTTCTTGTGTTAATTTTATCTTGCATGGTTCCTATGATTCTATCTTTTGAAATTTCTTAAGATTATTTGATACATGCTAGGTTTAATGTTAGATGACTTAATGGTGTTTATGATTTAATTCTTGAAGTGTTGCAACAATCTCTAGTCCATACTTTTTGCAGCTAGCTGACTGTTAGTTGCTTTGCAAAGTTAGCCTGGACTTTGATATTCATTGTGCTTTGTTCGATTGTGAATGCTTGTTCATTTCAATTGCAATAGGGTTGTTTGGATAAATGTTCATGAATTTAAAATATTTTGTACCTTAGAAGATTGCACTATTTTTGTAAGATTATAGATTTATCTAGGTCAAGTAGGAATTGGTTTTTGAGGGATTGGTCCATTTCAGGTGTTTTATCATTTGCATTGTTAATCTTAGGATTAGAATTAATCTTATAAATCTCTTTGAAACCCTTATCTTTTGCTATTTCTTTTGTTATCTGGGTTAGATTTAGGACTTGAAGTATCACCATATTACTAGATTTGATAAAATCAAAGATTTAGTATTTGCTTGTAGTAAGGTCCCTTTGTGATTACCAACATTTTCACATTTATCACTGAGTTGTTTATGCATTGTCAAGACCTGACATTAGAGACCTTGGGGTTATCTCTTGAGGCTTGCTGATAGAGATTTTCCTTTCAAGAGAGATAGGATACTTGTATCTTGTCTGAGTTGTTGCTGTGCAGAAAAAACTATCAACATAGTCTAGGGCACCCATGCCCTTGACTAGTCAGTTTCATCCCAAATTTTTGTGTGAAACCCTACTCCATGAATTGTGTTTAGATTTGGTTCATATTTTCGACAGTTTCTCTTGAAACTTCTTCTTTTTTTTGTGTATTTTAAATTTGGCCCTAATTACCTAATTCATTGCATTACCCCTAAATAAAAAAAAAAAAGACATACCGATATGTTTTCTTTTCAAATATTTTCTTTTGATGTAGCAAAATATGTCTTGTCTATAAAAAATCCTTGCCATCAAAAGAGATATACGTGTGCCTTCAGCCCACCAAGAGTTTTCCTACCCATGAGAATATCTTGGTGCAAAAGAATAAAATCATTGATAGATTTATTAACATCACTTTATCTAATCTTCATTCTTCAAGTAATCATGAAATCCATGTTTGTCCCTCTCCCAATATCTCTCCTACTTGTGAGGATATCTTGGCACAAGAGGGTGCAATCATTGATACCTTTCCTAATACCACTTTACCCATTCCTCCTTCAAATGCTAGTAAGGTGTCTTACATAGATGAGGATTCAAAACTCATATTAGATCCCCCATTAATAGAATATTGTCAATAAATGGTCAACTCAGTTGAAATTGTAAACCCACAACTCATCATCTATCCTCCTTCTCATAAACCTCAATCATGAAATCAACCCATCCTCAATCTAGAAAAAAGGTTTTAAAGAGGTTTAAAGAACACAATTTGTCCCTCAATAATGAAAAGTGCTTTATGATGATGAATCAAGGAATTGTTTTAGGGCATTTCATATCCAGTACATGTATTAAAGTTGATCCATATAAGATAGAGATCTTTTCTAAATTACCCATTCCACAGAGGCAAAGAGATGTTAGAAGCTTCCTTGGCCATGCAAGCTATTATAAGAGTTTCATTAAAGACTTCAGTAAGATTGCTGCACCATTGTTTGTTCTACTGACTAAAGACATAGAATTTGATTAGAAATCAGAGTGCCAACATTCCTTTGAATAACTAAAGAAAGCCTTAACCCAAGCACCTATTTTGAGGGGACCAAGTTGGACCTTACCCTTCCAAATACATACTAATGCTTCAATATTTTCTATTGGAGCAGCTTTGGGTCAAGAAGAAGGAACCAAAGTATATGCTATTTACTACATTAGCAAGAATATTTAGGGAGAAGAGATAAATTATACTATTATAGAGAAGGAGATGCTAGCAATAGTGTATGCCATTAATAAATTCAGGCATTACATTATTGGTTATGCAATTTTTTTCCAAACAGACCATACAACTATTAAATATTTAATGAACAAGATTGTAGTAGGGGGTAGGCTAGTCAAATGGTTGCTCCTTCTACAAGAGTTTGATATCACAATAGTGGACAAGCTTGGTAAGGCTAATGTAGTAGAAAGTTTCTGTCAAGGTTGCCAACACAATCAACAGAAGGGGTAGTGGATGACTCATTTCCAGATGAGAACTTGTTTGATCTTAATGCATGCATGTACCTTGGTATGCTGACATTGTAAACTATTTAGTGACAGTGTAGATTCCACCACACTTTTCTCCAAGGGAGAAGAGATAACTAGTACATAATTTTTTTCCATATTCTTGGATATCTGGTTACCTATTCTACACTAGCCCTGATAATATCATGAGAAGGTGCATAAGGGAAGATGAAATATTTGATATCATGAAGGATTTCCATGATGAATCATGTGGAGGTCATTTTGCAGCAAAAATAACAACAATCAAAATCCTCACAACTGGATACTACTGGCCAAATCTACACAAGGATTCTATCAAATATACAAAGAGATGCGATAGGTGCCAAAGAATGGGTAAGCCAACAAGGAGTGATAAAATTCCATTACAACCTCAGTTAACACTAGATCCCTTTGAAAAATGGGGTATAGACTTTATTGGGCCAATTTCACCTATTTCTAACAACAAGTAGAAAATTTTGGTTTGCACTAATTATTTGACTAAGTGGGTAGAAGTGAAGGCATTACAGTTTGTTAGAGATGGCAATGTGGCTAAATTCTTGTATGAGGAAATTTTTACTAGGTATGGAGCACCTAGGGGGATAGTGACTGATCAGGGAACACAATTTACCTTAGACCTCATTACCAAATTAGTTGAAGAATATGAAACCAGACACAAAAAGCTAACACCTTATCACCTTCAAGCCAATGGTTAGGTGGAGGTTACCAATAGAGAAATTAAAATTATTCTAACTAAGATAATTCAATTACACAAAAAATATTGGGATGCTAGATTACCTGAAGAAGTATGGGCATATAGAACAACCTGGAAAATAACAAATGGTTTCACACCCTATGAGCTAGTAAATGGAAAAATAGTAGTCCTCCCAATTAAGTTTGAGTATAAGAAATTAAGAACAAAAGTAGAGTTGGACATGGATCTCACATCAGTTCAATAGGGGAGATTGCACCACTCAAATGGGATGGATGAAATCAGGGTGGAGGCAATCCATCATATTGAGATAGTACAAAAGTAGAGGACAAAGTGACATGACCAATATATCAAGACAAAGGAATTTAATGTAGGAGACTGGGCCTTATTATATGATTCAAGATACAAGGAGTTCAAAGGGAAACTCCAATCCATGTGGTTGGGCTCTTATGAGATTAGCCAAGTCTTTCCTAATGGAGCAGTGAAGTTGCACACCATAGATGCAGTAAGGTTCTGTCTCTTGGTTAATGGCCACAAGCTGAAAATTTATAAGTACAGAAGGAAGATATATTTCTTTCTCTCATTCAACAGTATGGTACTCTCAGTGATCTAGATACATGTTCTAAAACATAGAGTGATGCCTCAACAAAAACAAATATACCAAGTTCTTCAGATGACTTAGTGATTGA
>VDFB02000015.1:90193980-90478903 GCA_007258455.2 Sequoia sempervirens
CTTTCTTTCCAGTAGTATTGTAACTCTTTCTTAGAGTTTTCTTTTAGCAGGAGTAGTATTGTAACTCTTTACAGATTTGTATAACAAATTACACCTTGGAGATTGAAGAAGTTGAGTTCTTTTCCTTCTCATTTTCTGCTTTATTGTGTGCATTTTAGTTGATTGATGGGATTACTTGTGAGGTTTGTTCATTTCCTTGTAATTTTTGTCTCATGTTAGCACCTTTTTTACATAAAAGTATGTAGGTTGCAGGTTATAAGCTGTGTTATAAATGAAAATGCTTTTAGTTGTGAAATTTCTTTCCTTCTAGGAGTTTAGCTTTAAGACCTTCTTATTTATGCAAGAATGCATACAAAATGAGTTGTGTAAGCCAAAATTTGTCATTGTTTGAACTATGTGTAAGCTATTTTACAAGTCTTAAGTAGTGTTTTGGTGCATCACCTTTTAATGCTTTCAGTTAATTTTCATTTTCAAGTTGCCTTCTTACATTTTCCTTAGAATCATTAGTTTAGCAGTAGTTTAGGTGACACCACTTAGGAGCTAGCCTTATTTGGAGGTCCACTCCAAATTTAGGTGACCCACAACCTAGGAGTGTTCCCATGTTACTTCAAATTTCTAAGTTCTGCAACTTAGCAAGGGTGTAAATTTGAGAGCTAACAGTTATTAAGGGAGAGCCATCAACACACAAGCATATATTAGAAGATGCAATGGTATTTCCTATCTTCACAAGAGTTGGTTGGCTAGATTACTTTCTAAAGCTGATAGAATTTGACAATGACATAAAAGGAGATTTTTAGCCACATTGGAACACAATGAAGCAATGGTAAAAGGGTTGTCAGTAGATGCATATGAAGTAGCAATAACACAAGTATCTAGGTTGTGTAGGACTAGAGAAAAGTTTCCAGTTTGAGTAGATGTAGTGGCTATAGGAGAAGAATTTTTTGAGAAAGGAGGAAATTTGGATTCATCATCCCAAGGTACAAAAAGACTTTCTCTTCCACAGATTTGGGCCAACTATGCTCCCTATGCTATTACATACCTTACTTGTGGTGGTAGAAAAAATCTTCTGTATAGTGTACATTTCAAATTACTTAGTCATATTTACCTTAATAGACTAGTAAACGTGCCCAATATCCTCCATAATATGTTAAAAATGATGTCATCTAAATACTAGAGGAAACATAGTGATACAACTTTATCACATCACTATTTAATAGCCTTATTAGCAAAAAGGAGCTTGAGAATTCAATATCCCTAGATCTCCTGGGAAGAATTTGTGAGTTGTCAAGATATTAATAGTCTAATTGAGGCACTTGAAGTACCTGAAACCCTAGAGCCACAAGCTAAACCTACAAGAGGAAATTATGATGTCTCACCTATGGCTTCACCTACCCATAGCCAAGGTGAGCCTGAGGAGCACAATATGTTGGAGTCTAGGTCACCAATAGTAGAAGAAATCCCATCTTCCTCAAAACCACCTAAATCTAAGAAAAGAAGAGGTAGAATATCCACAAGATCAACACCTTCTAAAATAGAGAAGAAAAAGAAGGATGTTCAAAAGGAGAAACCTACACCTATCCATTTAGGCCGATTGAAAAATCAAGGTGTTATGAGGGGGAGTGTGGAAACACCAAAATAAGAGATAAAGGGAAAAGGAAAAAAGAAAGAGGACTTGATGTTGGTTGAAATAGACTTAGAAGGTAAGGGAAATACCCCTGAAAATATGCATACACTTGCAAAGAGGAAGAGGTATGTATCCACCACTTTTGATTAAAACTCAGAAGATGCATTTTTTTACAAGAAAACATAAAATAAAACCCTAGATAGTCCTATTCATGAAGACTATGATTGTATAGGGGGTGGTAATGAACCATTTTTGAAAACAAAGGAAATGTTTATAGAAGATAGAAATTTTAGAAAGGAGCTTCAGGAAGCTATAGAAATAATTAAACATCTGAAAGAACTAGTGTAGAGTTATGACAAGAGAGATAAATAAATGGAGACAAAAATACAATAATTGTAAGAGAAGCTGTAGACATATGGCCATGGTGCAGAGCTAGACCTATTGGCACAATTGGCCATGAACAAAATAGGGGATGGAGAACTTGTAGTAGCAAATTAGAAACCTCCTACCACAAAAACCCCAATTCACCACAAAAATTTGTCTCTTGGTTATCAACTATGGAAGGTCACTAATGAATTATCACAAGAGAAAGAAAAGTGAAGGGAAAAGAAACTTTAATTGTAGGACACACCAAAGTGTTGGAGGGAAAGGATACTAAATTGAGTAAAATGACATTTAGAATGGAAGAAATACTAGATAAGTCTAACCAAATTATCATGTGCAGACCTCTAGCTAGAACATATACCCTTTTTCTCTAGGAAAAAATCCTAAGTTTTCAATTTAGCAAGATGTTTAGCAACAAACTAGTTTCTATGAGAAAAAAGTTTGAATTTCTCCATGTTTTTGTTGATGCTACACTTGATGAGCAAGACCAACTTTGTGAGTACTATCTTCACAATTATGTGGTTTGAGAGGATGCACAATGGAACCCCTTAATGTTTGTAGAGGATTTGCAGGTAAGCGTTTTAGCATCCTATTTTAGAAATGAACAATTTAGAGGTGAATTCCTAGGGGAATATGCAAAAAGAGAAAGGTTAGTTGCACTTATAGTAAGAAAAGAGTCCAAAGATCTTGATGAGATAGTAGATGAATGGTTAAAACTCCTAAAAAACAAGGGTATAGGAAGGAAAATTACTAAGGTAAGGATACAAGACTACAATAGAATGAAGACACTGGTAGTTGGGTTAGTTCAAAATTGTTATAAATATATACAAGAAAGGTTGGACAGTTTGAATCTAGAGCTACAAAGGAAGGAACCTCATTCTTCACATAATTTCATAACTATGATTGAAAGAGTGAAAGGTACATGGATATTGCTATCTATCAAGCAACCAAATGGATACCACTCATGTTCCAACTGCCTATGCTCCTTTATCTAGTCCCACATTGGATAAGAGATAGGATGAAGGAATGTGAGGAGGTTGAGAAAACTAGAATGAAGAGACTTGTAGTTTACAAAGGGTTCTAACTAAAGAAAATAAAGGGAGTAGATACTATCATGGACCTTAGGGAGATTACACTACATTACAATATGAAACTCTAGTCAAATTTTCTTGAGGGTCAGAAAAAATATAGTTGGGGGGAGTGATGAGACTATTTAATAGTCCATTTCTTGATATTTTTATGCATGCTTTAAGACATTATCAGATAATCCTTTTAGACATATTCTTATGTTATGCTATCTTTTTATGCTTATTATACAACCTTGGACTTGAATTATAGTAATGGAAATATAGTTATGATATAGTAGCATTGCATGATTTATATGTGAAAATGCATGAAATGTGGGTGGAATTCTATGTTTAATCATGGTAGTTAGTTTTGTGTATATGTTTTGTGGATTAACCTCTTGCAGCCCAAGAAGACATTGTAGCTTGCATCAATTGAAATTTGTATCCTATAGAAAAATGAGGACTTGGATAACGAAACAAGGGAAGTGCCAGAACAAGTTGAGTGTAATAACTACCATGTGGAGACACCTGATGGAGTTAGTTGTGCATCATTATGACAGTTAATAAGGAACTGGAGAAGAATAATTCTTCTATTGATAGGGTTATAGATAACTAATTATGTGTTCCACATGTAGATCTATTTTGTAGAGTTTTAATTCTATTTGAACTCTTATTTCTTTTCAGTTATAGTTTGAATAATTCAATCTTAATTACATACTCTGATATCTAGGGAGTTGTAGTTAATGATTTTAGTTAAGAGTTGTGTTTAGAATAAACTCCACCGTGCTTGTATATAGATGGTGGTTGAGTCATTAGATATTTAGTTGGTTAAGCATTTTGTTATTAGTTACTTCTTAGTTTTTAGTTATCATCTACAAACATGTTGATTGTTCAAAAATGGTTTTCTTGAATATAATATTTGAGCAAGATTTTATGTGATATTTTGGAATGCATAATTAATGAAGTCCAAGTTCGTATAGATGCATAGAATCTAAGATTTAGATTTGGTTTTAGTTAAGTGAATACAACCAGTTGAGCAGGACACTCAAGGTAATGGTTCTTCACTACATTTATAGTTGTTTTACTTTCGTTTAACAATTATTTTTGTTTATCATTACTTCATAAATTGCATGAAAGTTAAAATAGATTTTCATATTTTGATTTTTAGTAATGATTGTACATGAATGCATTTAATTGAATTGTAGTACTCTGAAGGATAGATTAAGTTTTTATCAGTTTTGAGTCAGTTTCAATAATTTTTTGTTAGCAATAGTTTAGCTACAGGTTATGTTGTAGGCACCCGTAGCCATTAGCACTAGTTTACTTCTTTCACTGTTATGCATTTATGTGATTTTATAGAAAGTAGAATACCTTTAATAGGATAACCTAGGCAACCTTAGGTATTTGAAGACATATATAGTGCAACATCATCACAAGTTTACAAACCTTGGTTGACAATTTAATGAAGTCTTTACAATGTTGAGTGGACTGTTTAGTTAGTTATTCATCTGGATTGTGTGGTTTCTACCAAGTTTACAAGATGCTAGTTTAGACTCTACATCCCCATATGCAATCCTACGATAACATTTAAGGGATTTATGGATTTGGGGTTAGCATATGTCTTTGCTACAGTGTTATAATAGAGCTTAGAACCATAGTCATTCCTCAAATACCTTGTAGAACAATGAACACAAAGGAGGAATGACACATAGAGAGTGAAAACAAAGAAGAAGCCTTTTGGGTCAACATGGACGAGACCTAAATGTCTCAACAATTTGCATCATCCTCAAAAGGAAAACACAAGATAAGTGAAAAGACAATGGTTACAACATACAAAAGAATGCAAATACAAATAGATGAATGTCATAATAGATTCACTTCCTTTGTATCCTTGCACCAAAAAAGTGACAAGGGTCATCCCGTAGTAGGCTCACAAACATAAAAAACAAACCAAGCAACACAATATAAGGGATCACATTATGCACATGCAATCACACAAAGAACATGAATATACATAAAGAAAGTATGAAACATGCAAGCCAACCTAGATCAATTCATCCACATCCCAATCTTGTTCATCATATACAAAAGGTGGATAACTAGCCAAAGGGGCAACAACAAGTGCCGCACTAGGACAATCACTAGGTTCAACACGTGGTGAGTCACTCTTGTTAGGATGATCATCATGGTTTTTGTCATCTAAGCTCACAGAAGAGGGAAATAATAAATTCAACTCATTATGTAATTCCTCATCAATCTTAACAAGCTCATCATCATCCAAATTGATCACAGCAGGAGGTCTAATGATAATTTTCATAGAGGTTTCATGTTGTTGTTGTGGTGAAGGTGGATAATCATCATGTTTTGTTTGAATTGATGTCTGATCTTGGTTTTCTAGTTTGTTCTTTTATTTTAACTTACAAGCAATAGCACAACATCTATTCCTATACTCTAACATTTCTATTTATTTTTACATAGTTTTTAAGTTGTGATTATGTAGGAGTGGGTTTATCAACCATTGGTTTCTTTTCTTCTCACAAGGGAGGAACATAAGGAACCATTGAGGGTTGGTCAACCATTTTCTCTTTAGGTTTATAAACTTGTTTTTATCTTAGGAGGCACACCACACATTGTATGGTTATCTCTTGGTTTATTATAGGAAATAGGTGGAGGAATCATGGTTGATTTTTCTTGGTTACTTGGAAGAGATTTTGGTTCAATAATAGTTTCATCAATGATAGGGGGTTCAATCATGGATTTAGGAATGTTGCTAAGAAATAATTCTGCTATGTTCTTTGCCTTGAAATTTTGGTAAGACTTGAAAAATAAGTCCTCATGAGGCTTAATACATTTCATAGGTTTAGGAAAAAATAAATCCAATGAAAATCTCCCACGAGAAGACAAAGGGTTAAACCTATTTGGTGTTACACGATTGAGGTGTATACATTTCATTAAGGCCAACTTAATTGAGAATTTTTAAGGTCGTGAAGGGTATATATGCAAGAATTATTGTGTGGATGGTGTGTGAAGTAAGTATGATGCGAAATATGTGAAAGTGATCAAGAGTTTTGATTTGAGTGCAGGCCTTAACACCTATAACTTCCTAATGTAGTGAGCACAAGGTGTCTACATTTCAGTCTATTTGATGAGTTGTTTGTTCTTTAGTGGAATTGTACATTTGCAATATGAGAGATGGCATCGTTAGCAATTCAAATCAATAGTGAGCCACCCCTTATTTCTTCTTTCTTCTGGATAGTGAGTCCTTTGGTAGTGAGCCACCAACAATGAGCCTTTCTTTATCTTTCTGGGTAGTGAGCCCTTGGTAGTGAGCCTTATTTTATTCAATGTTGCAATTCTTATATTAGTGAGCTAATCGCCACTTTAGTTTTTCCATTCTTGGGTTTCCACGTAAATATAGTGTTCATATGTGTTTAATGTGTTTGCATTACTACTTTACATGTTTACCTTCTATTAATGCATGTCAAGAGTTTAATGGTGGATAAGGGTTTAAGAACTAATGTAGATCTAAATGTTAATAAGGGTTTATGATTTAAAAGTGGACAACTGATTCACCCCACATCTTAGTTGTCTTGTACATCAAATAATTGGTAGGAGAACTGTGGTTCCTAGGAAGAAGCTTAACCTCTAAAGCTAGATCTAGATGTTGCACAAGAAAGGTGTCAAATCTCTTTTGTTCAATGGAACAAATTATACTTATTGGTGTGTAGCCAAAAAATGTATAGTTGGACATTTTTTATGCTCACTTGAGTCTTTCTTATGGATTTTGGCTTGATTTTTCCTAGATTTAATGTTGTAATGTGGTCAACACATTCACATTAGGTCTTGGACCCTTGTGAATAATTAAGAATCTTATGATGTCTTGTAAAAGTGTTGTGAAGTGTTGTAACCCACTTTCACACTTTTCTAGGAACTTTTCATTATAATTCATTTAAATAACCCCTTTTTATCACTTAACAAGTCTTATTTCAAAGTTTTGTAAAGAGTTGTAACAAACTCTCATGCTTTTCTAGACTTGTCATCACTAATTTGACCCTTTCTTATGTTTAAATGACTCCTTAATGCACTTTCCAACCCTAATTAAGTGTATTTATGAGAATATTCCCATTAAAAACATCAAATACACTTTAATTCCTGACACCCAGTAAAATTTCTCTGGTGGGACCAAGTCGCCACTTGGGGTGACTTAGTCCCATTGGGCACAAAAATCAAAATAATTTTTATTTTTTGGCAGGATTTTATTCTCTTAACCTTAAGGTCGGCCTGTGATGTGTTATTTTTGGGAAATATTGTAAAATCAAGTATAAATAAAGGGTTCTCTTATTTTAACCCCCATTCATGATTCAAGAAATCCATTCATTTACTTAATCATTCTCAAGCATTCTAAGCATCATCAAACATCCATTGGAGCAACTTCTTGCATATCTTTAGATTTCAACATCAAGGGTTTGGTGAGTTTGTGACATTGCATGTTATTCATTCATCATTCTCTATTTCATTTCATTTTTTAGGGTTTGATTACCAAACTGGGGTTTGACCAAGGCAAACCCCTATTCTCTAACCCTTAACCCTTTTCCCCTTCTTTGCATGTGTGTTTGTAGGTATTGTATGTAGATTTGTCAAAGAGCAAGGTGTTAAAAAGTGGTCAACAATCCATCAAATTCATTCAAGTTAACAAAGCCCTAATTGAAGCTTGGAGACCTCTTTCAACCCATTTTTTGTAGTTTTTGAACCAAACACCTATCAAGAACGGAAGTACAGACCGAAAGCTATAGATTCCCGCCTCAAATTTCTTGAGATTCCCAGGTGGACTAAGTCACCATTTGTGGCAAGTTAGTCCCACTACCAGGCCTGAAAAGTGATTTTTACATTTCTGAGTACCCATTTGGCAGAAACCCGTTTCGACAAAATCTCCTTGAAACATGACTAAGTTGCCTAGCTTGGCGTAAGTGTTCTAGTTGGCTACAAAAGAAAAATCTACAAGATTCTAGAGCCTCTCTACATCACACTTTAGATTCTAGGTGCATATCTTTGATCTTGTTTATTTCTGTTATTAATTACTTGCATTCTTAGGTCATTTTGCATATCACAATGTGTTTTCAAAAAACTTGCATATCTTAGGTTTTGAATTAATATTCATTATCTTTTATTAGTTATTTTCATTTAGGACATTGCATTTAGACATATTTTAACTATACTAGCTCATTAGTCTTTAGTGAATCTCCAAGTTTTTGTGGGATACCTTTCTCCTTTTAGGTGAAAAACCCTAGAAGTGTAAGAGAGAACCCTCCTACAAAAAAATACATTTCATTTTGGTGAACCCGACTTTTGAACATCTTACTTTGGATTTCTAGTGCATTTACATACTAGGAATAACTTGCATCAACATTGCATTAGGTTTTGCACTATTTAATTTGCATCCTAGGGTTTTAGAAATTGCATTAGTGAAAAGCTCATATAGCTTGCATTTTTGCATCACATTTCATTAAAAATTCCAAACATTATGCATTTTCATACTGTGTCTGCATCTATAAATCTGAAAATCATCAAATTGCATTTGAAAATTCTGAAAATTCTCAAAAAAATCACCATCAGGACTAATTCACCACATTGGGCGACTTAGTCCTACACATTTTGCATTGTAATTTTTGGCATTTTTTGCCTCTTTGTTTTTTGTTCTTGCATTCTATTACAGTTTCCATATTTTCTGTTTTATTCCATTTAGTTTGCTTTCATTCATTCACATCATGGATTTCTATTTTAATAAGTTTTGGATGTCATTAAAATCTTTAGTTGACATGTCAAACTGTGCCTTTGGAACCAATCCTAATGACCTTGAGCTTCCTCATGCTCCTTCAACTCCTCATGAATGTCCTCCTCGTGATGTTGACATCATTGGAGAAGATGATGACAAAATGAATAAGTTCCTAAACAAATTTCTTGACAACCTTGAAGCTAATGCATCCTTTTATCCATCCATGACAACAAGACCTTCCTACAGTCTCACCTCTTGATATGTTTGGTTACTTACATCCTGAAATAAACAAAGGACCTAAGTTCCCTCCATCAGGTGGATCTAGTTCTTCTAAACAAGAAACTCCTCAACCATTCTATGATAACAAAGTTACAAATACCCCAATGAACCTTGAAGAAACCTATGGTAAAGGTTTTACCATCTTTAGAAAACAAGAATGTGACACAACAACTGAACATGACATTCATCAACTTTTAGAAAAAAATCCAAAAGATGAAAACACAATAGGGTTAGGATATCAAGATCCCCCTCATGACAACAAGCCTCCTTTAGAATATTGGAGACTTCATGATGATGGAATGAGGATATTTAATTCCCTTCCCAATCTGAATGTCCTTCCATGTGAACAACCCTTACATAATAACAATGACAAGGATGATATGATCACGTTGAGTCCTCCTCCTCCTTCTATTTGAGAAAAGGGTGAATCTAGCAAATGCAAGAGGCCTTACAAGTTACAAAAACTCAAGTTTCCTCTCTGTCCACCACCTGAATGTGAAAGGAAATTACAAATCCTTTTAAACAAAGGACTCATATTATTACCACCTATGAATAGGTTGGTGATCTATCCTAAATATGCTAATGTTCCACATTGTGCATATCATCGTGTTCTAGGACACATAAGTGATGAGTGTCACCAATTGAAAGAAATACTGAGCAAGTATCATTTTGATGGCGATGATTGCTATTCAATACATCCATAAACCATGACCAAATCCCTCATCATGTAATAGTTGTAGAACACTCTCTTCTCACTATTACATGACCCCTTCCCATTAGCTACCTCAGCTCATTCTTGTCTTGCACTTAGTGGGGGAAAGAAGTTGCTAGCCTTGTCCTAGTAATGCATTTTTCATTGTCCCCTAGCTGCGTTATTCACTTTCTACTTATACCGATTGAGATTGGGAGGCAGATGACTTGCTTGATGGTTGACTAGAATTTTCCTTACTAATATTTTGCACTTTATTTTTCTTTTGTATTTTTGTATGTACGTAACGTGTTCCCCTGTGATGTGTTGTTTAATGTTCTCTCTCTCTCTCTTTGTGACACTCCTCTATTTGTACCTTCATTTTTCTATATGCTGTACATTGCTTTTGCTTTTTTCTTTTGTCTTTTTCTTGTGTTTTCCTTTTGGGGATGATGCAATGCATTAAGACCGAAATGTCTCTTTCATGTTGACCCAAAAGGCCCCTTTTACTTTTTCTTTTCTTTTGTCTTTTTCTTTTGTTTTCCTTTTGGGGATGACACAAGGCATTGAGACATTTCATGTCTCCTTCATGTTTATCCAAAAGGTTTTACTTTTTTTTTTCCTTTTCATTTATTTTTGCTTGTGTTTTCTTTTTGGGGACTATGCAAAATGTCAAGACATACTATGTATCTTCCATGTTGACCCAAGTGGATCTTTCTTTTTCTTTGTTTTCACTCTCTTTGTGTCATTCTTCCAATTCTATGTATTTGGGGAATGATGACAGTTTGAGCTCTTTACAAAATATTGCAGCAAAGAACAAATTTCCAAGTTGGCTCTCATATCCTTTTTGAATTTTGAATTTTTCTACTTTAAAGAATTTGCTCACAGAACGGTGTGCAACAATTCCTTTAAAGTGGGGACATACATTGGCATTATTCTTTTGAATTTACTTTTTCTTCGTTCTTAGTGAAACCTTGTTACTTCATACAATGCATTTTTTTGCTTTGTGGATGACATTAGGTGTGATGTACTTCATGAGAATGATCTATCTTAGCATACTACATTCCTCTTAGTGGCTTGATGTGACACACTACATCCCCTAAGTTGTGTATTTTCTATTCTTTGATTGGTCCTCTCTTGGAGACATTAGACACAATGTTCCCTAAGCTAAGACCTTGCATGAACCAAGCAAGACTCATTTGAACATTCTTTTGCATGTTGCATTTTGCATTTGTTATATGGACACCTTGCATAACACAACTGCATGCCTATGGTGCCTTTGTGTTTATTCATGAGTTCTAAGCATCCAAAGATTTGATTGTCTCATGAAGCTCAAAATGTCATTTTATTTTGTGGTGCCTTATTTAAGTTATCAGGAGGTATAACTTTGATATGGTTGAGCGGGAAGTCCATTCCAAGGTGTGACTTTTCCCCATAGCAACCTGCGTGTGTGTGAGTGCATACCATACATGAGTGTATGTTTCTCACCTTTTAGGCCTTCTCACCTGGTGGACAACCATGAGTTCCATCACCTCAGAGTGAGTATACATTTCTTTCTCCAGAAAAACAACCTAGATCTAATCCACAACGGGATGGGAAAATGATCAAAGCTTGATCTGACTTTCTTTCCTTTTGACTTCTCTCTTTCTTTCTTTTTCATCACTCTCTTGTGTGTTCCTTTGCTAACGTTTGGTTTGCCATGAGATCTTGATCCTGGGGGCTTGATCATCCATCTTGATTGTTGTTGTCTCATCTTACCAACATGATTGCATTTGGATCCTTCTTGATGTGCATGTTGGGATAATTTAGTGTAGGTTTGAAGCAAGTTCATCCTCTCACTAAAGTGGGGGCTTAATGTGTCACCAAAAAATGTATAGTTGGACATTTTACGCTCACTTGAGTCTTTCTTATGGACTTTGGCTTGATTTTTCCTAGATTTAATGTTGTAATTTGGTCAACACATTCACATTAGGTCTTGAACCCTTGTGAATCATTAAAATAATTATGATGTCTTGTAAAAGTGTTATAACCCACTTTCACACTTTTCTAGGACCTTTTCATTATAATTCACTTAAATAACCCCTTTTTATCACTTACCAAGTCTTATTTCAAAGTGTTGTAAAGAGTTGTAACAAACTCTCACACTTTTCTAGACTTGTCATCACTAATTTGACCCTTTCTTATGTTTAAATGACCCCTTAATGCATTTTCCATCCCTACTTAAGTGTATTTCTAAGAATATTCCTGTTAAACAACATTAAATACACTTTAATTCCCAACACCCAGTAAAATTTCCCTGGTGGGACCAAGTCACCACCTGGGGTGACTTAGTCCCATTGGGCACAAAAATCAAAATAATTTTAATTTTTTGGTAGGTTTTTATTCTCTTAACCTTAAGGTCGGCTTGTGATGTGTTATTTTTGGGAAATATTGTAAAATAAAGTATAAATAAAGGGTTCTTCTCTCATTTTAACCCCCATTCATTATTCAAGCAATCCATTCATTTACTTAATCATTCTCAAGCATTCTAAGCGTCATCAAGCATCCATTGGAGAAAATTCTTGCATATCTTCAAATTTCAACATCAAGGGTTTGATGAGTTTGTGACATTGCATGTTATTCAATCATCATTCTCTCTTTATTTAATTTCATTTTCTAGGGTTTGACCAAGGCAAACCCCTATTCTCTAACCCTTAACCCTTTTCTCCCTCTTTGCATGTGTGTTTGCAGGTCTTGTATGCAGATTTGTCAAAGAGAAAGGTATTAAAAAGTGGTCAACAATCCATCAAAGTCATTCAAATCAACAAAGCCCTAATTGAAGCTTGGAGACCTCTTTCAACCCATTTTCTATAGTTTTTGAAGTAGACACATGCTAGGAAGGGAAGAACAGACTGAAAGCTACAGATTCCTGCCCCAAATTTTTCAAGATTCTCAAGTGGACTAAGTTGCCATCTATGGTGAATTAGTCCCACTGCCAAGCCTAAAAAGTGATTTTTACATTTCTAATTAGTACCCATTTGGCAGAAACTTGTTCTGGCAAAATCTCGCCGAAATAGGACTAAGTCACCCAGCTTGGCATAAGTGTCCCAGTTGACTTCAAAAGAAAAATCTACAGGATTCCAAAGCCTCTTTGCATCACACTTCAGATTTTAGGTGCACAACTTTGATCTTGTTTATTTCTGTTATTGTTTACTTGCATTCTTAGGTCATTTTGCTTATCACAATATGTTTTCAAACAACTTGAATATCTTAGGATTTGCATTAATATTCATTATATTTTATTAGTTCTTTGTGTTTAGGACAATGCATTTACACATATTTCAACTATGCTAGCATTATTCTTTAGTGAACCTCCAAGTTTTTGTGGGATACCTTTCTCCTTTTAGGTGAAAACCCTAGAAGTGTAAGAGAGAAGCCCCTACAAAAAATTGCGGTTCAATTGGAAAGCTAGGGTGGAGTCTTTCTTAGTCTCCCTTGGATTTGGTGTTTGGTAGTATGTTGAAAGAGGTTACACTATTCCTACAAATGGACCATAAATTGATGATGAGATTATGGCATATGAGAACAATGGAAAAGCACAAAATGTAATCCTGAGTAGTCTTATTGATTCAAAACTTATGAAGGTTATAAGCTACAAGTTTGATAAAGATGTTTGGAAAAAGACGGAAGGATTTTATAAAGGACATGACAAGGTCAAAAAAGAAAAGATATAGATCCAAAAAGAAAATTTTGAAACCCTAAGGATGTCTAAAGATGAAAATATTTCTACCTACATGCTCAGTGTTGATGAAGTTGGAAATGCCATCAATGGTCTTGGTGGAAAGTCGGATGGAAGCAAAGTGGTGAAAAAGGTATTAAGAACTCTTCCTAAAGCTTATATTCATAAAGTTTTTTCTATTGAGGAAGCTTATAATTTGGGTAATTATTTTAGAGATTAGATGTTTGGTTCTTTAGCTTATTTTTAAATGAAAGATTTTGGTCAAGATACTACAAACAAAGATACTGATTTTAAAGTATGTAAAGTGGAAAATGATGATCGATCAGATCTAGATGATGTTGGTGAGGTGTAAGTAAACTTTGTGAGGAGGTTGAAAAATGGTATTGGAAAATATAGAGGTAAGCTACCTTTCAAATGTTTCAATTATGGAAAGATAGGTCATTATGCATCTAAATGTCCAATCAAATTTACTAATGAAAAAAATGATGATAAAGGTAAATTTGTCAAGAAGAGTTATTATGTTGAAAAGGATATTGGTTTATCTGATGATGAAGAATCAAATTATCAAAATGAAGATAGTGATGAATACTTGTTCATGGCTTTAAATGTTGGTGTAGGCACTTAAAAATATCCTAAATGATATCACACACTCGAATTAGGTATACTAACACCATTTCCTCTTAAAACCCATCATCTTTTCACTTAATTGATTAAATTAGCCTAGCTATTTAATTAATTGTCATTTGCATCTATTAACCTAATTAATTAAATAGCTAAGCTAATTTAATCAATTAAGCGAATTAAATAAATCGAACTATTTAATTTAAATCCCCAAGTCCTCTTATTTAATTAAATAACCCTAAGTTATTTAATTAAATGTCACATCATATCTCCTTTTTTCATTAAATCACTTTATTTAATGAAAATCATGTAAATCTCCTAATTACATAATTAACATTGTTTTATTTATCAATTATCTAATTAGATCTAATTTCCCCCTCTTGCAAGGGAATATTCCTCCCTTTGCACATTCCTCCAAAAGGAATATTCCCATGGAATATTCCTTCCCCTTTTGCACAATTAAAATTTGTTTTATTTTGCTAAATATATTTTATCCTCCCATGAGAATATTCTCTTCTCCTCACTCATTTGAAAAATGGGAATATTCCTTTTTTTAACAAACTTACTTGACTTCTTGTGCAAGTTAGCTTGTGACCTCTTGTGCAAGTTAACTTTTGACTTCTTATGCAAGTTAAAAGTGCGTTTGTTTGGACAAAGGTGAACCCTTAATTAAATCTCATCATTGATTCTCATTCGTTGATGAAAATACATGACCCATGCCTCCAACTTCCTCCATCCTTGGTCATTGATTAACCTTTTTAATCTCAACCCTCCATTTCTCATTTTCTCTCCTATAAATAGGTCACTTTTTAGAGACAAATGGATCCATCTTTTAACATCAAACTTATGTTGTTAAAATAATTTTCACTTGCACTCACACTTATCATATATATATTTTTAGTTTAAATTACTTGCATAGTAGCTTAGCTTCCATTAATGGCTTCCATGGTAACATAATGCATCCATTTAGCTAATTTGATAATTAGGGTTTGAATATTTTTATTTTAAAAATCATTTAGATTAGGTTTGCATACACCCATAGTATTTAAAATAGCTTGCATCATATTCGTTTAGCTTTAAACCATGTTTTATCACACATTTCTTATCAGTTTCATCATTTTTCTTCCATAAAAATGATTGGAATAGGCTCATTTATCCACAAGATTGGGAAAGGGTCACTGTTCCACATCAACGTGACACCACTCCCCCAAGAGGATAAGTTTCAATGGATTAGAGTAGGAATTTTAAAAGCTTTCATATTTTAGCATGTTAGTTTTGATAAATGCTTAATTTAGTATATTTTGAATGATCTCTATTGGATTTATGTTTAGTGGCATGAATATGCTTTGATTCTTCATGGATCAAGTGTAGTCGGCCCATACTAATCCTCCAGTCACAATTTGGCACTAGAAGGAGGGCATAACCGATCACATTTAATGAATTTTCCTCTTGAAGTCCATTTTCTAATTTTTTGAAAATACAACGATGCTCTAGGAGATTTCAACTACTCATTTGGAAGGCGTCACCATATAGTGACACTATTTCCATCTGATACAACGAAACCTAATTAATACCCTGACGCTGATTAAAATAAATAGTGACGGTAATATATTTTAGAGGTATTGAGAATTTGTAAATAGCGACACCACCAAATAGCGATGCTATCGTCGTCACTTCCTTTCTACAGAGTGACACTAGAGCGACGCTCATTTGATTTATGACAATGCTATCATGAATAACGACACTCTTCTATGGTAAGAAAAAAATAGTGAATAATTTTAGCACGTGCTTTAAAATTCTAGTTTTATCTGCTTTTTTAACACATCATTGACTTCTCATTTTTTAGGCTAACTGGGTTTTGCAGGTTGAAATATTAAAACTCAAAGAGAAGAAGCATTCTTGTCTTTAAATCTTATAAATTTTGTAACAAGTGTTTCGACACTTTTGGGGAAATTATAACCCATTTATCATGCTTTTCATTTTATGCTTTAGGACCACACTAGCTTTCAATTGGGTTTTACAATGAATGCTCAAACAAGATTAAATGAACCCTCACTTAATTATGCTACTTTTGGTTTAAAATTGAACAATACAACTTAACATTTCATTTGGTGCATAAAATAAACTTACCTTTTCTTTGAGGGTTAATATTAACAAGTGTTTTCCATGTCTTGTGATTTACATTTTCGTCATTGAATGTGTATGTTCTTCTCTCGTGCAACTTGATGATCTTGAGAATTAGAAGCATTCCTTTGAAATTTTGTATAATCACCCACATATTTTGATTTGGATTAAAATGAACCCCATGCTAGTGTGAGGAAAAGGTGTTGTGTGTGCTCTCTCCTTGCTTCATACAATCTGGGAGATCGAACAACAAACATACTTCCTTGATTTTTTATATCTTTAGAGGGTCTTCCACCTCACTTCTAAAGGTGGGAATGACTCAAGTGATAATGAGCTAAAGCTAATCTCTTTTGAATTGCTATATAAAAAATGTGTTTGTGATGGAAGTCATAAGCAATAGGTGTAGATGTGTCATATTGACAAGTGCCACTCCTAGTGTCCGCGTGATACATCAAAATCCTTTCTTAGGAAAGGACTAGGAGGCCTCTTGATTGAAATAATCTTGAGCTAATCTTGCTGTGTGTATGACCATTTTGAACGAAATCCCTTACTAAGAACTAATTTTTTAGAAGCCAAAACTACCCCACATTTTACTATTCATTGTTGAAACAAGAAAATCCTTAGAACCTTTGGATCTTCAAGATTTTAGATTTGGTGGTCTTGAGAAGTGTGTGCTGTGGAGGGGAGCCAGTGTTGCCAAATCTCTAGCTGTTCACATTGTCTTAGTTTTTGGAGAAATCCAAGTGGGGATTCAACATGTAGTATATTTTGAACCTAGGATGGTAAAGGCTTGTGAGTCAGTTTAATACTTTGCTTGGTTCCAAAACATTGCAAACAAATTAACAAGTCTTTCAAAAATTTCAAATCCTTTGGTCTAAGTATGGATACCCTTTGATAAAACCTTGATATTAATGCTTGTCCTAAGAATTTATTCTTAGAGACTTCTAAGTATTTTGGTTTATATCTCAATCCATACTTCCCAAAGTTAACATAGGCAACTATGACTTGAACTTCATCCTTTTCACAAAATGGATCTTGTGAAATTTATGAGGTTTTTGACATAGACATTTAGTGTGAAACTTAATCAAGACAAGTGTTTGTGGTAAAAGAAACTCACTTGAGGAAGAAAAATTGACAAATTTAACCCCACATGACCATTTAGAAATAGATTTATCCTATTGAACAACCCAACCTTATGCCCACTATCATTCAACCAAACTTTGAACTCATTGAAGGAGAACAAACCTATATAATTAGTAGTTTGAGAAGCTTCAATTTTGAAACAAAAGAATCACCAACCCAGTGGATAAACACAACACAATTCATAGAAAAAGAAGAGGAACAAGGTGATATTGTGGCTAGAAGGCCCATATTACCACCACCCGTGTGGAAATAAATATCCTCTTTTTTTCATAATCTAAACTTCTCTAAATGATCTCACACAAAATCAAAATCCACAAGAGAAAGTCTACAGGTCACCACTTCAAACTTAGGCATCTTAGTCCAAAATCCATCAAAAGACACCTTTTAGCACTTCACCAAAATGGAACCAGGTTGGTATACAACTTCTATAAATTTTCTTCAAGGAACAAGCCATACTTGTATACATTCTTTTGGAGTAAAAACCTTGGTCTTTTTCATGATCTTGAGCCTATCTAAATAATTGGGTCTTTAGGATTTGAAAAATTTAGAGGTCTAGCATGTTTCTCACTACCGTTTTCTTATCAAACAAAGGTTCACTTTAGGTCAACATTAGGTCAAAAATTTCATATACCCCTTCATCACATTTCATCTTTCACTTAACCAAACTTTGCAAAAATTTGAAAAAAACCAACACTTTTTGACTTAAACATCTATCAAACCAACCCCTAATTTAGCTACTTTGTATGTGAAATGAATTATTTTCTATGCACTTAGTTAAGTTAGTTATCATCTTTGGACTAGTTTATCTTGAAGGTCATGAGTCTACCCTAAAGATTTCCAAGTTCATAAACATCCTTTATCCAAACATCAAAACATCAAACTTAAGTCAAAAGTGTTGTCCCAAAATGTTTGCAAAAATTATTTCCTACATCATCCACCTTTTCATCTCCAATTATCATCATTGCTCCAAAAATACTTAGAGCATCCCTTTTACCTAGATTTGAGTCAACTAGAGAGTTCAAACATTAAAAATCTCAACATAACTCTCCCATAGGTGACCCAAAATTTATGGTAAAAACAAGATCATAACACAAGAGAATCATGGAGAAAACCAAAGTCACATTCACCTCAAGTTATCCAAATCCTCAAGAATTTGATCTGAGAAGTCAAGTTACCCCATCACAACAACCATCATCTCCATCAGGTCCATATGAGATAGAAGACATTACCAATAACTTGTTTGAACTTACTAGGGAGGAAATAATGGAACACCAAGCCTTAGAAAACATAGCTCCAATTTCTCCATCTTTTGTTGGAAAAAAATTGACACAAAGCCTCACAACTCCATCACTAGGGATAAAACATACATCCACTCCTAGTCTTGCAACTAGTCTTTCCAAAGAATTTGTTCTAACTCTTCCATTTGAAAGAAACATGCTTGTGAGTACCCTAAACATATATCCACCTCAAACCACTACTTGGACACCTACCTTTGGTGCTCCAATTCCCAAAGATCCCTAACATCCATATAAACCTCTTACACTTTATTACTCCAAAAAAACTTCAACATATTGAGGACACCCCTCTTCATCCATACCTATGAGTACCACAAGTGTGCCCAACATCATTCATAGTAGTGTGGACCAAGTGTCACGGGTAGACCCAAAATGGTAAGGAAATTTCCTCATGAAAAATCAACCTTTAACGCAACATGGAACATCTTCATCGATCAATCCTCTCATTGATACATCAAACCTAGCAGTTTCCCCAAAAAACATCTATCCCATCCATCATCAACCCACCTCAAAAAAATCTCTTGATCACAAACCCCATCAACCAAGGTAATACCTTGACCACATCCCAAAGACAAGGGAATCTCCAAAACATCGGTCAAGGGAATCCTTTCAATCAGTGGACCCAAGGTCCTAATGTGCTCTTAACATCATAATATTTAATGGTGCCATCCTCATCTTTACCATTTGTCCCCCAAGTCATGCAAAATCCAATGGGACCTCAAAATTACATTCCTCCACCTAAATTCACTATCTTACAAGGACTGATGAACCAAGGGAACCCCCAACCTCTCATCAACAATCCACTACCTACTAAAAAAATCACCACTCAAAATCCATCGCAGATGTCCCAACAATCAACTAATCATACATTAAAAGCACATGCTTTAGCTTTACAACAAGAACAACAAGCTTATCAACAATTTGTCCAACAACAATAACAACAAGCAACCCTAGTATCACAACAATAGTAGCAACACTATGAAGTAGCCCTAGCAACACAAAAACAACAACAACGAGAAGACTTAGTAGCATAATAACAACAACAACAAAAACAACAAGTAGCCTTAGCAACACAACAAGCAACCTTACCAGCACAACAATATAAAGCAACCTTAGTATAACAACAACATCAAGCCCATCAATCAGCCTTAAGAACACAACAACAATAATAGGTCCAACAACAAGCCCTTGACGACAACAACAAGCCCTAGTGGCACAACAACAACAACAAGCCCAACAAGCAGCCCTTGTGGCTCAACAACAACAACAAGCCTTAGTAGCTCAACAATATGCCCAAAAAAAACAACAACACCAACAAAGTTCCTACTATAATCCTCAATAGAACATTGTTGATACAAACACATTAGGAACATATACATCAACACCTCAATCAACTTCAAAGAATATCACACCACCATACACCCCATACAACACTTTATCATATCAAAATCCCACATAAAACCCATCTACCATCCCACAAATCCCAACATATGTTCCTCCTCCAAACCTACAAGATGATCTAGCATCACAACTTAAGGCGTTATCACAAAAAATGTAGGATCTTTGGATGGGTAAGACAAAAAAGCCCCATATGCAAAATCTATGTCCCTATCCATTCGATCGAAACATCAGAATGGTACCATTCCCTCCCGGATTTGAAATCCCAAAATTTGATAAATACAAAGGGAGGGGAAGTCCTATAGATCATGTCAAAGAGTTTAATGTCATGTGTATGGAGGTGACAATGATTCTTATTTAATGTGCCTCTTCCCTCAAAGTTTGATAGGTCTTGCCATGGATTGGTTTTCTCAACTACCACCAGGTATCAATTTTTTTTGAAAAATCATCGATAAGCTCATATATCATTTCTCCTTTAACCTTGAAATGGACATAATCCTGGAAGAGTTGTATACTCTCAAACAAAAAAAAGGAGAATCTTTCAAAAATTTCTTGCAATGGTGGAGACAAAAATCTAGTAAAAGCAAGTGGCCCCTTCTCGATGAACAACAAGTGGGAATCATCATATCAAATCTAGATCCGGATCTATCCTTCCACTTGAAAATGTAGTTCCTCACCTCTTATGATGAGCTTGTACCTAGAGCCCTTAACATCGAGAGAGCTCTAATCTCACAGGGAAATACTCAAGCTTACAAAGACAATTGCCCATCAACTAGTTCAAAAGAAAAGACTCGTGTATGGGCTAAGAACAAAAATGTGAACAATGATGGCATGGTAGATGCTAGGGTAGTCCTAAGTGATCCTAGGCTGAACACCAATCAAGTTGCTAACATTCAACCAACTGTGCAACAAACAACACCCCCTCTGAACAATCATATCAACAACACTGAAATGCAACAAAGGCAAACCCCTAACAAGAAAAAATATCTAAAATGCAAGTACACATAGTTGTTAGAACCCATCTAGACCATTATGAAGAAATTGGTAGAATCAAACCTGATAATGCTTCCCAACTTTGAAAGTTACCAAGAACCACAAGATAAACCATCCTGATACAATGAGAACGATCGTTGTGACTTTCACAAAATCAAAGGACACAAAATGACAAACTGCATGAGGCTCAAAAATATTATCCAAGACCTTATAGAGAGCAATACTATATCTATTGAAATACTAGCTGGGTAACCAAGATCTTAGGATATAAAAAAACCCTCTACAAAATCATAGCAAAGGAAAAAACAATGGAAATGCTAAGGATTACACAAACGTGCAACATACCTATTCAAATGTGGCCGCTTCCTATGATAGTGTCTTCACAGTTGTACCATCAAAGGGCCTAGTGCAAAGTGTGGAGTCACCACATGATGTGGCAAAGTCACCATCCAAGGAGTCCCATATAAATCTAGGGCACAACCTACATTTCCAACATCAAATCCTAGAAAGTACAATCTCCTAGATCAGCTTAAGGAGACTCCTGCATAGATTTCAATCTTAGAACTATTAAGGCTATCCCCCACACAGGGAAATCCTAGAGATTTCTTTGTCAGAGTTATCTGTCCTTGAGGATATTGATACAAAACAATTTCAAGCTATGGTAGGGCATATCACTAATCATCTTCTCACCTTCTCAGAACAAGACCTACCATCACAACCATCTCATAATTTTTCCTTACATCTTGAGGTCATTCATGAGCCTAGTTTTTGGTCTAGTTTTGGGTAGAATCTATAGTCTATTTTCTCATAGATGTCATGGAATTTAATGCTTAAGTGTTGGTATTGGCTTAATGTTTCCCTCAAACCATTGAAATTTGACATTACCCTATCCTTGCAAGCTTTAATGATATTTGGCATAATATGTGGGTCATCTATATTGATTTTGCATGTGATTAATGAATGTTTCTTAGAGTGGTTATTGATGTGCAGTTATTACGTGTACTAACCTTGGCTTGCAGAATTAATACACCAAGTTATGGAAGACATCGCCAGATGGGCATGCACCATAATGTCTAGCTGATAAGTTGCTCCAAGTCAAACATAGCTGGTAGCAAAGATTCTTCATGCAACTAAACGTAACCACCTTGCAGTGGACCTTAATGATCGAGCATGCATGGGTGTTACTGCTATGTTGGATCTGCACTTGACTTGCATGTTTGACTGGATTCCATGCATGCATAACCGCCGTTGCTCCACTTTCCCCTATTTTCCCTAAATGGCGTCCTCCCAGTCGCGGAGTTGATTGCCTTGTTTAGCAATAGTATAAATAATAATTTGATGCTCCTTCTTCAAAAGGTTGCACAGTTTTACATTGTACTCTCATTTTTAGTAATACAGATACATTACTCTTTGTATGCACGATTTGTAGTGAATAAAATAAATTTATGAGTTCGAGCATCCGAGTTCTTGGTAGTTTAGAGGATAATTATCCAAGGGGACCCACTTGGTGAGTAATCCGTCTTCTTAGTTTAGCATTAGTTTAGTATTACTTGCTGTTTGATACTTAGTTAGAAATCTAGCATTGACTATTTCTACAACCACTAGAAGTCCATTATGTGTCTATTCCTGCAACCAAAGTAGACATAGTAGTTTCCTATTTTTCACCCGGATCTTTATTCCTGCACACATTTTAGAATAAGTATAGTTGTTGGTTGATATTTAACATTTTCTTTATCTCCTTTCGAGCAATTTACTTTCAACATTGTGTTTCTTAGCTGTAGAATGCAATGAATACTTGAGCCCCTAGTGCACATACAGTTGCTGACCCATTTCAAGTTCACGTCCCTGGGTTGACAAGTTAAATGCACCTTCATGATGATTGAATGGCTATTTAGGTTAGATGTCCAGTTTCAAGAATGGAGATCACTCATTTGCTGGTAGGCTTCAAGAATTTTGTTTTCAACAATCTAGCTACTCAACTAGATACACTTTAGGCCAAAAAGAAGCAAGAGGAGGCATAAATGATGTTGACAGAGTATTGTCCCCACTACATACAAAAGAAGGACTGCAGATGTAAGATGGTAGCTAACCTAGAAAGCAAGTGGATTCCACCTGAGTTCAAGCCAATTGAGACTGAAGAAGACCAAGTCTACTATGTTGCACAAAGGAAGTCTTGGGATTCAAGACAAGGTATTCCACCAGATCCACTATCCTATGTTGGACCATATTTTAACTCTTATTCATCTGGTAACCAATGGAAGCCCCCATATCCACCCAATTATGGAGGATATCCACCACAGCCTTGGAGTAATACTCCAAATGATTGGTTGAGCCATCAGAGTCCTTCACCTTAGTGAAAACAACCTCTGGGGAATTGGCAGCAATTTCAAGGGCACTGAAAACCACCTCCAAGAAATTGGTAGCAAACAAATCAATGGAGAGGAGGACAACAATAGCCTACTTAGAACCCTAGTTACATGTAGCCACATTCTCAGCCCAAAAAACCTGCTATAATGCTTCCACCTGCTAATCCAAGTTCTAATGCACCTAAACCAACTCAACTACCAGCTCAACCCACACCCAATCCTAATAAAAAACCACAACAATAGGCCACATATTCTGTTGATTCGAATCCATTCCTGTATATGCTGTGAGTGTAAGTGATATCCATTTGCGTTTAGGAACCAAGCTACCAACCCCTTCCAAGCCCATCATTACTAAGCTTCCTATGGAAGAGGAGGAGGAGCCTCTGAATGATCCTATTCAACTAAATGTACCTAAAAATCCTGAACTAGCCCAAGCCAAGCAGACTGAGCAAGAACCACCATTTCCCCATAGACTAGAAGTTGCCAAGAAGAAAGAAGAAAAAGAGGATACCAATTTTGATATCCTGGATTAGCTAAAGCATATATGTGTTCAGATACCCCTATTTCAGGCCATAAAAAATGTTCCAATCTACGACAAAGCTATTAAGGAAGCTTGTCTTAAGAATCCAGGAAGGAAGAAGAAAAACCCAACTACAGTTCATGTGGTAGGCTAGCTAGCTGATATCATGTTGGGAAAAGTGACTATTCCCAAGTATAATGACCCAAGTAGTCATGTAGTAGCAGTTGTCATAAACGAGATTCAAGTGAAGAATGCTCTGATTAATTTAGGGGCAACAATCAATGTAATGACCAAAGACATCTTGCAACAACTAAATATTGCAAGTATGAGATCTAGTCCTACTATCCTGCAACTTGCAGATAGCTCTACTGTTAAGCTTGATGGTGTAGTGGAGGATCTTGTGGTAGTTCTAGACTCTTGAGAATATCCAACAAATTTTATGATTCTTTCTACTAAGTCTACACTAGGCGGGTATCCCATCATCCTTGGAAGACCTTGGTTGGCAACTACAGATGCCTACATTGGATGTCGGTCTGGTGACATGACCATTTTAGATGGAAGGACTACTAATTTTTTTGTTCTTTATCCACCTGCTCAGCCATCTCATGATGAAGAAGATTCTGTATGGACACATGTTGGTGAAGAGGCCGAGGAAGTCAATTCTGTGGTATAACTTATGATGCTAGGAAGAAGCTCTTTTATGCAGCTCCAAGATGAGGATGAAGTGTTGACTAAAATCATTCAAAACCATTATGGAGTGGAGGAAGCCTCATCTTCTACTTTAGTTAGGACACTTCTGCTTGTTCTTCCTGCAACTACTATTCCTGTAGACATTTTTCCTGCAGATGTTCTTCCTACAGCCACTGTTCCTGCAGACGTTGTTCTTGTAGATAGAATTCCTATAGCAACCGAAACATTCCATACATTGCTTCCATATGAAATAAAGGTACCATGTGTTAATGAAGTAGCCATGGTAGAGTTAACTACACAAGTACAGGTGTTAGAAGGAAAATATTTGAATGTTAATAGTAAATTGAGTGAAGAGCAACAACTATTGTTGGAAAATCTATTAAGAGCCCATCAACATGTATTTGCATGGGATTATCACGATATGAAGGGACTGGATCCTAAAATTTGTACCCACATAATTTATATCAGAGATAATAGCACTCCAGTAAGACAACCACACATAAGGATTAACCCTGCACTAAGATAAATTGTGAAAGGAGAAATGAAGAAATTGCTAGATTCAGGATTTATCTACTCCATTTTAGATAGTTAGTGGGTGTCTCCACTAGTGATCATGCCCAAGAAAGGAGGGAAGTGGTGAGTTTGTGTTGATTATAGAGAACTTAATGCTGCCACCAAGAAATATCACTTTCCTTTACCCTTCATTGATCAAGTTTTAGACACACTTGCACGAAAGCAATACTTCTCTTTTCTAGATGGATTTAACAGCTACAACCAGATTCAAATTGCACCAGAAGACCAGGAGAAGACCATATTTACCTATCCATGGGGGAACTATGCCTATTTGGTACTCCTGTTTGGTTTGTGCAATGCACCTGCAACTTTTCAGAGGGCAGCCATTAGTATATTTTTAGACATTTCTCATGATTGCATGAAGATTTATATGGATGAATTCACCACTTATGGTGTTGATTTTGATCAAGCATTAGAGAATCTCAAGAGAGTCTTACAAAGATGTGAGGACCAAAATTTTTCCTTAAATAGTGAAAAATGCTTCATGATGATGCAAGAGGGTGTAGTTCTTAGCCACTACATCTCCCACAAGGGAATTCAAGTAGATCCTACAAAAACTGAGGTAATCAAAAATCTTCCTACACCTGCAAAATAGAAGGATGTTAGGAGTTTCTTGGGTCATGTAGGATATTATAGGTGATTTATCAAATATTTAAGCAAGGTAACAACACCATTGTATACCCTTCTCACTAAGGATGCTGAATTTCAGTGGACTGAAGCTTGTGACAAGGAATTTTATACCTTGAAGGAAACTTTGACAAATGCTCCTATACTTAAGGGACCCAATTGGGAGCTTCCTTTCCACATTCACATTGATGCATCAGATTATGCCATAGGAGAAGTCTTAGTCCAAAAAAAGAGGGAGCTGTTGAAAATGCTATTTACTTTGTCAACAAAAATTTGCAAGGAGCTGAATTCAATTATACAGTGATAGAGAAAGAGATGATGGCAGTAGTTTATGCATTGAACAAATTCAGACATTACATAACAAGCTACCTAGTCTTTGTGCACACTGATCATGCAACCATCATATATCTCATGAATAAACCCTTGATCACAGGTAGATTGGAAATATGGTTATTGTTGATGTAGGAGTTTGATATAACTATTGTAGATAAGCTAGGGAAAGCTAATGTTGTTGCAAATTTTCTTTCAAGGCTAACTACATCAGAAGAAAATTAGCCTATAGATGAATTTTTTCCTGATGAGCATCTATTCTCTCTCAGTGTACAAATACCCTGGTATGTTGACATAGCCAATTACTTGGTTATAGGTAGAGTTCCTTCTCACTTCTCCCCAAAAGAGAAAATGACACTCATTGAAAAATATTTTCCTTTCTCTTGGATTGCTAGATGTTTGTTTTATATTGGACCTGACCATGTCATGAGAAGATGTGTAGGAGAAGATAAGAAATATGATATTTTACATGCATGTCATAATGAACCACGTGGAGGAAACTTTGTGGCCAAAAATATAGCATTGAAGATCTTGAACACAGGGTACTATTGGCCAACACTCCACAAGGATGTAGTAAGGTATACCAAAAAATGTGATAGATGTCAAAGAATGGGTAGACCAACCAAATCTGATGAGATAACACTGTGCCCTCATATAGTAATCACTCCCTTTGACAAGTGGGGATTGGATTTTGTGGGACCAATTGACCCTCCATCAAATGGTAAGTCTTATATATTGATATGCACTGATTATGTAACAAAATGGGTAGAAGTTAAGGCCACAAAGCATGCAAGGGATAATAATGTTGCAAAATTTCTTTATGAGGAGATTTTCACAAGATATGGAGTGCCAAGAGAGATAGTTTCTGATCAAGGGCCACAATTCACATCAAATCTTGTTGCAACACTGGTAAATGAGTACAATATCAAGCACAAAAAGTCTACTCCTTATCACCCCTAGGCTAATGGTCAAGTTGAGCTGACAAATAGAGAAATTGAAGCCATTCTAACTAAAACAATAGCTATCCATAGGAAAGATTGGGAAAACAGATTACCTGAGGCTATTTGGGCTTATAGGACAACATAGAAAACAACTACAGGCTTCACCCCATTTTAGTTGCTGTACGAAAAGACAACCATGATGCCAATTGAATTTGAATATAAAACTCTATGAACTATAGTGGATTTAGGGATGGAAATTTTTGAAGCACTGAGAAAAAGAATCATGTAGCTAAATGCTTTGGATGAAATAAGGAGAGAAGCCCTACAACATACATAAGTAGTACAGAATCAAAGAATTAAGTGGCAAGACAAATTTATCAAGGACAAGGAGTTCAAACTAGGAGATTGGGACTTGCTCTATGATTTCATAAACCAAGACAATGCAGGAAAATTGAAGACAAGGTGGCTAGGACCATACAAAGTTGTTGAGGTCTTTCCCAATGGAGCCATTCAACTTACCACCATTGACCCTTTCAGGTTCAAATTACTTGTCAATGGTCATCACCTTAGATTATATCATAAGCCGACTTCTAAAGAAGAGTTCCTGCAACAATTCACCCAACACTTAGAGCTTCTTGTAGCCAAAGGTGGTGGACCTAGTTTCCCTCCTTCAGCCTAATTGAGGTACACACTTTTCATAATAAAGACTTTCACTTATGTGAAAGTCCATTTCTTTGTCATCTACCCATCCACCCATCCATACCACCTTTCTCTCTCTTCCATCACTTCATTCCACCTCACCTCATTCCACCCCATCCTCATGCATTGCTCAATCCATTTTCCAACAAGGCAAGCATTACTTTATCCACAATCTTTGCAACAAATCTTCCACATTTAGATATGTGTGCATTAATTGCCATCTTTAATCATCTTTTAAGTACATTCATTTAATCATTGTACAATAGTATAGGTATTCACATAAATTCCATCATTACTTGTCAATCACCACTCCCATCTCACATGTGTGGATACATGTCCAAATTTAGGTTGGGGAGAGGCGAATGAAAAAGATGCAAATATTTTATTGTCCATGTGTAAAACCATATTAGGCTGTGTCATAACTTTTAAAATGAGCTGATTGCATGTGTGAAGTGACAATAACTGCAGCCACCATTTTCTCCTATCATAATTTCCCTTTATCACTCCTTTTCTTGCTATTATTTCCCTGTCGTAATCTTGAGTCGCAAGCATGAAGGCAAAACAAAAGAAAGGAAATTCAGTCGATGTTGGCATTGCAGGGAAGTGCATTTGATTTTCAGAAGGGGAATTGCAAGAAAAGAAGTTGCAAAGAATTTGTTTGATTGTAGACAATGGGAGGTGGGTTAGTTCAAAATGAACCCACAGTGCATGATATTTTATTGCAGGATGCACAATGCTTGGCTGAATTTCAAAATTGTGGTTGGATAGATTAATTTTTGAAGTTGGATGGTTTTGATGAAGGCATTGGCCTTGAATTTTCCCAAACACTTTTAGAAGGAAAAGCCACAATAAATGGGTTAGTATTTGTGGCAACAAAGGAAACCATTGAAATTAGTTCTTCTGGAATAGAGCACTCAAAAAAATAAAGCTCTTCCTCAGATTTTGATGATGATGTTCCACTTGAAACCCTCATGAAAAATAGGGCACAACAGAGAGGGGTAGGAATGAGAAAAGGAAAGGATAAAACACAACTTGTAGAAATAAAAGTGCCAAGTCTGAAAAAGAGGAAGGATGATACTATTCATCCTGTAGCCAAATGAAAAAATAAAAGACCTCCCGAAAAATCAAGACCAACTGGGCCTGCAATTGGTACGCCCTTGCAGGAAAGCCCTAAACTTGGTGAGACCTCACATGAGGACCCTGAAGCTCCAATGGATAAGGAGCATGTTGAAGAAGAAGAAGACATATTTAAGAGAGCAATAAACCTAAAATTGGCTAATCTTGCTAGCATTGGAGAAGAATTGGAGGAAAATCAGGACTTCCTGCAACATGAGCAAGAGGTCCTGCAACGTGAAGTCCTACAACAATAGCCAAAACCAAAGTAGGAGCTCCTACAAGAACAAGAGTCCCTACAACAAAAGGAAGAAGAAACAACACCCTTACAACTAGAGATAACTAGACAACCTGAGTCCATGCAAATAGTATCATATGAGGATCAACCATCAACAAAAAGACTGTAGGCATTCATAATCCTCCTAGTTTTATAGTACATGCAACAATTTTGAATCTATGGAAAGAGATAAAAAAAGGGAGGAAGAATAGAAAAAATAAAAATGAAATTTGAAGGAAGAAATTCAAAAGAAGGATGAAGAAATTGAGGAAAAAGATACAAAAATTATTACCCTGAAGCAGAGGGTAGATGATATGGCAGCTTTGGTGCCAAGGATTCTAGAATGTAGAGAACCCCCGAGGGTCTATGCTTTGCTCTTGAAAGAGAAGTATCTCTCTTTTAAGATGTAAAGAATTTCCTCAGGTTTGAATCCTTCTATTGATACCCCTATGAAATTTCTTAATGCTTATAGGATTGCCTCCCCTGAAATGAAGAATTTGTTATGTGAATTTTATTTACATAATTATGCTATCACAAAGGACAATGATTGGAACCCACTATTGTATGTTGGGGATGTTCAATTGAGAACATTCATGTCTTGGGTGCAAAATGAAATTAGTTGGGGACAACAACATGGTGCTTATAAACAATTGGAGTCTGATATCCCTTTGCATGTTAGAGCTGAATCAAGTAACCCAAGGGATATTTACAGAGAATGACATAGAATGCTGCTAAGACCAAGTTATGGCAATAAGATTATGCCTTGTATTGAGGTAGTTTACACTGAGTATGAGGTAAAAACAACAACAAAAGAGGAAACTGTGACGAGATGTTTATCCTAGAGATGGAATAGTTTAACTGAAGAGTTGAAACAGGATGAGCCTCATTCCATCCACAATTATGCTACAACATTAAAAAGAATTGAGAAACATATTCAGATTGGGAGAACTTAGGGATGGCATTGGTTTCCCCTAACTTTTCAGCCACCCATGCTCACATGGCCCATGCCAAATTTTAGATTCTACCAGAGTGATATTGCCACAAAAAGGCAGAGATGGGACAAGTTTGACATATTGGGAGGATTCTATCGGGATCCTGACTCACACACTATAGCCACTGATGTTGGACAACTCTCAATTGCAAATTTCAGAGCTTTGACCAGGTAGAAGAATAACTCTTCCCCTGTTGGAGGACCAACAAAACATTAGGTTGGGGGGAGTGATGGCCTAGTTTTTGGTCTATTTTTGGGTAGAATCTATAGTCTATTTTGTCATAGACATCATGGAATTTAATGCTTAAGTGTTGGTATTGGCTTAATGTTTCCCACAAACCATTGAAATTTGAAATTACCCTATCTCTGCAAGCTTTAATGATATTTGGCATAATACGTGGGTCATCTATTTTGATTTTGCATGTGATTAATGAATGTTTATTAGAGTGGTTATTGATGTGCAGTTATTATGCATACTAACCTTGGCCTGCAGACTTAATACACCAAGTTATGGAAGACACTGCCAGTTGGGTATGCACCATAACATCCAGCTGAGAAGTCGCTCCAAGTCAAAGGTAGCCGACAATAAAGATTCTTCATGCAACTGAATGTAACCGCCTTTCCGTGTACCTTAATGATCGAGCATGCATGGGCGTTACTGTTGTGCTAGATCTGCGCTTGACTTGCATGTCTGACCAGATTCCATGCATGTGTAACTGCTGTTGCTTCACTTTCCCATGTTTTCCCTAAATGGTGTCCTCCTAGTCGTGGAGATGATTACCTTGTTTAGCTGTAGTATAAATAATAATTTGATGCTCCTTCTTTAGGAGGTTGTACGATTTTACATTGTACTCTCATTTTCAGTAATACAGATACATTACTCTTTGTATGCATGATTTGCAATGAATAAGATAAAGTTATGAGTTCGAGCATCTGAGTTCTTGGTAGTTTAGAGGATAATTATCGAAGGGGTCCCATTTGGTGATTAATCCGTCTTCTTAGTTTAGCATTAGTTTAGTATTACTTGTTGTTTGATACTTAGTTAGAAATATGGCATTGACTGTTCTTGCAACCACTAGAAGTCCATTATGTGTTTGTTCTTGCAGCCAAAGTAGACAAAGTAGTTTCTTGTTTATCCCCCAGATCTTTATTCCTGCACACATTTTCAGCATAAGTATAGTTGGTTGATATTCAACATTTGCTTTATCTCCTTTTGAGCAATTTACTTTCAACATTGTGTTTCTTAGCTGTAGAATGCAATGACTACTTGAGCCCCTAGTGCACATACAATGCTGACCCATTTCAATTCACGTCCCTGGGTTGACAAGTTAAATGTACCTTCATGATGATTGAATGGCTATTCAGGTTAGATGTACAGTCTCTGAATCATGGCTGTAAAGGATTAGTTGTGAATTAATTGTAGGAGGCCGACAGTCATTATTCATAAGAACAAGGTTAAATGAGTCTTGTTACATGGAGGTGTTGGCTTGAACATTTGTACCCTTCAGTTGATCAAGAAACTAGGCTATTCAAAGGATACTATTGAGAAAGCAAAGAGTACCACCATCAGAGCATATGATGACCAAGAGTGGGTATCACAAGGCATCATTGCACTACCCATACAAGTGGGACCTATCATTTTAGAGACTACATGCCAAGTGTTAGACCTTGATCTTCTCTACAACATCCTAATTGGCCAACCATGGATCCATGTGCACTAAAAGCTGTAGCCTCAACCTATCATCAATGTGTAAAGTTTCCTTTTGAGGGAAGAGAAATTACCATCCATGGAGATCTTGAGCCTTTTTACTATTGCAAGAACCTTGAGGCCAAGTTCTATAAGATCCCCTAAATACCCAAGAATGATGAAGGGCCTACACCGTACTCCTCATTTTTTGACCCATCATCCCTTGCATCAACCTCATAAATGAGAATACCTATTGTGCAGAACATTCCCGACATCAAAGAAGTGATCCAGGATGATGGTTGTGGAAACTATAAGCTAATGAAGATCACTTTTGTGTTAGAAAAGTTACCTCTTTCTCCTCAATCCCATGGAAAACCAACAACTAGAAAAAAAGAGGTTGAAACAATCAAGATGGTAGCTACTACCTTCACCAAGTGGGGGGATTTGAACCAAGAAGATGTAAATGAGGAGGATGTCTCTAAACTGCTATATCGGGATGAACGACCTGTCCCTATTCTTCCCATGGAAGATGACAATAAAGGCTTACAGTTAATGAAGGGATGTGGTTATAACAAGAAAGAGAAGCTAGGACAGAATGATAATGGCTTGCTAGAACCTATCATTCCTAAGAAATGTCTAAAGAATCTTGGTCTAGGTTGTACTACTAGCAAGGTCACCCTTATTGGAAAAGGTACTTCTGTTAAACAGGTTGAAGCTTCTTCTTGGTTACTTACTGTAGACACCTAAAAATATCTTAATGGATCACATTGGCTAACTAACATCATTTCATCCTCAAATCCATCCTCTTTTTGCTTGTTTAATTAAATAAGCCTAATTATTTAATTAAATGCCTCATTTTCACCTATTAATCTAATTGACCTAATTGGGTTAATTCACCCCCTCTCACATTGATATTTCATCTAATTTAATTAAATAATGCAAATTATTTAATTTTAACCCTAAGTCCTCTTATTTAATTAAATAACCTAAACTATTTAATTAAATATCATATTTGCATCTCCTTTTCATTAAATAATCAATAATTTAATGAATATCCTCACATTCCTCATCTTTCACATTCAAATTTAGTTTTAATTAACTAAATTGCTAATTTCTCTCTCATCCACTTGCATAGGGATATGCCAAAGGAATATTCTCCCATTTTCCTAAGAAAAAGGTAATTATTACTCCAAACAAACTTTGAAACAACTTTTTAAAGTTGTTGCAAAGTGTGTTTGTTTGCATGATTGTGAGCCCTTGATCTTTTCTTGATCCATGTGATCTTTGATTCTCATCCATTGATGAGAATCCTTGATCCATGTTTCATCTTCCTTTCATTTGTGACCATTGATAGATCAAACAAATCTCATCCATTGCTTTTTCATTTGACCTACATTAAATCAATTATTCCCCTAATTTTAATAATTTAAACTTTGTTTTAATTATCAAATTACTAATTCTTCCACTTGCAAGGGAATATTCCACCCTTGCACATTCCTCCAAAAGGGAATATTCCTTCCCCTTTTGCACAATTAAACTTTGTTTTAATTTGCAAAATATCTATTTCCTCACCCATGAGAATATTCCAAAGAATATTATTTCTCCTCACTCATTTGAAAAAGGGAATCTTCTTACAAAACTTCATGTGAAAGTTAACTCAAAACTTCATGTGTAAGCTAACTCAAAACTTCTTGTGCAAGTTAACTTGTGACCTTTTGTACAGGTTAAAAGTGTGTTTGTTTGAAGGAATAATAACCCTTGATTAAATCTCATCATTGATTCTCATCCCTTGATGAGAATCCATGATCCATGCCTCCAAATTCTTCCATCCTTGACCATTGATTATCCTTTTTGATCTTAACCCTTCATTTCTCATTTGCTTTCCTATAAATAGGTCACTATTTGGAGACAAATAGATCCATCTTTTAAGAGAAAACTTATGCTATTAAAATCACTTTCACTTGCACTCATATTCCTCACTTATTTAGCATCCTTTTAGCTTAATTTCCTTGAATCATTAGCTTAAAGCATCCATTAATGGTTTCCATGTGATAAGCTGTCATTAGGTCCTATCGCTTTAATTGAAAAATGCATCAAATGTATTGACTGGGTAGTGTTTGAAGGCTATATGCAATAGGAAACATATTGAATAACTCTCAAAATTTTCTAAATATTTGGAACAATTGAAAACAAAACTTAAACTAAAAGGCCATTAAACTAGAAAGTGTAAAGTTGTCTATACTAGAAAGCATGAAATTATTAAGCTATAAAGCATAAAATGATTAAACTAGAAAGCATGTAGATTACTAAACTAGAAAGCATTTAAATTATTAAACTAAAAAGCATGTAAATTGCTAAGAAATAAATGCTTTTAATAAAACCATAACAACCATCAACTAACATCTAACTGTTAACATAAAACAAACTTAACAACCTACAATTGATAACTAGAGTGGGTGCTCCAGAATTTCAAATGAACAAAACTAAAGATTATAAACTCAAACTACAAAATAGAAATAACAAAATTGAAAATGAAAATACTTATCTATCTATTCTATGACCCCCTTGAGTGGCTAGCTCTCGGGTACTACTATGCTGAACTCATATCACATAAACTCTGTATCTTCAAAATTAATCCATCCAAGATAATTCCGTCACACAATACTAGTAACTTAGAATGAGACGGGAAAAGATTATTTTATTCATATCAATAGTGTAACTCAAAGACATAGTTTAAGAATACCTTATGTTAGCATAATGATATCCAACATCATTGTTTCTGGCGGTTACATATTTATACAAAAACTGCTAACAAAATCCTAGAACTCAGATGGTGAAGATCACCACTAAAAAGTATTCAATAGAATTCAACCAACTAACAGACTTAGGTCCATAACATAACGAATTTAAAAGGCTTGAAGTGAGCCATAAATTATTTGAACAAAAAATAGCAAAAAGATTTAAAAGACTCAATCCACTATGCACTTCCTAAAATTCTAACGCCTAGACTTCCGACGCTTGTCTTCAACTACCTTGAAGTCTGATTTAAAATCCACTTGGCTGAGCATAATGATCGACCATGTATAATGACCTGTACAATACTAAAAATTATACCATTATGTTAGCGCTGGTTAGCTTATTTCAATCAATTTCAAAAAATAAAGATTATACATGTTTTCACAAAAAGTAAGCAATTACTAATCCTAAAGATAAATAATTGGTATGGTAAAAGTGACAAGGAGAAATAAGGAAGGGTATTTGGATTATTATATTTATGAGATTATTTTACCTCATCACCATGATAACATAGGTGCATACATCTAGTATATTTTTTAATTAGGATTTTAATATTTTAAAGCTTGCATACATTTAGAATAGCTTTGCATACACCCATATCAATCATCTTAGCATATATCATGTTAATTTAGCATTTAAATAATGTTTTATCACATATCTCTCATCGGTTTCATTAATTCTCTTCAATAGAATTGATTGAAACAAGCTCATTATCCAAGGGATTGGGAAAGGGTCACTGTTCCACATCAATGCGGCATGATTCCCCAATAGTTTCAATGTCTTAGATTAAAGGTTTTTAAAGCTTTCATGATTTAGAATGTTAGTTTTAATGGCTTCTTTGTCTTTGTTTATAGTGAATTATCTTATTGGGATTGATATTTAGTGGGTTAAATATGCCTTGAATTCGTATGGATCGGGTGTAGTTAACCTATACTATGAAATTGGTCACACCTACATCACGTGATACGACCTTAGATGACTTCCCCCTTGATGTTGTTGACCTATTTGAGAATTACTCCCTCTTTATGATATCCATAACATCCTTTGCTTCGAGCAATCAACTAACTAAACTACGTCTAGTATACCCACAACTCATTGACTTGGACCAAAAGGACCACTAATTCTAGATTTATTTGAAAATGATAAAGCGATCTTAGAATTCATGTGGCTCTATGAAAACTTACCATGGGCAGATCACAAAGCAGGTTTTGATATAGAGTTAGATATAGGGGCATACTATAGGGAGATGAGTGAGTCCTTTAGTTGCAAAATTAATTCCATGCAACATGCATATCTCTAAGTGAAAACCACACTATGGCACTTTCCGATCCTAAAATAGTAAAAAAAGGATGCATCCAAAGGTGAAAACCTCTTCGAGGTGCCCAAGGATGAGGGATTCAATCTACCCCTTAGTGCAATGCACCTAGAGAAGTCAATGATGCTAGAAGAAAAGGCCAATCCAGTTAATGTGGGAACAAAAGAAGCACCCAAGATCACTTTCTATGTTGAATCCATGTTGGATGAAGAATAAAAAAACCTAGCAACATTCTTGAAATAGCGAAGAACCAAATTTGCATGGTCATACATTGATATGCTAGGGCTCAATCCAGAAGTAGTTGTGCATCACTTAATAGTCTATCCTGAAGCCAAGCCAGTAAAGCATAAATTAAGGAAGATGCACCCTTAGATAGCTCTCTTGGTAAAAATTGAGTTACAAAAGCTTCTTGATGTTGGATTCATCCAATTGATAGATTATCCTGAGTGGGTTTCAAACCTGGTACCAATTTCCAAACCCACTGGGGGCATCATAATATGTATGGATTTCAAAGACTTAAATAAGGCATGCTTGAAGGATGATTTCCCTCTTCCCAACATTGATCTCATCGTGGAATTAACAATTGGGCATGAAATGTTGTCACTAATGGATGGTGACCGACTGTCATTAGGTCCTAACATTTAGTGAATAAACACATCAATATATCGACCAGGTAGTGTCCAATGACTGTATGCAATAGAAGAAATCTCAACCTCTCTCTCTCAGGTTTCCTAAATAATAACCTAAAAAATAAAAGTTCTATGCTAAGGAGCCTCTAATCTTGAAAGCAGTAAGCGGGAAAATGACTCAAACTAGGAAACAAAAAACTAAGAATCTGAAAAGCATTACCACTAAACTAGAAAGCATGGAAACGATTAATCAAAGAATGCGTAAATTGCTAAAGAAGTAAAACATGTAAAGAAATTAGGGAACATTTATCTAATGTAAAAGATAACAAGCCAACTGCTAATCATAAAATGATTTAAAATAATCAAATAAAGAAAGGTGCTCCAGAAATTCAAATGTTAAGCTCAGAAACTACGGACTTCGTTGTAACCTGTAGGCTTGACACTAACAACATAGCATTTACTCATGAAAGTGAAATACAATTCAGTTGTTATCTACTGAAAGGAAATTTAGAATAAGAAATAGAATACTTATCTATTTATCTAAAACCCTCTAGTGGCCACCTCTCAGGTGTGTCTACAATTACTTTAGATCACACGCACTGGAAGAATCTAAGTTACTTCATTCCAAAGACTTCATTCACATTGCTCAATAATTTAAAGAATGGTGGGAAAATTCATATTCATATGGTAGTTTTTACTCAAAAGATAGATTGATAACATAATGATAATCTTCTTCTCTATTCATTATTTGTAGCAGTTACATATTTATATGAAGAGAACTAACAAAATCCTACTTTCTAGTTAATATAGTATTTTTTAATAGATTTCCAATAACATAGGGACTTTAAAGCCCATGATATACAATATTAAAGAGGCTTGCATGAGCCATAAAGTTTTTGAAACTGAAAAGTAACAAAATTATAAAGACTCGACCCAAAATGTGTGCTTCTAAAATTCTGGCACTCACTCGCTTGTTTTCAAAAGTATGAAGATCTGCGTTCGTTTCCCTTTGACTGGAATGGTGATGGAGAGTGGAGTTGACTTGCAAAATGCTCGAAGGCTAAACCATTAAATCAACATAAATAAGCTTAATTTTCCTAACTTCAAAAAATAAAGTTTGTACACTTATTCATAAAAAGAGAGCAATTATTTTTCCTAAAGGTAATCAATTGGCAGGGTAATTTGGGCTAAAGGGTTTAGATTTTCATATTGAGCCCATTATGTTGACGAGGTTATTTTTACCTCATCATTTCCTCCCCTTCCTAAGTCTGAGCAGGTCCTTCTGCTTTTTGGTGTGTCCCCTGTCCATCATTCCTCCTGTTCATCTCCTCATACTTGGCACTGAGATCATACACATCAACTGCCTTTGTGTCCAATATCTTTGGGTTTCTTTAGAATCCATGATGAAAGGTGACTCTTTGTTTCCACCTGGAAAATCTATCCTCACTTTGGTCTAGATTTTTATATATTGAAGGAGGTGGTAAAAGAAGCAAGGGAGGTCTGTACCTCATACCAATCCAATTAATCTTTAATTCTTCAAGAATTTTGGACAAATCTACTGCTCTTCCGTAGGACCATCTAATATTAAGAGGTGGAATTATTTCCCTCTTCTTGAGATGTATAGGAACAAGAGTATACCTCTCTTCACATGCATGCCATGCTGGTCCTATTAATTGTGGCCTTTGTTCGTGAAAGTGATCATGACATAGCCGAAGGTTGTTATTGTATTTGACCTATACTTCCTTTTTAAGTTTAACACCCAAAAATTGTTTCTTGAAAGAGAGAGGCTTCCTATGAGGATACCTTATTTTCAACCCTACAGTCCTTTCTACCTATGCATATTCTCTTGATCTATCTTGCCAGTGAAGTTGATTTTTCATAGTGGACATGAATGATCTCAATTCTACTTCTCCCACAAAGAAGTTATTAAAGAAATATGTATACTTTTCTAAGAGAAAATTGTGAATAAAGAACTCACACAACAAATTTTTCTACCCAGGGAGTGACTCAACAAATATTTTTACAAATTCTCTATCATCAGGGTCGTGAGGATAGTTTTGGCAAATTATTTACAATTTCCATCTTAAAAGATGCTCATTAAGAAACATGGAGTACAACCTAGATGGTCTTTTGTAGGCTAATAGTAATTCACCAATTTCACAGGCATCCTATTTTCCCCTATATGCCTGATGAAAAGATTCTTTTAACATTACCAATTCCCTTTTCAACCTATTATTTTCAAACTCCACATCCTTCAAGAGATAACAATGCTCTATCCATTTCATTAATATTGGGGGAATGCATACTTGGAACTAGTCTATAACAATAGGTTCAGTTTGTGTCCCCTTTGATTCCATGATTGGTTGAGTGTCACTCTCATGTAGATTTTGTTCTAGCTCCAAAATTTTACTCATAGGGAAATTTAATTCAATTTCTTGTATATTCTTTTCTTCTTCAAAAGCACTTAATAATTACATAAAATTACTTTTCAAATCTTGAATACACTTATCTTTTTCACATAGAGAAAACTGATGATGCTTACCCTGTTGATTCCATTGCTGCATTTGGTATTACAGCTGATCAATAAGATTTTCTTTTTCCTCCATTTGTGTAGTCAATTTGAAAATTTCTTGGTCTCTTTTATGTACAATGGCAGTTTGTACCTCAATTTCTTCTTTTTGCTAGTTAATTTGTGCTTTGTCATCTTGCAACCTAGATCTCAATCCCACAATTTCTGCCTTTAACTTTTCTAATTCCTCAATTTTCTAACTGGATTCTATATCCCCTGTGTCCTTAGAGAAAGATGCATGAGGAATTTCCTCATCAGGATGAGGCACATTGTCCTCCTTAGTGTCCTCAGGAAGGGATGAGTGAGGCACTTCTTCCACTTTTTCATCAACATGGGATGCATTTTCTGCCTCAGTGTTCTCACAAAAAGATGGGTAAGGAACTTCTTCTATTTCTTTAGTATTCACAGTATGGGGCATATTTTATTCTTCATTATTCACAGAATGAGGCATATTCTCTTCTTCAGTATTCACAGGGTGAGACATATTTCCTTCTTCAGTTTCTAAAGGTAAGGTAGAGTGAGTAATTTCCCCATCAATATGAGGCATGTCCTCTTCTTCACCAATATCCACAGAGAAAGATGAATGAGGATTTGCATGAGACATATTTTCCACAAATTTAGTTATATTTCCCAATCTATCAAGAAAAGGAGAGAATCCTCCCACAGGTTCATCTTCATTCTACCCTGAATGTGGGGATTGTATTTCCTCCCCTTCTTGTTCTTCAGGTGATAGGGTTTCCTTGCCCTTTTCCTCCTACTTTGCTGTCTCATTTATTTCTTCACCTTTAGGTGGACTATGAATTTCTACCACCTTTATTGGAGTCCTAGCCTTTTTCCTTTTTGAAGTACTGCCTACATCCTGAGGTTTGGTTTCATTGGCCCCTGAAGATAGCCTTTTACTCCTTTGTAGAGGAGTTTTTTGAAAACTAAATTTACTTCATTTCTATTTCTTTCAAGGAGGCTCCTCTTCTCCTCCAGAATGCACAATTCCCACCTCCCCTTCTTGTCTTGGGGTTTGTAATTCATCTGGAAAAGTTTTCGGCGCATCAGCGCTATGGGCCATGGAGGTATGTTGGGATTTAGGGGCACCTAATGCCTCTGAGGAGGGTTCTTCTACAGACTGCTCCTTTTGTTTAGAGGATTCTCCCTCCTCAAGTGACCTCCATGGCTCCTCATTTTCAAATTTTTGTAGAAACTTTTTCCATTTCTTTTCTAGATTTTTGTGGAAATGGTATTTACATATTAGCTGTATCAGACCATGATGTTTAAGGGGCCCCATTCCAAATTTATACTTTTCCATCATAGAGGTGACTAAATGGTAGAGAAAAGCTAGTAAATTTACCCTAAGAGTAGGGTCCTCAATGCCATGGTGTAAATGAGTTAGCAAGCAGAAAGGGGGTCCCAACACTATAGTCGTTTTTCCCTCACAAGTGAAATATCTATTAATCTAGGATGCAACACACCTCCAAAGTTCTAGAATAGACATTCTATGGATTCCCTTATTTTTCCCCCTGGTGTTTATGGTCATTACAGGTTGGGGTTCCCCTTCCCTATGAAACAATTCTATTAAATTTTGATAGGGGACATGGGTATTTTCATTCAAATGAATTCCTTTATTCTCAAGATTGGAAAGACAAACAATGATTTTCATACTTACCTAGAATTGTTTGCCACACACCGCAATCTTCCCATCTGCAAAATTCTCGATGAATTCCTTCACAAGCTACTCTATGTACCCTTCAAATTGTTTCATGAAGTATAGCCATCCAACTCTCTAGAATAATGATTCTATATTGCTCAATGCCAATAATAACACTATAAAAGTTGGCTCAAACTTCTTCTTAGCACCTCCCATTTTCTTTATCTCTTGGTGAGATTCTACAAAACTCTAGAATTATCTCCTCACTGAATTGCAGACAGAAAAAGAGTTCTGCGTCAATATACTCAATGGGGAAGGAACTAATTACCAAATTTCTTGTCACCTTGTTACATAATTATGATGACCTTTCATGGGGAATTATAAATACTATCATACTCTTAGTAATCGTGAAAAAGGGCTCAAGTTTCAAAATTGTAAGGAAGAACGGATCATGCCAACTAATTATCCTTTATTCAAAATAAGTACTAACTCTTTAAAATGAATAAATTAACACATACTTTAAGTCTTGTCATTAGATCAAACGCCACTCACCTGTGCTGACGTAATTGGATAGCCGTATGGTTGGCAAGGGTGGTGGTAGATAATAATGGCATGGATGGGATGGTTGAATTGATGGTGGAAATTATTATGACAAAAGGTGGCATAATAATCTTATTTATTATGGAAAGATTTGGTATGATGTGGTAGAATAATTATAAGGGAGTACATCTTGAAGCAAAATTAAAGGATGGGCATGCACAAAACTTAGGAAAAATCAGAAAAACTAGAAAGACAAAATTTTATACCAAAAATCTAGAGCATTACCAAGAATATGCAACTGAAGTAGAGAAGAAGAGAGTTCCGGATCATCATAGAGAGATGTCATCGGAACATGCTAACCAAATTAAGGATTTCAGAGCATTATTAAAAAGATGTTTCTAGGACATCAACCAATATTTCTAGAGCATCGCTGAAAGATGTAGCCATAACAGCAACCAAAATGTGCAGAGCATCGTCGAAAGATGCAGTTGGAGTAGTAACCAAAATTTTTGGAGCATCATCAAAAGATGCAGCTAGAGCAACAATCAATTTTTTTGGAGCATCTGAATAGAATTTTGAAGCACTCGAGCAAAATTCTAGAGCATCACTGAAAAGGTGCCACTGGAAGGAAGAAACAATAGAATTCCAGAGCATCACTAAAAAGATGCAGCCGAAAGGAAGAAAGTTGTGATATTTTGGCCTTGGCTTCCTGAAGCACCATTGAGTGATGCATCAAAATGCAGGATCAAAGTGATGAGCGACACTAGTTTGTTGTAGAGATTCCAAAGCATTACAACAATAATTTTTGGAGCATTGCAGCAACTGTACTGACATATTCTAGAGCATCCTAGCAAGGTGCACCAAAATTGTGCTTGGAAAAAGGTGAAGTCCTGCAAAAGGGAGAAATTTTTTTAGTCAAGTCCAAATGTCAAAAACTAATAAAAAATGTTAAAAAATGGAGTTTATTTATTTATTTATTGGGTTGACAAAAATATGTTGACCTTGCCACAACAAAACCAATGCAGTGGATTTCTCCCTATGTTTCCACCATTTTTGTAAACTCTTCCTTGTTAATAGGTTTATGATAGAGACGTAATCGGTGCCCATTAACTAGGAGAGTTCAGGTATCACCATCAATAGGTTTTAGCTAGACCGAACCATTAGCAAACACTTCTAAAATTTCGTATGGTCCAAGCCAATGTGTCTTGAGTTTCCCTTGGTGATCCTTGTATCTGGAATTGAATAGTAATTCCCAATCCCCAATATGAAATTCTTTCTCTTTGATGTGTTTGTCATGCTAGACCTTACATTGTTGTTGGATCAATTCAGTTTGATGGACAACGTCCAAATAGAGTTCGTCTAGTTCACTAAGTTGTAAGACTCTCTTGATTTGGGATCGTTTAAGATCCATGCCCAATTCCATAGTTGTCTTAAGGGTTTGGAGTTTGAATTCAATGGGTAAGAGGGGATTCTTCCCAAAGACTAACTCATAGGGGTTGTAGCCAGTGGTTGATTTCCAAGTCATGTTGTAAGCCAAGAAATCTTTCGGTAGTTTCCTAGCACAGTCTTTCCTTCCTGAAGAAACTATTTTTTTCAAAATATTCTCCAACTCCCTATTAGTGACCTCAACTTGTTCGTTTTCCTGCAAGTGGTAGGGTGAGGAATTCTCGTGACTTACTTGGAAGTGATTTGTGAATTCTAGCAACACTTTGGACATAAATTGGGGGCCTTGGTCCGTGAAAATTGTCCTTGGAGCTTCAAATTTGAGGAGAATTTTGTGGTAGAGGAAATCAACTACGTGTTACTCCTTAGAAATATGCAGGGCTTGCACTTCTTCCCACTTAGTTAGGTAGTCAGTACAGACCAAAATGCATTCTTTTCCTTGTGAAGCAGGGTCTATTGGACCGATAAAATCCAATCCCTATTTTTTGAATGGTTCAAGGACTACCTGAGGCTATAGGGGAATTTTGTTAGAAGTAGTTGGTCTACCTATTCTTTGACATTCATCACATCGGCGAACATATTTCTTAATGTCCTTATGCATTGAGGGCCAGTAGTATCCTTCTCCCAAAATCTTGTGAGCTATCCTTTTAGTAGAATAATGCCCTCCTGAAGGGTCATCATGATAGGATCTGAGGATACTATAGGTCTCGTTTCCCCTCACACACTATTGTAAAACCATATCAGGTTTGCATCGAAATAAGATTCCATTTATCCATTTAAAAGGGGCACTTTCTCTAATGAGGCATTTCTTTTTTTTTTGATGAGAAATCAGGTGGAACTTCTGTGGTGGCCAAATAATTTGCAATGTTAGAAAATCAAGGGGTTTTAATGGAGATGGAAAACATATTTTCATTTTGAAACTCTTCTTGTACCAGAGCACAGTTGCCATCATGTTTAATCCGAGAGAAGAAATCTACAACCACATTGGATTTCCCTGGTTTGTCAACAATTAAGACATTGAATTCTTGGAGAAAAAGTAACCACCTGATTATCCTTGCATTTACCACTGATTTGTTCATGATATACTTAATGGTTGAGTGATTTGTATGCATTGTAACTTTATATCCTGTGACATAATGTCAAAATTTCTTAATGGCATGCACTACGAGAAATAATTCTTTCTCTGTTGTGGTGTAATTATTTTCTATTGAGATCAAGTTCTTGCTAATGAAGTATATAGCATATTTCCTTCCATTCTCATCTTCTTTCCCTAGAATCACTCCAATGGAATCATTAGAAATGTCTGCATAAGTATGGAATAGGAGATTCCAATTAGACCGTTGAAGGATAGGGGAAGAGATGAGTTTCTCCTTGATAATTTCAAATGAGGATTGACATTCAAGCATCCAAATGAAGCCAATGTTTTTCTGAAGGAGAGAAAACATTGGAGCTGCGATTTTGCTAAAGTTTTCTATGAATATTTGGTATTATCCCATGTGCCCTAAGAAACTCCTAACATCAGTCTGTGTTTAGGGGACCTCGAGTTGTTGTATGACTTCAATTTTCTTAGGATCAACCTTAATCCATTTGGTTGAAATGTGATTTCCCAGCACTATTCGTTGTTCCACCGTGATCAAGCATTTTTCATGGCTTAGGGACAACCGATGATCTTCACACCATTTTAACACCTTGTCTAGATTTGTGAGGGATTCATCAAAGGTTAAACCGTATACATTAAAGTCATCCATGTAGACTTCCATGCACTCATTTACCAACTCAACAAATATAGCCAGGATGGCCCTCTAAAATGTGGCAGGAGCATTACACAGCCCAAAGGGAAGAACTCTATATGATAATGTCCCCCAAGGGTAGGTGAAGGTTGTCTTATCCTGGTCTTCTACTGCTACCTATATACGGTTGTATCCACTAAATCAGTCCAAGAATAAAAAATATTTCCTCCTTGCAAAGTTATCCAGCACTTGGTCCATGAATGGTAGGGGAAAATAATCTTTGTGTGTCACCTTGTTAAGCTCCCTATAATATACAACCAAGGGTGACACCCACTTGCTATCAAAAATTGGGTAGATAAATCTTACTTGTAAGATTTTCTCAATCTCAATCTTAATGATGTCTTTAAGGGTAGGATTGAGCTTCCGTTGTGGTTGGTGAATAGGTCGAACATCCTCGGTATAGATATGATGCGTGCACACATTGGGGTGTATTCCTCTCATATCTTTATAGTCTAAGGCGAACACTTTAGATCTACTCACTAGGGTGTCAAACAATCTTTGTTCTTCTATTTTAGTCAACCAACTATTGATGTTCAAAGTTTTTCCTAGCAACAACATAATGGTTTTGACTCTCGGATGGTTGGACATGACAGTGTACAAAGGCCTATCCTGGGGTATTAAGTGGACAACTGTGCGGTACTGTTTTATGAAGATGAGAAACATCTGCAAAGAGATGGCAAGTTTTTGGAACTAAGTTCATCAAAGGGCAAGGTAATCCAATAAAAGTAGCACCATCAAATTCTACCTGATCTAAGTTGATTGGGTCTCCTAGGATTTCTTCTACATCTGACATCTCCTCACTGCCCGAATCAATGGCAAGATTTTCCATGTCGTCTTCCAAATCATCCTCCAGCTCTTCACTATGTTGTTTAATAACTACCATGGCTAGTGAAGCCAAATTCTCCTATCCATCAAGGCTTTCTCGTTCATCAACCCATCCTTTATTATGTTTAGTAGGCTTGGAAGGAGGATAAAAGGATAAATGTTTGCTATTAGATCCATGGGAGATGGTCATTCCTGCCTCTCTGCAGTCAATCTTAGCTGCAACGGTATCCAACCATGGTCATCCTAGAATTATTGGGTAACTGTCTTTGGGTGTCAGGGATTCATTTATCTAGAAATACACTGGATATTCCCATCCATCAACCTTAACGAGAGTATTTTCAATTATGCCTTTAGGAATAGCTATGGATTGGTTTTCCATTTGTAAGATTGTAGTTGTGGGGCATAGATTAGTAAGTCCTAATTTTTCCATCACATCAACAATCATTACGTTAATGGCTGCTCCAAGGTCCACTAAAGCATTAGGTATTGCTACCTCATTAACTGTTACTATTATAAGTGGACTTCCTGGGTCATCATATTTTAGAGCAGTGATGGTTCCAACTAACAAATCAGCTAGGTACCCATTTATATGAACAATGTTGATTCGTTTTGGCTTTCTCCCTGGAGTTTTGATGCATAACTATTTAATCAATTGGTTTCACTTAGGGATATCCTTAATCACCTATAACAAGGGAACTTCAATATGCAATCACTTAATTTCCTATATCAATGCAGTCTCAGTGGTTGAGATCACTTTCAGAGAATTTTCCACAGGAATTGGTTTCAGTCGCTTTGGAAAAGGCGCTTTGATTCTATCCTTAGACGTAGGATGCTTCAGAGGTTCAGTTGAAGGTTGTTTGTCTCTCAGTGCTAGATCCTTCAGAAGTTCAGTTGGAGACTAACCCCCCACCTCCCGAGGTAGGTCGGAAGCTCCAGCTAAAGATGGCGGGTTAGGCTCAAGTTCTACAGATGTGGGTGTTATGGAATTTTTCTTAGCAGACTTCATGATAGGTTAATTGATGATTTCTTCAATAGTCGGCTGTGAAAGTGTTTTACCAGACCTCAACTATAGGTTTCTATAGTGTATAGCGTTAAGCCTAGTGACATTGTCTTGTTCAATGAAATACACGAGAGTATTGGGCGATTGTTCTTTGGGTTAGGAACCGGTTGCACCAGAAGTGGTGGTTGGTTAACTTGCTTAGTTTGTGGAGTATTTTGGGGCAGTGGTAGGAGAGTCTATTTTTGGGTACAAATTCTTCTGGGGCTAGTGTAAAATTGATGCTGAGGTTGGTTCCATTAAGGAATGGGATTTTGAGGGTACCACTACGGTTGAGGCTGATTAGGCCATTGAGTGTTACCCCAAGGTTGGTTTGTCCATTTTGGTGGTCCCCAGGGATAGGTTCCCCAATTAGAGGGTACTGAAGGTGTTACTTGAGGCTAGGGTGCTGCCCATTAGTTATTGTTCCAGTTTGGTTGGGACAACCAATTATGATTGAAATTTTGGCTGTAGGAAAAAATACCTCTAGTTCTTTGGTTGACAACGTTCACTTCTTCCTCGAATGGGGTTGTTATTTTCTTGGAATTTTTGATGGAATTCAATAGCTCACACTAGTTGGTGGGATTATTTTTGTCACAAACTTGACAAATGTTAATCTTATCAACTTTTTCCAAGGGACATTCTCTTAGCAATGTTTGTTTCAGCATCAAGGCCAATAGATGGATAAGGTCTCATAGTTTCATGTTTTATCCTGTATGCCATCTAAAGGGGTGTGTAACTGGATGATAATTTCAGTCTTGAAGTTGGCGAGTTCTTCATGAAGTTTGATAATGTCACTGAAACCTCTAAAAAGGGTGGACTTCCTAATTCCTCCTCGAGTTCGAGAGAAGTTCCGACATAACTTTGTAATCTCTTCCAGCCTCAGTTAGGACACATCTCCTTTTCCCATTAAATCTAAAATCCTCTAAGCTTCATCATCAAGACCTTTGAGGAATAATGTCTTCAAAATATCAAGGCTTATAAATTCACCACAACATTTGGATAAGAAGATAAACCTATCTAGGTAATCCTCTAAAATCTCATCCTCATTTTTCCTTATTTTAAACAGTTCTTCTTTCCTATCACTCACCCTGTAGTAACTTTGGTATTTCTCCAAAAATATAGACTCCATTTCATCTTAGAGGTTATCGACTGAGAAGCTAAATCCATAAACCAACACATAGCCGAGTCTTTCAGAGTGGAAGGGAAAAGCTTTAGTTTCTAATTATTAGTCTTGTAGTCATATGTTTGACATAAGACTTTAAATTCAAATAGAAATTGATCAGGGTCCTTAGTAGACAAACCTCGAAAGGTTGGCAAGAAGGCTGATGAGATATTTTTTATTGTCATATCATCATCTATATCAATCACGATAGGATAAATGAATGTGTGGGTGGAGGGTTATCGTTTTTGTTATTATTGGTGGAATTTCTATGGTCACCCATGATATTGAAGAAAATATAATTTTCATCCCAAGTTCACTTAGTTGGGTATGGTTCAGGAGTTTGTAAAGGAAGATGCTCTTCTCCAACTATAGGTTCTCTTTCTGGAATATGGGAAGGTCTCAGGTTGACCCCATTCGGTCAATTCCTTTATAAGTTCTTGATCTAAGTTTCCTTCCTCCCTACTTGTTGTTGGTACATCAATTGGGGGGTTTTTGTTATGAATCTTCCATGGGGGCTGATTTTTTGACCATGTAGAAAAGAATCCAAAGAGCTATTCCTATCCCTAAAAGAGGTATTCAATATATCTCCTACTAACACTAGAAAAAGGATTCCCCATCAATGACGCCAAAAAGTGATAGGTTGTCATTAGGTCCTAACACTTTAGTGAATAAACACATCAATAAATTGATCGAGAAGTGTTCAACGACTGTATGCAATAGAAGACATCTCAACTTCTCTCTCTCAGGTTTCCTAAATACTAACCTACTGAATAAAAGTTCTACACTAAGTGGCCTCTAATCTTGAAAGCAGTAAACCATCTATCTAGAAAGCGGGAAAATGACTCAAACTAGGAAACAAAAAACTAAGAATCTAAAAAGAATTACCACTAAACTAGAAAGCATGGAAACAATTAATCTAAAGAATGCGTAAATTGTTGAAGAAGTAAAACATGTAAAGAAATTAGGGAACATTTATCTAATGTAAAATATAAAAAGCCAACTACTAATCATAAAATTATTTAATAGAATCAATTGAAGAAATGTGCCTCAGACATTCAAATGTTAAGCTCAGAAACTATGGACTTAGTTGCAACCTGCAGGCTTGACACTAACAGCATAACATATACTCATGAAAGTGAAATGCAATTCAACTATTATCTACTAAAAGGAAATGGAGAATAATAAATAGAATACTTATATATCTATCTATAACCCTCAAGTGGCCAACTCTCGGGTGTGTCTACAGCTACTTTAGATCACATGCACTGGAAGAATCTAAGTTACTTCATTCCAAAGACTTCATTCACATCGCTTAATAATTCAAGAATGGGAGGAAAAATCATATTCATATGGTAGTTTTTACTCAAAAAAAAATTGGTAGCATAACAATAATCTTCTTTATTCATTATTTGCAGCAGTTACATATTTATATGAAGAGAACTAACAAAATCCTACTTTCCAGTTAATAGAGTCTTTTTAACAGATTTCCAATAACATAGGGACTTTAAAGCCCATGATATACAATATTAAAGAGTCTCAAATGAGCCATAAATTTTTTGAAATTGAAAAATAATAGAATTATAAAGACTTGGCCCAAAACGTGTGCCTCTGGAATTTCGGCGCCCGCCCGCTTGTTTTCAAAAGTATGAAGATCAATGTTCATTTCCCTTTGACTGGAGTGGTGATGGAGAGTGGAGTTGACCTATGAAATGATCAAAGGCTAAACCATTAAATCAACATAAATAAGCTTAATTCACCTAACTTCAAGAAATAAATTTTGTACACTTATTAATAAAAAGAGAGCAATTATTTTTCCTAAAGGTAATCAATTTGTAGGGTAATTTGGGCTGAAGAGTTTAGATTTGCATATTGAGCCCATTATGTTGATGAGGTTATTTTTAACCTCATTAGATGGTTTTTTAGGCTATAATCAAATCATTATTTCCAAGGAGGATCAACACAAAAATACATTCACTTGCCCATGGGGAACATATTGTTGGAACGTGACGCTATTTGGGTTGAAAAATGCAGGAGCAACCTATTTGAGAGCAATGACCCTCATCTTTCATGACATGATCCACACAATAGTTGAAGATTATGTGGAAGATATTTTGGCCAAGTCAAGGAAAAAGAGTGAGCACATAGAAGTCTTAGGACCCATCTTCGACAGACTTGAAGAGTACAAGGTACGACTGAATAAAAAAAGTGTCTTTGGGGTTACATCAAGGAAAATTATTGGCTATATCATCTCACAAAGAGGGATAGAAATTGATCCAACAAAAGTGAAAGCCATCCTAGACATGGAACCACCACAAACACTAAAGTAAATGCGAGGATTACAAGGAAGGTTGCAGTCCATGAGAAGGTTCATAACACAATTATCCGATAAAATCCACCCTTTCTCACATCTTCTCCATAAAGGAATAACTTACAAGTGTGATGAGAAGTGTGATAAATATTTCTAGTAGATCAAGGACTACCTATTGACACCATTAGTGCTTATACCACCAATACCAAACAAACCATTGATCTTGTATATCTCAACAACATCAACAACACTAGGTTCCCTTCTAGCACAACATGATGAAAACAAAAAGGAAAGAGCTATTTAATACATAAATAGAACCATGGTAGGATATGAAATAAACTATTCATCCATTGAGAAAGAATGCTTAGCAATAGTTTTTGCTTCACAGAAGTTCAAAAATTACATGATGTCACATCAAGTCAAGGTTATTGCAAAGGTTGACCCATTGAAATACCTATTATCCAAAGAAACTCTCACTGGGCAAATGGCCAAATGGTTAACGATCTTAACTATATTTTACATAGAGTACATGGAGTGAGAGGAAATCAAAGGATAAGAGATCATGGAACAACTAGTAGAGGAACCTATCTATGCTGAGAACCCATTGATATCTAAATTCCCTAATGAATCAATGTTCCTTGTCAATATCATAGATCAGTGGAAAATGTACTTTGATGGATCGTTCACCCAACATGGATTAGGGGAGGGTATTCTTTTCATCACCCCTCAAGGTGATTACATTACAAAGTAAAATAGGATATGATTTCAATGCACTAACAACATTGCTAAGTACAAAGCCTAATCATAGGTCTAAGGATAGTAGTTCAATGTCAGATACAAGAAATGAAAGTCTATGGAGACTCACAAATAGTCATCAACCAAGTCAATGACGACTATCAAACTAAGGATGATAAGCTTACTCCTTACAAGAAGATGGTGGAGAGTCTCAAAGACTTTTTTATTGATATAAATTTTGAGTAGATTTCTCGCATGAACAATTGAGTAGTAGATGCTATGGCAACAATTGGATCATTGTTAGACATGCCGCATAATGTCCTCCAATGCAAATTCTTGGTAGAAAAAATTCTCATACCAACTTTCAAAATCCTTGAATTTGAATTCGCATTTGTCATTGTTGGTCCTAGATCCCTATGGTATCATGACATATTCATCTACCTAAGCAGAGAAATCCTCCCATCCAATATCACCTCCAACCTTAAAAAGACCTTTGTTAAGAAGACATCCCAATTTATGATCCTAGGTGATACCCTCTATTGCTGGAGCATCAAGGTGACATTACTACAATGTCTTAACCAAGAGGAAGCCATGACCATTTTAATAGAAGTACATGATGGAATATGTGGTTCCCATTCTAGTAGTATGAATTTAGCTAAGAAATTGTTGAGGATGGGGTACTACTGGCCAATCGTGGAAAGAGAAGCCTATCAATATGTGTTGAAATTTGTCCAATGTCAACAACATGGAGATCTGATTCATGCTCTAGCTCAGGAATTTCAACCAATGATCACACCTTGGCCTTTCTCGTAGTGGGGACTCAACCTCATTGGAAAGATCACTCCAACCTCATCCAACGACCAAAAATTTATCATAACAACCACAAAGTACTTTACCAAGTGGGTTGAAGCCATTCCTATGACCTAAATAATGGGGAAGTAAATTTTCAAGTTTATCCTGAATTACCTCATATGCCATTATGATTTCCCGCAAACTCTTATCTCAGACAACAAAACACCCTTCAATAATCAAGATGTAAAAGAGCTATGTCAAAGATTCAACATCCAACACTAATTATCTACCCCATATTACCCCCAGGGCAATAGTCAAGCTAAGGCTACAAATAAGATCATTTTGAAAATCCTAAAGAAAATGATCAATGAAGCTGGTCATGACTAGCATTTGCAGTTAAATCTTGCTCTCTAGGCCTATCGAACCAAGATCAATATTCCTACAGGTGCAACCCCTTTCTCCTTGGTCTATGGATCAAAAGCCATCCTACCTATTGAGGTTGAGCTTCCATCATTGCGAGTGTCACTGCAGAACCTAATCACTGATGAAGAATATAGATTATCTCGGTTGAATGAGCTAGAATTCTTAGATGAGTGTCATGTTGATGCCCTTAACCACTTTCAAGTATATCAAAACTTACTGAAATGAAGCTATAACAAGATGATCAAATTTTGGTCTTTCCAGGTAGGGGATCTTGTACTAAAGTAGAATAAGAAGAATCTTCCAGATCAAGACAGTAAAGGAAAGTTTGAGCTTAACTGGTTGGGTCCCTTTGTCATCACAACAAGTTATGGATCAGGAGCATACCAATTGTAAACACCTAAAGGTGAACCCTTGCAAGAACCAACCAAAACTTGCATCTTAAAATTTTTTATGCCTAGTCTTCAAGGGTATAAATATGAAAATACAAAAAAATAAAAAATGATCAAAATCCAAAAAAATGAGAAAAAGGATTGAAAAAGATAAAGAAAAAATCATCCTCTAGTGAAAACCACTTTGGTGGTGCCTTGAATATATAAAGCACCTCCATATATTCTTTGGCTCTTGTCCTATCATTCTTGGCACCCCATCCATCCAACGCATCATTCGTCCTATATATTCCATCACCCATCCACACCCATATCATAGCTTGATGTTGTGAAGTATCGTATCCCCTTTTAGTACTACTTGGCATATTTTTAAGGTCAGTTTGTCCTGCCTATTTTGAGGTAGTCTATTGTGTCATGCTGGGGGAAATTATTTTTGGATCATATTGAGTTCTTGTATATCTTAAGGTTATTGGAAATGACCATCGAAAATACCAATTTTTTTTGTAAAAAATCCATTAGAAAATCCAAAAGAATTTGCAAAATCTTATACAAATAAAATCCAAAAACATTCAAAAAATTGTAAAGTGAAAAACCAAAACATCCAAAACACATCAAAATCCCTAAAAAGGTCAAAACATTGAAAATCCAAAAATAGTAATATGTTGAACTATGGGTCTTTGAACTTGAATGTAGGAAAGGCCATCATTGATGTGCCCCATAGACACCCTACGTTATACCTTTAGGATTCTGTCATAATAAATTGACATCCATCAACTATTCATCTTCATCTTCAAATAAGTCGGGTTAATCAAACTATGGGTCTCTGAGCTTGAATGTAGGCAAGGCCATCATTGATGTTCCCCTGACACAACTGAGGTAAGTCCTTTAGGAGTTCATCATAATAAACTAACATCCCTCAACTGTTCATCTTTGTCTTCAAATAAGTCAAGTTAGTCAAAATACATGGTCTCTACATGTATAATGTAGGAAAGGATAATATTTGATTATCCCTTGAGGCCCCTAGGATAGGTCTTTCAGGTTAGGTTTTTGGTCAAAATCTCAGAAAATCCCTAAACATTTACATATCATAAAAGCCTTAAACATTGGAAATATTGAAAAAACCCTAAACATTCAAATATCAAAAAATCCCAAAAACATTTGAAAAAGGAAAATCCCAAAACATTAGAAAAAATTCAAAAGACCTAAACAACATAAAATATCTTGGAGAAAACCCTAAACATCGTCAAATAACCTAAAACCAAAACATTCACATAAACAACTCAAAATGACCAAAAATAGTCTCAAAACATTTTTTCAAAACACCAAAAACATTGAAATATTCCAAAAAATCTAAAACCATCCATCTCATTTGTCTTTCACCTACAATAAGCCTTCACTCATAATAAATCAATCATCATCTTCAACCTTTGGAAAAATAAATAAAAGGAAAGTATAACAAGTCGTAAAGTGAGAACCTAAGTGTCAAAATACAAAGTCTAAATCATAGGTAAGCGAGCCAGTGGAGTTTGTATCAACCACTTATCATAAACCTTATCTTAATCAAACCATCTAATCAACATGTCCTAGGATGTATCCTTCCTACGATGGACATAAAAAATCACCTTAGCTAAAATTAAACTAGCAAGAGATATAGATAACATGAACTATTTGTCTTTGATCTTTTCTTATGATTTATCTTAATGACTCATAACAAGGACCTCTCGATGATGTCTATCAAAATGATTTAGAGATAAATGAATGGGGCATTGATCATTATCTTTTGTTTTCTATAATTGTGGGTATTCTTGTAAAATAATCTTGGCACATACTTGCTTAGTTGTGTGTAGGGAAGTTGTTTGGAGTACATTGTTGACTATTGTGTATGCTTTGGTTTGATATAGTTTAAGCTTCTAACTTACATTCCAATGAGGTTTCCATATGTCAAGATATGAATAAGAGCTATCCTATATGCTTGTAGACTCAAAGTCCGTTACACTAGATACAATGTCGATCCTAGTTATTAAATACCTTGATGCATCGTGTCTATGTGTTATATAAAAAATAAGGAATGACAAAAAATACCAATCCAAAGATATGAGAAAATCATCATCATCATGCATTTCTCATCACCATCTCTAATAAAGTCTCGGTGGATCATATACTTGTTGAATCTTTTAAATCAATCATCAAAATCACTGGTCAAATCATGTAGCTTATTTCTTCTATATTCTCTCTACACTAACCCGGTATAATGATAGTCAACAAAAACATCATCAATGCATCCATCCTACGTCCACAAATCGTCAAGATGCATACATCCTACATCATTAGGACATATCATAATATATAAAATATATTTCACCGCACCATCATTATCATTTCAGTCGTGAAGAATAATATAGATTTGTTATTCTAAGCATCTTAAATCATTGCATTATGATAGCATCAATGAACATCTGCATATCCATACATACATCCATATGAATACATCATCATCTCATAAATTGAATAGAAAAGTACACAAAAAGAAATGCATCAATATCATTTGCATAAGCATAACATCTACATATCATATCATCCATCCCATAACATGTCATGAAAAGAACATGAATAAAAGGAAACACATCCATTCATTACATTTGCATCCATACATTATCATAACTCATCCATTCATTACGTTGCATCCATACATAATATATAAGAATATCACATCATATTAACATCAAATCTATCCATACATTCATAAAACATGAAATAAAGAGAACACGATGCATCATGAATCCGTATCATCTCATTTATATAAAAAAATGGTCACTGTCATAATACAATATCTGAGTTAGTGTATGTATATCTACCAATAGTACAATATCCATGAGGCTATAAAAAATGAGCCCATGAATGTATATATGTATAAAGAATCGGTCAATAATAAAAAAGTGTCTATACAAGTAAGCTAGCACTGATGGTTGCTCCCCTCCCAAGGCTATCTCTCTAATGGATGATCCTTAGCTCGGGGATGTGCACCACTCCTCTATGAATAATCTAGCTACCTCAATGCTGCAGGGACATATCGATGATAATTCATGCAATAATATGTAGCCTCAGTCATGACCTCTCTGTATAAATAGGAAAAAACTATCTATCCCTGTGTTGTAGCTATCATAGCCTCTAACTGCTGGTGCTACCAAACCTCCTGTGGAAAATGCATGTTTGAGGCCTATCTAAGATAAAGCTCCTAATCCCTCTCATCTGTGACTACCTATACCTATTGTCGGCTTGGTCTCTCTCAGCTGTAACTACCAAGATTTGCTTCCAAGCCTGATCTCGCTTAGTTGTAACCACCTGCAATTGTTGAATCTGAATATCACAAGGATCTAGCCCCAACGGTGGTTGTTGAGGAGGTTGCTGCTGTTGATGCAATGGGGGTGAACCTGAGACCTATCCATCCTAGCCATCCTAGCCTCTTCCCTATCCTCCACCCTATCCATCATCTAGCTACCCTCGACCTCTGCCTACACCCCTCCCTCTCAACCTCCCTTATGGAGGTATACTTGCTGGATCTGTCAATCTAGGAGGAGGTATGAACCATACATCATAAGCAGGAGTAGTTTGTGAATCTACATGTCCCTAATCATAGGCCCATGGCCTCACAACCAACTTTTGGAAGCACGCAAAAACCTTGTGGGTCAGGATCATGTGTCCCCATGTAGTCTCTCAGGCTGATCTAACAAAAATAGCAGTGTACTGATCGTCAAGCCTATCCTACCTCTCACCAAACTATCTGGAAAACCTATCAGGAAGGTACCTCTCAATCATTAGTTTCTCTCAGCCCTACATGAACTAAGTCTTTTGAGCAAAGAACAACTATTGTACATCATTGTACCATGCAAGCATCTAGAGCCACGACTCCCATCTAAACAATGCAATCTCATCAATCACTTGACGCCAGTACGGGATGCCAAGCTTCCCTATGTGCTAAAGAGTAATTGCACCTCTATACCGCTAGTAAATCGGATCATCTAGCTCCACATCTACCATATGGAAAATTGGTCAGAGCACAAAAATGTGCTCCCATACCAATATATGAAAAAGAGTGACTCCAGTGCCAATGGCTCTGCCATCACAATACACGAAGTCATGCATATTATGGTATAGGGAGGCCAACATCACTAGACCCCATGCAAACTGAGTCCCTCAAAAGAGCATCCTGTGCCAAGCCATCCCCCATCTTGGAATGAATCCCCTACTTTGTCGATTTGGGGCAACCAACCTTGAAATCACTATCGCAATGATCAATCTGAAGGTTCATGCCTGACCTCTGTACATATCAAGGTCTATCTGAGAGTTGACCAAGATAATAAAATCCTGGTCAAACACCTCATGGCAAGCATCATAGCCAACATCAATTTCGTAAATAACACACTCACCATGTATCGACAATAGCAAAATCCACCATATATCCTCCAACGTCACTATTGCCTCGCTGGTAGGTAAGTGGAATGACAAGGTCTCACTATGCCATCGCTCACACAACACTATCATCATTTCCAAATGGGTCTGCATGATGGGCATGTAGGTGATGTACCACAAGTCGATCTCTCTTAGGTGCTCTTGTAAAAGCTCAGAAAAATCACCAAGTCTAGACAATATAGTTAGTTGGTGCTCACAAGACATGAAAGGCTGGATAACTTGTTGCACCCACGAAGCTCACAATGCCAAAATTCACAAAAAATGGCTAAGTTTGGAGTTTTTATCCCCCAAAATGACCAAAGTGTTTCTATTTATGAAAGCGTTGCTATAAATCAAATTCCAAATAGAAACATAGGATGCATTCAAATTGCAAATCACAATATACATCGCTAATCACATATACATCACCATTTGAAATTTGGAAACCCTAAACCTAAATTCCAAATCGCAAAGTGCATCACTATTTACACCCGTGCCACGATTTGAAATATGAAACCCTAATTTCAAATCAAGAACTACATCACTCATCACATTAGCATCACTAAAATTAAAAATAGCATCACCAATTCTACAAATAACGTCACTATATAGCGACGCCGCCAAAATTCAAATTTCAAATTGCAATAAATGGACTCAAAAGTAAAAATGTGAGTCAAGTTTCAAAATCACATATCAGTGGTCCTGTGCCTAGTGGCCTCTGGTACTTGCGAACCTGATAAAAAATGTGTTGTGGGAGCACTCGTTGCACCATTTCGTTGGAGGGTCAGAGCTCAAATTGGAAGAATTCTCTAAGGTGTGAATGCACAAATGAATTGAAAGTGACCCTCCATCACCCATTTAAGCTTGCAAATTAGGGTTTTTTTCCCTAATTTAACCATGAAGCTAGGGTTTTTCATCACTTTCACCAGTCTTTCCAAATTGAAGCTTATTTTGCACCATTTTTGCATTTTTGGCATTTTTTTGCATCCAGTGGCCTTTTTAGACCCCTAGGGCAACATTTCATCTTTGCCGAGAAATCAACCTAAAATTCAAAATTTCTTGATGGGGCAGGGAACCAACTATTCCTTCCACTAGGGCAACATGGGGCATCCAACAAAATCATGATTTTTTTTATTTTCTTGATCTAAGTAGCAGTTTAATCCAAAAAAAGTGTCAGTATTTGAACCAAAGTAGCAGGTACCTTACTTCAAAGAGGGAAAAAATGTAGACACTTAAAAATGTCATGAATGATATAATACACTCGAATCAGGTATACTAAGATCATTTCCTCTTAAAACCCATCCTCTTTTCACTTAATTGATTAAATTATCCTAGCTATTTAATTAATTATGTCATTTGCATCTATTAACCTAATTAATTTATTCAGGTTAATTCACCCCCTTTCATGCTAACATTTCATCCTATTAAACTAAATAAATTGAACTATTTAATTTAAATCCCTAATCCTCTTGTTTAATTAAATAACCCTAATTTATTTAATTAAATGTCACATCATATCTCCCCTTTTCATTAAATCACTTTATTTAATGAAAATCATCTAAATCTCCTAATTGAGTAATTAACATTGTTTTAATTATCAATTATCTAATTAAATCTAATTTCCCCCCCACTTGCAAGGGAATATTTTAGGGGAATATTCCCCCCTTTGCATATTCCTCCAAAAGGAATATTCCTTCCCCTTTTGCGCAATTAAACTTTGTTTTAATTTGCTAAATATCTTTTTTCCTCCCATGAGAATATTACAAAGAATATTCTCTTCTCCTCACTCATTTAAAAAAGGGGAATCTTCCTTTTTTTAACAAAATTACTTGACTTCTTATGCAAGTTAGCTTGTGACCTCTTGTGCAAGTTAACTTGCGACCTCTTGTGCAAGTTAAAAGTGTGTTTATTTGGACAAAGGTGAACCCTTGATTAAATTTCGTCATTGATTCTCATTCGTTGATGAAAATCCATGATCTATGCCTCCAACTTCCTCCATCCTTGGCCATTGATTAATCTTTTTAATATGAACCCTCCATTTCTCATTTTCTCTCCTATAAATAGGTCACTATTTGGAGACAAATGGATCCACCTTTTAACATAAAAGTTATGCTATTAAAATAATTTGCACTTGCACTCACATTTAGCATATTTTTTAAAAGTTTAAATTACTTGCATAATAGCTTAGCTTCCATTAATGGCTTCCATGGTAACATAATGCATCCATTTAGCTAATTTGATAATTAGGGTTTGAATATTTTTAGTTTAAAACTCATTTAGATTAGGCTTGCATACACCAATAATAGTTAAAATAGCTTAGATCATATTCATTTAGCTTTAAACCATGTTTCATCACACATTTCTTCTTAGTTTCATTAGCTTTCTTCCATAAAACTGATTGGAATAGGCTCATTTATCCATGGGATTGGGAAAAGGTCTCCATTCCACATCAATGTGACACCACTCCCCCAATAGGATAAGTTTCAATGGATTAGAGTAGAAATTTTAAAATCTTTCATAGTTTAGCATGTTAGTTTTAATAAATGCTTAATTTAGTTTATTTTGAATGATCTCTATTTGATTGACCTTTAGTGGCATGAATATGATTTGATTCTTCATGGATCAAGTGTAGTCGACCCATACTAATCCATTGGTCATAGTTGGGACTAATTCTACTAATCTTGAAAGATGTGTGAAGGAAAGTGTTTTGGAAACATATCATAACATTGAAAGAACTATGTTAACTACTTTTCATGCTATGGAGGAGAAGAATTATTGGATCATTGATAATGGATTCTCAAATCATATGACAAGTGATAAGAGTAAGTTTGTTAACCTTGAAAAGTGTGATGGTGGTCTTGTTAAGCTTGGTGAGGATACATCTTCTAAGATATGTGGAAAAATTTCAATTAGTTTTAATGGAAAGCATAATATAGATGACGTTCTTTATGTAAAGGGTCTCTGACATAATATTCTAAGTTTAGGATAAATGTGTATCAAAGGATATAATCTTGTATTTCATAATGGTGGCTGTGAAATAAAAAAAGGAATCTCCAGTATTCTAGTTACTATTGAACAAGGACATGAGGTAATGTCTATCAACTAAAAGGTAGTGGTACAATGTGCTTTATGTCTCAAACTAATGAATTTGTATATGGAATAAAAGAATGGGTCACATCAATTTTGATAGCCTAGCAAGGATAAGCTCTACTGATGTTGTGAGACATTTTCTAAAGATTACAAAGCCTATCAATGAAATCTACAAAGAATGTCAAGTTGGAAAGAAAACAAAGGAAATATTCAAGACAAAATAATATTCTATCACATGTCCCTTAGAGTTAGTGCATAAAAATCTGGGTGGAACTACATGAATTAGAAGATCACATGGTGATAGGTATTTCATGTTATTAATTGATGATTATTATAGAATGGCTTGGGTTACATTTCTAAAAGAAAAATAGAAGCTCTAGACAAGTTTAAAGAATTTAAGGCTATGGTTGAGAATGAAATGAATCTGAAAATCAAATGTTTGAGGTTTGATAGAGGTGGTGAGTTTACTTCAAATGAGTTTAGTAGTTTTCGTGAAGATTATGGAATAAAGAGGCATTTGTCAACCCCTAGAACTCCTAAAAAAAATGGAGTCATGGAAAGGAAAATTAGAACAACTCAGGAAACAACTAGGACAATGATGAAGGAATCTAATCTTCTAGATATCTATCGGAGAGAAGAAATTCATACTGGAGTCTACATTCTTAATAGAGGTCAAGCATGAGTAAATAGTTCAAAGAATCCCTATGAATTATGGTATGGTAAACCATCTACTATGAAGTATTTTAGAGTTTTTGGAAGCAAGTGTTATATGAGAAGAGATGAAGAAAACTTAGGAAAGTTTGATGTAAGATCTAATGAAGGAATCTTCCTTGGATACTCTACAAGAATTAAGGCTTATCGATGTTACATCAAGAGATTGAAGAATATTTTTGAGAGTGCAAGTGCCAAAGTGGGTGAAGAACCACATAAAAGTTTAGTATTGATAGAAGGATAATAATACGATGAATCCTCTTGCATTGAAGAAGAAAAGGTTGAAGACAAAGGAAAAGAGGTGATAGTTGAAGAGGAAGAAGCTACATAAAGGAATCCTAAAACCACCAAGTATGTGTAGAAGAATCATTTAGAAGATCAGATCATTAGAGATAAGAGAAAAGGTGTGCTAACAAGAAGAGAAGCTGCTATGATAGATGAACAAGTAAATTTTTGTTTACTTTCTAAGGTGGAACTAAAAAAATTGGCTGAAGCATGTAAAGATGAGAATTGGGTCTGTAACGCCAAGAAAGTGCACAAGAAATAGATTAGAATCAAACATGCAATGCTAAATCTAAATGCAAATCTAATGTTAAGAAACAAAGAACAAAGGAAAGTAAAATGTAAACAAACTGAAACAATCTCACCAATTTCAAATGTATTTCCATGATTCATCTCGATTTCCTTTCTCCATTTTGCTTGTGTAGTATAATTGCCCTAAGATTTTTAGTAATTCGTGTAAGTATAGCCTAAGATAATGATTAGCAAAATATCGAAGATTCAAGACAAGTGCTCACAAGATTCAAAAAGAGATTTCAATTTTTGAGAGAGATTGGAATGAAGAATGACAAATCAATTTATAGAAAATTAATTATTCGAACGACAAGTCAGGATTGAAATATTAACGGACGGTTGAGATCGACAGATTAGACATGCATTCTGATAACTGTTAGAGGTGACATGAGTGATACAAATTAGAAATATGATTAAAGATTAAATAAATGATTTAATCTTCAGTTTGGTATTCGAAAATAGAAGAAATATCTTTGCATGATAAAGATAAAGATTGATTAAAGCAACTCTTGTTCGAATGCATGCACAAGATTTAATTAATTAAATAGGAATATTTAATTAATCCACATGTACACGCAAATGAGTTAGAACTGGATGATTGAATGTTTTGACGAAGAGATTACTCGAGAACGCCACTCAGACATTAAATCAAGAGTTAACTGAGCGATTAAAATAGATGTCGAGTCGAGTCAAAGTGAATACTTAGATAACTCACACAATTATCTAAAATATAGAGGAATGTGTTAAAATAGAATTTATGAATTAAATAATTCATTTAATTCAAGACTCGATATTTGAAGAATAATTAAATAAATAATATTTATTTAATTAAGTGATGAAGGGATTTTAAATGAATAATTAAATAAATAAAGAATTTATTTAATTATAGTTGAAGTATGATAAAGAGTAAATTAAATAACAATTTATTTAATTTGATAAGAAGAAAAAGGTTAATTAGTAACATAATTAAATAAAAACATTTATTTAATTAATCAGATAGAATAAAGAAAATGTGAATTAATTAAATAATCAAGATTATTTAATTAATAGAAGAAATGAAGACTATAGGGAATAATTAAATAATTGACATTATTTAATCATGACCATGAAAAATACGAATTATGAAGAATATTGAAGTCGCAGGCTTAAACCAATTTTCGGTGTCTACATTTGCCCCTCTTTGATACAATGTCATTTTGACGATGTGTCAAAGAAAATCGATAAGAAATATGCCCCAGTAATGCTCCAGTGTAAAACAGGTGAAGGTATGCCCCCTCGGGAAAATTGACAAATTTTTGAAAAGTTAATAAAAATTTGGAAATAGTCCCGATTAGACCATTGAATGGCCAGAAATGCAGTGGAGTTTGTAGAATTGAGGTTGGAAATGTCAGGGATGGGTATGGGCTGATCGAAATGGGAAGTTAACATGGCCAATAGGACAGAAATGCCACCTAAGCCCTAGGTATATATAGGAATATGGGTAAAAACCAATTTATTTTCACCCACTTAGCCCTAGAATTGAGAATTTGCTCTGCACCCACAGTGAGGATGTCGCCTGTTCCGCACACTCATCATCGCACCTACAGGATCCAGACCTTCCAAAGGCCAGTCGACGCGGACCCCCCAGTATGTACCTCAAACTTGGCTTTTGAAAATTTTCATTTGCGCATGTTTTTATGCATTTAATGTAAGTTTTAGTTATGCGTCATTTTAATATAGCATCGAATGTGTATGCACGAACAACGCATCTATGTGCGAAAAACTACATTTGCAAATATACGTTGTCTGTTTAGCGTAAGTTTATGGCGTTTCAACACATTTGTATGTTAAGGAAATGCATGTGATAATCTGCATCGCATGTGCATTTAGAATAGACGCATTTATTTTCTGTGAACCGCATTTATATTTTCTTTGACGCAGTCAGTGTAATTTCAATGCATATGTTGCAATGCACCGCATATGTAATATTTTGAACCGCAAGTGAAAACAACAACGCATGTGTCTAATGGAATGATGCATCTGTATGTTATGCACCGCATATGTGGAAGAATGATGCATTTGCAAAATAGTAACGCATGTGCAAAAAAGTAACGCATTTGCAAAATAGGTAGTGATAGTCAGTTTGCATTAGAATAGATGTTAAAAGCTGAGATATGGCATGTATAATCCTATGGCAGGTCATGCTAGATACCGTATATACACGAGAGTTGAGACCGACGACCTTTCAGTTCAGGGACAACTTGTGGAGTGGGGAGCGACATTTCCTATGGCACCTTGGTCTTCTTCATGTGACAGACATGCCCGAGATTCAGGCGAATCGTAGTTTATTGACAGCGTTATGCGAGCGGTGGCACTCAGAGACATCCTCATTTCACCTACCGACTGGAGAGGCCACTGTTACATTGGAGGATGTGTACAGGATACTTAGACTCCCTATTAGAGGCACACGAGTTAGGTATGATACCCAGAGGGGTGTTGCCAATATGTACAGATACTATCCGCATGCAGACATTAGATAGCTGGGATTCGACCACTATGAGATTAGGTGGCGTGTGTTAGCCTAGAGGTATAGGTAGCTAGACTGTTTGGTATGTACTTTGATAGGTGGTATAGTACTTCTTGACTGTCGAGGTCATGGTTTTCCTATGGGGTGGGGGGAGATGCTGGTAGGGATGCTAGAGAGACGGGAGGTGTATGCATGGGGTCCTTGTCTCCTTAGTATGTTGTACTTTCATTTACATGATATTGCCTACCGAGATGTGCAGTCCATGAGTTGTGGTACCACGCTCCTGATGGTATGGGCGTGGGAGCACATCACCCTTTTTCGACCACCAGTTACAGTTGACCTGCCACATGGAGCCCCTTATGCCTTCCACTATGCGGGGGTGAACACTCAACACCATATAGGAGATACGGGTTATTTCAGGCATGCTATAGACACAATGGTTCAGTTTACATGGAGACCATACCTGGGATACACAGAGTGGTCAGACGAGAATGAGCATTTTCTGTTTTGCCGATAGGTACAATTTTTGAGGAGGCAGACAGTGTCACATGTCCACATTATAGAGCGTCATTTGCTGAATCATGTACTGTGGCAGTTTGGAGAGGTACATGATGTACTGAGAGGATGGACTGAGTTTGCGAGATCTGTGCGAGAGATCCCCTTATGGGGTCCAAAGATTCTAGTGGCCACAGCTGAGGCAAAAATTGATGCATTACAGGAAATTCCATGGGGATGGAGAGATGGTCCAACAGACCCAGGGACCACAGCGGAGTATGACCAGTGGTGGGCAGTTCACAGGCTGATCCCCTTGACAGATCCAGAGCAGCCAGCGTCGGTAGAGCGGTGAGGGACAGGTCCATGAGGCAGGTAGGGCAGAGGTCGAGGTCGAGGTCAGGGAGGTGGAGGAGGCCGTGGTGATGGAGGAGATGATGGCCAAGGTGGAAGGCGTGGAGGCAGGAGACGGAGACGTGGTCGGAGGGGACGAGGGCCACCACTGTCACTGATCCGTGAGGAGGGACAAGGGGAGGAGGATGTGGCGATGCCAGACATTGGTAGAGGGGGGGAGGAGGATAATATGATAGGAGGAGAGGAGGTGCACCCTGCAGAGGCAGCTATTCTAGACATCCCGACAGAGGAGGAGGCAGATATCGAGGAGGTAGACAGAGAGGAGGCAGAGATTGATGCCTTGGGCTTATTGGGAACCTACTAGGAGGATGATGAGGAGGATGATGATCATGAGAGAGAGATTTAGGATCAGATCCTAGAGGAGCTGGAGGAGGAGGAGGATGGGGTAGTGAGGGTCAGACAGGATGAGACAGGGTTAGTAGATCCTGATATTGCTACATTACGAGCCCAGGTTGCCTCCCTAGAGGAGCAGATGAGAGTCCTCATGTCCGAGAGGGATGCGCATTAGATGGAGAGGGACAAAGCAGTGATGGATAGGGATTAGGCTATAGCTCAGAGACAGGAGACTGAGTAGAGATTTACAGAGCTCAGGGCATTGTGCACGGGACCATCAGCTGCTTTTGCCAGAGAGCTAGTCAGAGCTGGGGAGAGAGATATTATTAGGATCTTTATGAGGCAGAGGTTCCACCAGAGAGACGGGTTCCCAGTTTCTCAGAGGCACATAGTAGTAGGTCCCAGACTAGGACCCACACTAGGACAGTTAGCACAGAGGGGGTGGAGTAGCCACATAGAGTAGGTCCGTATGATAGACCTCCCTCAACTCACAGGTCATTGGGTTCCCATCATCATTCCTCCACACACTCCGGGCATGATAGCAGTGGCAGTTCAGGATAGGGATACTTCTTGAGATGCATCAAGACATTGTATGATGATCCTATAGCCTGCGGGCTTCCATGTATTATTGATACATTATGACATTGTGATGTGACGCAGTTGAACGAGATATACATATAAATGATTTTGACGGTGATTCTCATGATATGCATTTCTATGTATGGATTATGCAGTCTTTATTTATACATGTGATGTTTATATGATATGCCTATGTGATGGATGATCATATTTATTTTATGATGTTTATGCAGATAATAATATAATGTTGATTCTATATAATGTATGCGATTTATAAATTATGAGATGCAATATGATGTTATATGTATAATGTCGGCTACATGTGATGCTATACAAATGCAATGTGATGCATGTATTTACCTTTGTTTTGTACATGGAATGCTTATGATATGTATTGTTTGATGATGAATGCTTATTATGCCATGATGATCTAGATATGAAATATGCCTATATGTATGTATTTTTCTAACATGTACGTGGATGCAGGATGATGTATAATGTTTTGTGTCACAGGACTCCGTCATAATGCAAGAAAGAAGAACTGTTAGTGCGGAAAGAAAGATTGAGAAAGAACGAAAGATAGGAGATAGATGTTAGTATTAGCAATCTTCGATATTTCACTGTATCACAAAAGGTATTGCACTTTATCATCATTGGGCGGGACTAATACAAATGGAGAAAAACACCATGATATGACATAAATCAAGGTGTGCAAGGTCATCCACTTGCTATTAACAGACAGTCACAGACAAGGATTGTCATTAACTCATACTAAGGGCACAAGCTGCCCCAGTCTTTTTGTCAGGACAAACTACAGACATCAAACAAAGTAAAAGATGGGTCATGAGACATCATTGCTCCTCTAAATCCTTCATGGGACATCCTTGAGGAAACTAGTAACATGACTCAAAATCAAATTTAAAAGACAGTCGACAAACAATAGTCAAAGAAAATAGAATTCTGATACATCATTGCTTCTCTAAATCCTTCATGGGACATCCTTGAGAAAGCTAGTAACCTAATTCCCATCATAAAGTCAACTGAAAAGATAAGATAAATAAGTCAAAAAGTCAAAAAGCTAGTAAAATATTTGTCAAAACTTGATTTGTTTTGATTGATAAAAGGATTGATTGACAGAGCCTGATTTCAAGAGATACACATACCGGATAATACTTTGAGTCTGGTTTTGATGTTATGACTATCTGTATAAGGCATGACAAAGCCTGGTTTCAGAAAGACATGTATCGTATAAGACGTTGAGTCAGATGCCGTTGATGTGATAACCTGTGTAAGGCTATGTTTGATTGTTTGACCTTGTCAATTATGCAGGAAGGACTCATCCTGTATAAGACAGATTGTTTTGCTGATATCAATATTCAGGAAGGACTCATCCTAAACAAGATATAGGTTGATTGCTATGATGATGTCTGTTTCCAGGAAGGACACATCCTGTAGAAGACATTAGTTGATCTGTTTTGATTGTTTTTTTTTTGGCAAGTTGGTTGATTTGACTTAGAGACATTGCTGACTTGTTCACCAGATTGATGCATGACTTGATATGATATGCTGACAATTGACTGTATGTGACGAAAAACCCTAAAGGACTGACCTAATGCGGCCTCGGGGGCTCATCGATTGATGGCCTTGCCTACGTTATACACGCAGAGACCTCGTAGTTCGACTTGACTTTAACTGACAAGACTAACTACAAATAGAAGACGTGTGTGAAAGTGAATGTGACGAACCCTAATGGACTGACCTAGTGCGGCCTCAGGGGCTCATCAATTGATGGCCTTGCCTACGTTATACACATAGACCTCGTAGTTCAACACGACCAACGACCTTGTCATATAGACATATGGATTGAATCATGAATTTATATAGACAAACCTAAACAGACTGACCTAATGCCTCGGGGGAAAATCAGTAGATGGCCTTGCCTATGTCCAGTCGCAGAGGCAACGTAGTTCGACAAACGAAAAAGACTAACAAGTGCGACTGACTTTGACTCTATTTTTGGATTTTTGAAATGTTTTGATTTTTTTGTCCTTTTGAAGTTTTATGACGTTTTTGTGTTTTCTTCGGTCATTTTGCGATGTTCATGGATTTTCCATGGTTTTACGTCTCCAACACAACCAATGTAAGAAGCAATATGACACATGCCAAGTGTTTGCCCCTAGTCGAGTATAAGACCAATTGACTATGAATAGGGTAAAATGGGGGATATGAAATGCGCTCGATGTCAATCATTCCAAGTTATGGGAAATACTACCACTTATTATGAATGGTATATACAAGTGATGGATATGAAAGATAAGGGATATGTATAGGGATAGGTACTATGTACAGGGATAAGGGATATGTACAGGGGAGTGGACTATGTACAGGGAAGTGGACTATATACAATGATAAAGACTATGTACAATGATAAGGACTATGTACAAGGATAAGGACTATGATTAGAATAATAGTAGACAAAGGAGCAAAGTTAACTACACATGGCACCTGTTTGCCAGGTTTTCACCTTGATAACGATTTTTTTGTGATTTTGTGATTTTTTTGTATTTTTGCTAATTAAGACAAAGGCTCCCAGAAGCTATGCGTAGAACTTCTTCAGATGTAGACTATTGATTGGTGAGGACAATGGTTCCCCTTCAGGAGTAGAGAGTTGGTATGCTCCTGATCCAAAAGCTTCCGTAACAACATAAGGTCCTAACCAATTTGCTTCAAACTTTCTTGGTTTTTCTCTTTCTGCTTGATTCTTTGGGTTCTCCATTAAAACTAGGTCACCAATGCCAAAGTTTCTATTCAATACCTTCCTGTTATAGCTACGATGAAGGTGATTCTGATATGCTTGAAGATGGTCTAATGCCTTCTGTCTTCGCTCATCCAGGAATTCTATCTCATGTAGTCTTGATATTCGGTACTCTTCATCATCAATGTGGCCTTTCAGGGATACCCTTAGGGAAGGAATCTCGACCTTAATAGGCAGAATAGCTTCAAAACCAAATACAAGTGAATATGGAGTAGCACCAGTGGGAGTATGGATACTTGTGCGATAAGCCCATAAGGAAAGGTTAAGCTTTAAATGCCAGTCACAACCAGCATCATTGAAAGTCTTCTTGAGGATTCTAATGATGGTCTTGTTAGATGCCTCTGCTTGGCCATTACCTTGTGGGTAGTATGGAGTGGAAAAGTGATGTTGGATATGAAATTCATCACATAGGTGGCAGACTTCTTGCTTCTTAAATGGGCGGCCATTATCAGTGATTATGGACTGAGGGACACCATAGCGACAGATGATATAGTTCAGGATAAATTTAGAAATTTGTGTGCCAGTAATGTATGTCATAGGAATGGCTTCAATCCACTTCGTAAAATACTCAGTGGTAGTAATAATGAATTTGTGTCCATTAGATGATGTGGGGTGGATCTTACCTATGAGGTCGAGTCCCCATTGGGAAAAGGGCCATGGTGACGTTATAGGATGGAGCTCCTGTGTTGGCGCATGTATCAAGTCTCCATGAACTTGGCATTGACGACATTTCGTTACAAAGAAATATGAGTCTTTTTCCATAGTAGGCCAATAATAACCCAGTCTCATAATCTTTTTGGCTAAGGTAGGACTGCTAGAATGGGAACCACATATACCCTCATGCACCCCACACAAGGTTTCTTGTGCTTCAGTAGAATCAAGACATCTCAGTAGGGTATTATCTAAGGCGCGTCTATATAGAGTGTCTCCAACGATGGTGTATTTGGCTGACTTGCGGAGGAATGTCCTACGTTGGTTATTGGATAGGCCAGTGGGTATGACTTCAGCATGAAGGTAATCATAGATTTCTTTGTACCATGGGGAATCAGGACCAACAATGTCACACACCATTTCAGAATCTGGGATATCATAGGCTGGGACCAAAAGCTATTCTACCAAGAACTCAAACTTAGGCACATTGTTAGGAATGCCAAGAAGTGATGCAATTGTAGCCATAGCATCTGGCCTGTTTAAAACATGAGGTATTTGATGAAATTTGACTTTGTCAAAGTACTCTTTAAAACTATCAGCCATGCACTTGTATGGAGCAAGCTTCTCATCCTTAGTCTCATAATCATCATTTACGTCTGATTACTAGTTGAGAATCCCCATATACTTGTAAAATCTTAATTTTCCACTTGACTGCCATACGTAACCCTGTCACTAGAGCTTCATACTCTGCCATGTTGTTAGTGCATGGAAATGCAATCCTGAATGACTTAGGGATGGAATCACCCTGTGGTGTGATAAACAATATCCCAACCCCTAAACCATGATTTGTATGTGAGCCATCAAAGTACAATTTCCATGTTATGTTTGTGTCAATTGTGAATATGAACTCATCAGGAAAGTCTGCAACTAATGGGTGATCTTCCTATATGGGTGCGTCAGCTAACTGATCAGCAATGACCTGTCCCTTAATAGCCTTTCTTTCTACATACTAGATATCATACTCACTAAGTATCATAACCCATTTGGCTAGTCGCCCTGTTAATGCTGCCTTGCTAAGAAGATATTTTAGAGGGTCTATTTTAGCAATCAACATTGTTTGATGGTTTAGCATATAGTGCCTCAATTTTTGAGTAGAAAATACTACTGCAAGACAGGCATGTTCAATGGTACTATAGTTGAGCTCATAACCTACCAAAGTTTGATTGATATAATAGACTGCCCTTTCATGAACTTCATCGTCATTCTGTGCCAGCAATGCTCCAAGTGATGAATGGGTTGCTATAATATAAAGAATCAATGGTCTTCCTTCAATAGGTGACATTAAGATAGGTGGTGTGAGTAAATATTCTTTAATCAGTTGAAAATCCTCTCTAGACCTGGTTGTCCATGCAAAGGGTACTCCTTTCTTAAGTAGATGTTGAAAAGGATGTGTCTTATCTGCTAACTACACTATAAATCTTCTGATAGATTACAACCTTCCCTATAATGTCCTTATTTGACTAATATTAGTGGGTGGAGGCATGTCCATGATTGCTTTTACCTTAGCCGGATCCACTTCAATGCCTCGTCTAGAAATGATATAACCTAACAGCTTTCCTAACTTGACTCTAAACACACATTTCTTTGGATTGAGTCTCACTTTATACTTCTCCAGCCTCTGAAAGATCTTGTCTAAAACCTGTAAATATTTTTCCCTTGTCTTGGATTTTACAATAAGGTCATTGACATAATCCTCCATAAGAGTGTGTACTAGATCATGAAAGATAGTAGTCATGGCACATTGATAGGTTGCTCCAGCATTCTTGAGTCCGAAGGGCATAACATTCCAGCAATACGTTCCCCAAGGACAAGTGAAAGCCGTCTTAGGTTGGTCTTTAGTTGCAATTCTAATCTGGTTATATCCTGAAAATCCATCCATAAGGGACAACATCTCATATCCTGCTGTCATGTCAACTATCATGTCTATATTAGGCAAAGGAAAGTCATCCTTAGGACAAGCTTTGTGGATATCTCTAAAATCAGTATAGATGCGGATGCCCCCAATTGGTTTAGTGACTGGTACAAGATTGGAAATCCAATCTGCATAGTCGATAGATCTGATGAAACCAACGTCTAAGAGTTTCTTGAGTTCTGCCTTGACTAATAAAGCAATCTGTGGGTGCATTTTTCTCAATTTTTGTTTCACTGGTTTGGCACCTGGTTGTAAGGGAAATTGATGCAGAACAAGTTCAGGGTCCAACCCCGGCATGTTGGCATATGACCAAGCAAAATTTATCTATCTCTATGCAAAGAAGTTATGAAACTCCGGCTGCTCTTCTGTTGTCAATGACACTGCAAAATAAACCAGTCAAGGATTCTCTTTGGTACCTATGTTGACTTCTACTGATTCTTCAACGAGCATGGGTGACCTTTCCTATGCAACGGGGAGAATGTTCAAACCTCCATCCTTAGGTGCCCCAAAGGGGTTTTCACCTTTGGATGCGTCCTTTCTTTTTACTTTCCCATTGTCTAAAGGTGCCTTTCGGTTTTCACCTAGAGACTCATCCTTTTTATCTTGTTTATTCTTTTTCTCATTTTTGCGACTGGAGGGTTGAACAGATTCCCCAAACTATGCTTTGTTATCCAAGTCAATAGTAAAACCAGCCTTATGATCACCGTTTGGTATGCCTTCTTGTAATCCCAGGAACTCAACAATTGCTTCGTCGTTCTCAGAAATGTCTAAGACGGGCATGTCTTGTTGGTCCCAATCAATGAGTTGGGGATAAACTAAGGGCATGTCATCATCGAAGTTATCAAAGTTTAATGGAGTCAAGGTAAAGATTGAATTATTCATATGGTTACAAAAGTCTTGTACTAGGTCCTTTTTTCTCTTAGGTTTGGGTCTAGGTGGATGGATAGGTGGGCCTAATGCCAAGGTTTGACTATCGAAAATAGGTGGGTCAGGTTGCCACAAGGTAGGATCAAGTGATTCCCAATAGTAGTGTTTAAACCACTCCTCCTTTGTCATTTTCTTTGGTGGACAAGAATTCAAGGGATTGGGTGAGGAACTTAGCATCGAGTCAAGTTCTCCAAATAACTTGTCAAGGTCCATGGAAGAAGTAGAGGATAGGGAATCCCACTCATAATCATTAGAGTTGGGGGAGTCACAATGATATTGGTCCACTAGTTCATGAGATATCTTAATATCTTCTGAAGGACTTACTTCCTCAAGTAAGGGTAATGGGGTACTAGGAACGCCAATATGAATCAGTTGAAACCATAGCCCTACTCCTTTTGGCCACTGAGAAACAAATATTGGTTCAATCCTCCCATCTTGGTTTAAGCCTAAACCACTCTGTCCATCATATCCTTTGCTTTGCATGATTTTGAAACCCTTTCCATATAGATTTGTAGGAATATGAGCAAGTAAGAGGGGTTCCTCATCATCTTCCCTATACAGCTAAGGAGTGACATCTTCTGTATCTATGACCTCTTTGCTTAATTCACCCCATTTAGTAAAAGTTGTTGTGGGAGGAATGTGTATAGTGACCATAGATTGTCTCCTATCCGATGTAGGTAAACCGTATGACTTAGGAGGAATCAAATGGCTAACACAATAAGAAGTTTTCATGTAATACTCTCCACAACCCTTGTCTTGGATCTCAACCCTAGGAGTGGTAGGAACTGAGGGTGAAATAGATGTTCGAGTGAGTGTGGCTGGATCAACATAGGAGGATGAATTGGATGATGAGGCCTCTTGGTTTACTGGCACTTGGCGTTGGGGGATCTCCTTTAGATTGGTGCAATACTGGAAAGGATCCAGATCACCATCTATAGTTATTTCTGTGCCATTGTAAGGGAATTTAAGACACTGATGATATGTGGAAGGGACCGCCTTCATGGCATGAATCCATGGTCTACCTAGCAGAAGGTTATAAGGAAGGGTGAGATCCAAGACCTGGAACTTTGTCTCCATCATCGCAGGACCAATTCTGATAGAAGTGTTACGACTCCCTTTTTTTTTTCTTTCCTCATCATCATAAGCTTTAATGACAATACTCTTGGTAGTTTCTACGCATGATTCTGAGATACCTAAAGCCTTAATTAGTTTTAAAGTGCATAGATTTAACCTTGCTCCTCCATCTACCAAAACTCATCTAACTTTGGTGTCATCAACAAGGACTTCTAGATGTAAAGGGTCATTGTGGTTCGTCTTTTCAATTGCATAGTCTTGTTCAGAAAACATGGCATGGTGATTATTGGTCAAGTAACCCACCATTTCCTGGAAATGATTGACATCAAGATCATTAGGGACCGTGGTGTTCTGTAAAGCCTTATCAAGGATAGATCAATGCTCAGGGGAAATACGCAACAATTCCAAGATTGAGATTTGGACTGGGGTTTTCCCCAACTGGTCAAGAAGGTTATATTGTAACTTGGAAGGTTGGGGTGTTTGCTGTGATGGAGGGCCTTGGATAGTGAATTTAGTACGACAAGTATTGACCGCACACTCAGGATTAGTATTGATAATAATGGTATTGATATTCTCATCGCGGCGCGAAGGCAGTGAATGATTTTTCCACTATTATAATCGTGCTTGACACTGGCATAGTTGGCTGACATATTGGTCTTATTACTCGAACTGGGGACAGTTCCTTTCCCATGGTCATGTAGTGGGTCAGAAAATACTTGATGATCAGTGTTTGATGACTTTTGTTTTTGTCCACTAACTTTAATAATTCTCCTTTCGACAAGATCCTATATGATATTCTTCAGTTGTCGACAGTTTTGTACGTTATGTCCCTTAGTTCTATGATAATCACAAAAGGCATTGTCATCCCACAAGGCTGGTTTAAATTGTCCTGATCGTATTGTCTTGGTTCCTGCAGCTATATGAGATTATGTTGTAACAGTTGTTTGAACACTGACTCAATGGGTTCCCCTAAGGGAGTGAACTCACGTTTTTGAAATATTCTTGGTTGTGGACATTGAGTATTTTGGACCACGTTAGGAGGTTGATTGACAACATTAAGCATGTTGGAAAAAGTATGAGGTCCTTGTAATGTGAGGAGGGGTCCTACTTGTAGCGTTTTAGCATCAACCACCCCATCATTGGTGAGATTTTTGTTGCGAGACCAGAATCTATTTCTGTCAGTGGGGGTGTTTTGTACGATCAAGTTTCTATTGGATGTTGATGTCTTGAGTTCGCCCTTTTCAATGAGATCCTTCTCTATTATAACCCCTTTTTCCACTAGTTCCCAAAAAAGATGTACAACAATGTACCCTTAAGTTACTCCTGAGTTTTGCATGAAGGTTTTCTTGAAACATTGTAACTTTTTGTTTTTCGGGTATCTCGACAGGACACTTACTAGCTATAGTTCTCCATCTCTGGAAGAAAGCAATGAATGTTTCCCCTTCATCTTGCATTGTGTGACACAAGGTTGCTATATTTATCTCGTGGTCTATGTTGAAGGAGAATTGCTCCACAAATTTCTCAACCAGTTCACCCCAAGATCTAATGCTAGAATCTAGACCCGAAAACCACTCTAGTGCAATTCCTACAAGACTTCTTGGAAATAGTCTCATAAGATACGCGGGGTCATAAGCGACATCTATGCGTATGGTAGAAAATTACGTTATATGTTCTATTGGATTTTGTTTGCCATTGTACTTAGGGAGATTTGGTATGACATATCCATGAGGGAAAGGGGTCATGTACAATGATCTATCAAAGGGGAATGGGCATATGTCCTTTGTTGAAAATGATTTCTTAGTTGACACCAACATATTATCCATTTGTGTTTGTAATGCATGCATTTGTGTTTGTAAGATGTCAACTTGGGTCAAAGATGTGCTAGGGGGATTATGCAGATCCGTGTATGTGTTCTGAAATCCAAAGTCTCGTGATGGGTTTCAATTGAATGTTGGCATCTAAGGTGGATTTGGATTTGGAATGTTGGTAAATGTGTTCTGGTCTAGTATCTGCATAAATTAGTGTTGACCTGGGATCTATGTAAACAGATTCTAAGTACCACTTTGGGAAAAGGGGTTCTGATTGGGAATCTGTGTAAATGATTGGTGTCTTGGAATCTGTGCAAATGGATCATGACCACCGATCTAAGAGAATGGATTCTGATTTAGAATTTGTGAGAATGGATTCTGAGAACCAGTTTGGGAGAATAGATTCTGACTCAGAATATGCGTGAATGGATTCTGATTGCCATATTGGAAGGAGGGAATGCCTCCTGTTTGTGTAATATGTGGTATAGTACTAGTGATTAGAGCACTAGGTATGGTCGTTGACTGTGGTATGGTTCTCGTGATACTAGCATTAGGTATGAACGTTGACTGTGAACTTGTGACACCGACATAAGGTGTAGAGGCTGAGGTTTTAGGCCTTTTACTCCCAACAAGAGGACCGAAGGGAGTGGATGATGAAGCCCCTATAGTGAAATTAAATCCCGATGTCATGCTAGATGTACCAAATGGGGACGTATGGACTGTCGTACTCTGTGTAGGTGTGCTAGATGGCATAGTTGTGCTGACCTAAGGTATAGTAGTACTAGCAGTCATGGTATTTGTCCCTTGTGTAGGTTGAGTTTGTAAGGTGCTAATATCAAATCCTGTAGGTAAGGTAGCGCCTTCAGCTAGCAATTTGGCTAAGTATCATTGTCGATCATTTGCTAGGTACTCATCTACGAAAGAGGAAAACTCAGGGTCCTGTGCGACAGCCTCTATGTCTTCTACTGCAATATGTCCTTGAGTGTTTCTAGTGGTGAATTTGTCTAATAGAGTCTTATGAGGTCTTGAAGAAAACGGATTGATGAATTCGTTTGGGTTTGACATGTTTTCTCTCTCTTCTCTTAGACCTAGTTTCAACCATGTAAGACAAGCTCAATATGCGGGAAATGCAAAACTATATCTATGAACAGTATGACCCTAGTCTATGTTTTTTGGAATTTCGTATGCAAAATAAGGAATGTTCTAGGATGACACTAGCCTAAAATATAAAGATGCAAGGCCTAAGCAAGGTTCTAAAATAATCAATTCTATAAACCTTAAGACAAAGGGACCAAATACCTAAAGCCTAACCAAGGCATCAATTTAGTTTAAGTCAAGGAACCAATGTAGGACGAGGATCAAAGACAAGTTGAGTTTCCTAACTAGACTGATGAGCTAGGAGGACTCTGTGTAGGACAAAGGATATACTAATAAAACTAGGTTCAATGAAAGATTTCTTTGACACTATGACTTTTCTAGAGTGTAGATGGTGAACTAGTCTTAAAGTTTGTAAAAGTGACCTTTCTAGAAGTTTAATGCAAGGTAATATGTATTCTAAGATGAAACTAAACTCTGAATTAAGACAACTATGGTAATGACTAAATGAACCTAAAGGATGCAAAATTGAGCAAATCATTTCAGGTTTTTGTTCAAGGACTGTTTGTGTAAAGACAAATGAAATTGGTATAATCATGTTGACTAGACAGTGACTGTGAATTCTGGTTTTCTGATAATCAGACATATGCGTCTCGAGATTTCAAAGATACGGTTCAAGTTAACAGTTGCGGTTTTCCAGTGATCAATCATGTTTCTCTGGTAAAGTTCAATGTATGACTTTGACAGATGCGGTTAACCTTCTAATAGATGTGACTCGTAATGACAGTTGCGACTCAGAATATAACGCATGCGGTTTCTGCAAAGGAAATTGTGAGCTAAACTGGCAAATGCGACTCTACTCTAGACAAATGCGATTGATACTGACAGATGCGACACAAAGCTAAACAGATGTGACTCATAATAATAGATGCGACTCGAAGTTAAACAGATGTGACTCCTAATAATAGATGCGACTCAAAGTTAAATAGATGTGACTCTAAAAATCAATTGTGACCTTCTGGTGAACAGTTGCGACTCTCTGTGTATTTTCAGTGATGAGATTTAAACTGACTCCATTTTCTGTGATCAAATTATGGCAATCAAAGACAATCATAAGACAAAGTGTTTTCAGTTCTGATTTTGGACTCAAAGAACATTTAAGTTGATAACAGACAAGCACATCCTAATAGGCCAAAGGCCTAGGGTTTGTATACTTGGTATAGCCCACCGAAAATACCCCGGATTGGTGATAAACACCTTTCCTTCTCGAGAGCGGATAGCTTAGAAATTTGGTGGCATTGCCTCCCTTCCATGGCTCATTAACGTCTTTCGAGCACACCAATTTTGAATTCTTTTGGCAATGACCTCCCAAGAACTGCTATCTCTACTCAAGGGGATCAATAGTGAGTCTCTTCGGGCATAATACTGTACCCTACACTATACCAAGCAACGACCACAAATAGGTTGGTCTCTAAAACAAAAAGTATTTGGTACAGGAATTCCATTCATGGGGCATGATCCATACAGCGAGAGTCCCCTTTCGAATCCATCTCGTCGGAACCATACTTGTGATTCTTGGGTTTTCCCCAAGAACCCACTTTTATATACCAGTTGGAAGTCCCTCGGGTTCAGGGTGCTACCGGTCTGAGTCGTCCTGGGGTGAGTACTTTTTCCCACCAGAACGGGCCCAAGTTCTAGAGTTGGTAACCATTTCTCTTACACCCAGGATAGCATGGATGCACAAGGGGAGAGGATACTTTGATGTACCAAGTCGTGAGGGTAACCAAACTTGTGCTTTCGCACCAAACACAGTAGACACTTGTTAATTTTAAACCAAGCAAAAGATTTGCTATGCTACCAAACAATCTGTTTCAAAATTAACTAGGGTCTTCGACAAGCATCCTACAGAAAAACTCGTTAGTAGTTTTCAATATCATCTTCATCAATCGTCCTGCAAAAGCTTGTTAACTCCAAAAGGCCAGACGCTGAAAATTAGATATTAGTAACACATAAATTAATTGAAAATTTTAGATTTCTAAAAACAAAAATAAAGGTTACCAGTCAATTGCGTCGCTGTGTTACCAGTCAGATGCGTCAATATTCTCTTCAATTGCGTCTCGGTATTCACTAGTCAATTGTGGTTCAGGAATTTTCAGATGCATCGTTTCTGCTGTCAGATGCAGTTCAAGAAGTCAATTGCGTCGCTTCGTCAAACTGATGCATCGTTCCGTACGAAAAACCTACAAAAATCAAAATAAAAGTCTACGGATACGCGAAGATGGTGTCTTCACGTCGGGTTCACCAAATGTAATGCCAAGAAAGTGCATAAGAAACAGATTAGGAGCAAACATGCAATGCTAAATCTAAATGCAAATCTAATGTTAAGCAATAAAGAACAAAGGAAAGTAAAACGTAAACAAACTGAAACAATCTCACCAATTTCAAACGTATTTCCATGATTCATCTCGATTGCCCTTCATTTTGCTTGTGTAGTATAATTGCCCTCAGATTTTTAGTAATTTGTGCAAGTATAGCCTAAGATAATGATTAGCAAAACATCGAAGATTCAAGACAAGTGCTCACAAGATTCGAAAAGAGATTTCAATTTTTGAGAGAGATTGGAATGAAGAATGACAAATCAATTTATAGAAAATTGATTATTCGAACGACAAGTCAGGATTGAAAGATTAACGGACGGTTGAGATCGACAGATTAGACATGCATCCTGATAACTGTTAGAGGTGACATGAGTGATACAAATTAGAAATAGGATTAAAGATTAAATAAATGATTTAATCTTCAGTTTGGTATTCAAAAACAGAAGAAATATCTTTGCATGACAAAGATAAAGATTGATTAAAGCAACTCTTGTTCGAATGCACGCACAAGATTTAATTAATTAAATAGGAATATTTAATTAATCCAAATGTACATGCAAATTAGTTAGAACTGGACGATTGAATGTTTTGATGAAGAGATTACTCGAGAACGCCACTCAGACATTAAATCAAGAGTTAACTGAGCGATTAAAATAGATGTCGAGTCAAGTCAAAGTGAATACTTAGATAACTCACACAATTATCTAAAATATAGAGGAATGTGTTAAAATAGAATTTATGAATTAAATAATTCATTTAATTCAAGACTCGATATTTGAAGAATAATTAAATAAATAATATTTATTTAATTAAGTGATGAAGGGATTTTAAATGAATAATTAAATAAATAAAGAATTTATTTAATTATAGTTGAAGTATGATAAAGAGTAAATTAAATAACAATTTATTTAATTTGACAAGAAGAATAAGGTTAATTAGTAACATAATTAAATAAAAAACATTTATTTAATTAATCAAATAGAATAAAGAAAATGTGAATTAATTAAATAATTAAGATTATTTAATTAATAGAAGAAATGAAGACTATAGGGAATCATTAAATAATTGACATTATTTAATCATGACCATGAAAAATATGAATTATGAAGAATATTGAAGTCGCAGGCCCTTAAACCAATTTTCAGTGTCTATAGGGTCAAAGCAATGAAGGAAGAGTTAGAATAGATAGATAAGAATCTGACTTGGAAATTGGTCCCAAGTTCGAAAAAAAAGAATGTGATTGGTACTAAGTGAGTATTTTAGAACAAGTTGAAAGAAGATGGAAAAGTTTTCAAGGACACTTGGATAGAATTGTGTGTAAGGGTTACTCAAAGGTTGAAGTTATAAAATTGGAGAAACAAATTTCTCCAGTTGCAAGAATGGAAGCTATCAGGATGTTTTTATCTTTTGCAACACATAAATATTTCAAGGTATATTAGATGGATGTGAAATTTTCATTCTTGAATGGTGAACTGGAAGGAGTATGCATTGAACAACCATAAGGTTTTCAGTTGTTAGAAGATGCAAATATGGACTACAGGTTGAAGAAAGCATTATATGGACTAAAGAAAGCTCCAAGGATTGAAGTGAGTATGCAAGGTTAGGAAATTACTTGTTGTACCAAGGATTCAGAAAAGGTACTACAAATAACAATTTGTATTGTAAAGTTGAAGGAGAACAAATATTGATTGTGGTAGTATATGTTGATTACATAATCTTTGGAGGAAATGAAGATATGCACAAGAATTTTATAGAGGAAATGCATAAAGAATTTGAAATGTCAATGTGTGGGGAGATGAATTTCTTTCTTGGTTTGTAGATCAATCAATCAAAGAAAGGTATATTCATATCATAGTCTAAGTATGTTAAGGAATTGTTGAAGAAGTTTGGAATGGATTTCTCTAAACTGGTATGTACTCCTATGATTATTAGTTGGAATTTGAGCAAGAATGATGAATCTCCTAAGACAAATCATAGAAAGTATAGATCAATGATTGGTAGACTATTATATATTACTACTAATAAACTGATATCATGCATTCAGTTTGTCTTCTTGCTAGATTTCAAGAAGATACTAGAGAATCTCATGTTGCAACAGTAAAAAAAATATTCAGATATTTGAAGGGCACTCTAGATTATGGTTTGTGGTATCCTAAGGATACTGAATTCTCTTTGAGTGCATATACAGATGTAGATTGGGCTAGATGTGTAGATGAAAAGAAAAGTACAAGTGGTGGTGCTTTCTTTCTTGGAAGAAGGCTAGTTTCATGGCTAAGTAAGAAGAAGGATTTAGTGTCATTATCTGCTACAGAAGCAAAATATATTACAGTAGCATAATACTATACACAGGTGTTGTTGATGAAACAAACATTGAAAGATATCCAATTTTCATATGATGAACCTATTACTCTCTTGTGTGACAATACAAGTGCAATCAATTTTTCAAGGAATCTAGTAATGCATTCAAGAACAAAACCTATCTCAATCCAATACCATTCTTGAGAGAAAGTTTTAGAGAATAAGGTGAAGTTGGAGTATGTTCCTACTAAGGATTAGGTCGTTGATATTTTCACAAAGGCTCTTCCAAAAGATACTTTTGAGTATCTTCAGGAGAAGTTAGGGGTTATTTCCCCTCCTTTCAACTAGATGCATAAGTGTGTGCATCTGTCCTAGAAGCATTTGAAGACATCTCTTGGTCTTGGACTGATGCTGAAGGCTACCTCTCTTGGGGAGTAGACAACAATGGTTGCTGGTTGGTGTAGTCTATTGGAGCATATTGTGTGCCCCTAAGGGGGAGTGTGTAGGAAAGCGAGTATGCATGAAGATAATGAAGTTATTGTATCTTACAAGTGTTTCCTTTAAGGGAGAGCAGGTATAGGTAAGTAATGAAAAAGGGGGAGTAAAATAAAATAAACTATACATTTTCCTTTGCCATTGATGTTAAAAAGGGAGAAATTCAACTAAAAACCCATATGAGGAAAATGAGAGAATAAATGCTTGTGTAAGGGGGAGCAATGTGTACTGGTGAGTAGTATGTGTTGTTGTTGGTGATGGATTTTCATATCATGTGTTGTAATCAATGAAAAAGGGGGAGATTATTGGAAAATTATATTGTCATTGATGTCAGTAAAGCATTGTTGTAATCATGTCAACCCCTAAGGAAGAAGGTGTGTTCAAGTGTGTTGGTTACATCATTTTGTCATTAGTATTGTCACTGGTGTCAACCTCTAATGTAGAAATGATGAGTAAGTGCTTGTGGATATCAACCTCTTATGTGGTTGAGATGCTAAGAAGGAGTTGCAAATGTTGAGATGGTATTTGAGGTGCTTAGTTTCCAAGTGCTTTTGAGAAAATTTGAATAAAAGAGAGTTTAGTGTGACAGAGTGGTGTTCAGTGTTTTGCTCCACATTTCTTCATGGTTGAAGATATGCTCATGCAGTATGGACATGATCATTAGAGGTGTTTGAAGGTGTTATATCCAAAGTTTTAGGTTCTAGATCACATGGGAGAAGTTGTGTTCCCCAGTGTGTGAACTATGAAGCAATGTTGTTTGGGAGAAATGAGATTTCTCTACATTTCTCCACAGTGAAGTTTCTAGTGTTGTGGATTTGGGGACATCTTATAATGTTTTTATCTACATTCCCTTGAAGATTTAGGTGCTAAGTTGTTCTGCAAGGTTATTTGGTGTGTTGGATGTCTGTGTCAGCATGTTTGGTTGCATAAAATGAAGGTGTTCTTTTGTTTCAAATGGTTGTAGTAGTTGTGTAGTATATGCTGATGGTGCTGGAGTATTTTGATATGTTGTATGAATAGCGTGGAATTTTGTTGTGTGGTCCATGAGATGTTTCTAGATCTTGAGAGGTGTGTTTGGAGTCACTTGTTGGTGTTAGTGTAGGTTTGGATGACTTGGCGTTCTAGTGCTAATTATGGAGGGTAATTGTTGATTGAGGAAGTATTAAGAAGCATGTTTGTGTAGATTTGGATCCCAATTAAGTAGTGGTGTGGTTTGGATTCTATTCTTTATGTTGTGGAAGTGTTTGGTGTTGGCCTATTCAGTGTTACATGGTTGAGGTGTATATGTTTCATTAAGGCCAATTTAATTGAGATTGTTTTAGGTCATGAAGGGTATATATGCAAGAAGAATTATTGTGTGGATGGTGTGTGAAGTAAGTATGATGTGAAAGATGCAAAATTGGTCAAGAATGTTTATCTGAGTGTGAGCCTTAATTCCTATTAATTCCTAATGCAATGAGCATAAGGTGTCTATATTTATGTCTATTTGATGAGTTATTTGTGCTTTAGTGGAACTTTACCTTTGGCATAAGAGAGATTCATTTTTACCAGTTCAAATTGGTAGTGAGCCACTGCTTCTTTCTTCTTTCTTCTGTATAGTGAGTCCTTTGGTAGCGAGCCTTTCTTTATCTTTTTGGGTAGTGAGCCTTATTATCTTTAGTGTTGTAATTCTTATATTAGTGAGCTAATCCTCACCGTTGTTTTTCCCTTCTTGGGTTTTCCACATAAATTTGGTGTTCATTTGTGTTTAATGTGTTTGCATTATTTCTTTACATGTTTACATTTTGTTAATGCATGTTAATATTTTAATGGTGGATAAGGGTTTAAGAACTAATGCAAATCTAAATTTTAATGAGGGTTTCTAATGTTTTAAAAGTGTACAACTAATTCATCCCCCCTCTCACTTGTCTTGTGCATCTAATAGTGGTATAGGATTGGTATGGAGGACTTGGTGATACTGGATTTATATAAAATAAGTGAAAAAGGGAAAAAATTTGGACTTCAAACAATTGGAATTGTTAAATGAGTGATAACCTTAGGTGGTCACATATATGACCTAGAAAAAATTTGGATAGAGAAATTGGATGTATAGGATTATTAAAAAGGTCAAACTAGATGATTAAGTGGACTATGTGAGTTTGAATTGTTAAACTTGGATTTAAAGTGTATGATACACTCTTGGATCTTAAGGATTATTTGATTTGACTTAGATTTTGGAATCTACTAATTGTTATAGTGTTTTGAGGATTAGAATATGAGCCCTAGGATAGTTAAAGTGTCCCAATGGATGGATTAGGTGATGATTTTATTAAAGAAGATACAAAAAGGATGATGTCAAATGCGTCTAAGGATTGATTTTGATGACGATAGGATTTGGATCATAAGATGATGTGTATAATAGATGGTGATGGATCAATGATCATGGACACAATAAGGGTCTCAAAGATTTGGATTTTTCTCAAGGATGACTAAGGTTATGAACCAAATGAGTAATGTACAATGAATAATAAAGCAATGTATACGTTAAAATAAAAAGTGTGGTATTAATTATTTGGAAAATGACAGCGAATGAAAATATGGATAATGAATATAAGACTAAGGATCTAGTTATGAAATGGACTAAGGTATTGGTTTTATATGAGAGATGTACAAAAAAATCCATATGACTTAGATTAGTAGGAAGATAATAGATGATGAAAGAAGGATAATTGGGTAAGTGTTATGGGTGATGGATTTATAAATGAAAAAAAGGATACAGAGTATGAATTAGGACTATGATTTAGGAAAATGGATTAGGTGTTTGGAAGTTAAGGACTATGGTTTTGTGGGATAGATATTTTGGGATGAATTTATGACCAAGGTAAAATGGATTTTAGCACTAATATTGTAGATGATGGTTATACAAAACTTTTTAATTTTTTTTTTTTTTCAAGGATACTAATTGGGATTGTGATTTTAAGCAAAAAAAAGTTTTCAAAAATGAAACTTGATTGACTTGGCATGTACAACACTCAACCACCTAAATTATTTAGTATGGGTGTATCAATCCTTGTGGGACCACATAAATGGTATCTATCAAGTGATGAATGGATAGGGAATGCAAGGTCATGTACCACCTATTCACCCCTCACCTTAGAATCCAAATCCTTACTCAAAGTGAGCTTTGTATACTCACGCTAAAATAATGTTGTGAGTAAATTTTCATGCCCAACTAGTAGATGGATGATGGTCTTAAACTAGGCTATACAAGGTGCTCTAAGGGAATCATTGAAATACCAAAAGGGTATATGATGCCTAATCCATGAATATTAAAGTGAATTTTTTTAAATAACTTGGAGTAGAAGGTAACCCTTCTTCTTAGGTAAGTGAAGAAATATGGGGGTCTGAAAAGTGGCCACAACCACTTTTTAGCCCATGTAATACATAACACAAGTGCATTATAATGTGCTCATTTTTTTTTGAAATAAAATTTTGATTGTGTATAGGTTGAGCTCATTTAAACTCTTGCCTTTCAACACCATAAAATAGAGTACAAGCCAAGGAAATTGTGTACATGTTCTATATTTAATAAAATTGCCACCAAATCACAACTGAAATGTTACCATGATATCTGTGAAGTTGAGGAGGTTGGTAGTGCATTAGTTTTTAGTGTAGAAATTAAATTAAATAGCAAGATAATTTTTTTTGATTGAATTTTTCTTAATTTTTAGGAATTAAAATTTCCCTACCATTTCATCAAAACCTAATTCACCTGTAGATACCTAAAAATATCCCAAGACCTGATTCAATCATTTATCATAATCATCCATTTTCTCTTAAATCCTAATCCATTTTACCTAAGTCCTAAATAAATTTATTTTATTAAAATATTTATTTTATTCCTCACCAATCATCTCATAACTCTCCCAAAAATCAGTTTTAAATTAAATAATTATCAATTAATCCCATCCCTCTGCATCTCAACTACCAAACCAACTTGATCTAAGCCATCCATCTCTCATTAAACCTTTATTGTTGATCTTTATCTCGTCAAGCCTATAAATATACCATCTCATGAGCCATTTTAAGAGGATTTTGAATATTTTTCAATGTCATTTTGTTGGTTCAAGAAACCACATTTCATCCATTTATAAGAAAATCTACCTTCATGGTGCAACATGAATCAAAATTGGGTAAATTTATTTTAGTTTATTGATTTATGTTTTTGATTTCTTTCTCTTAAATTAAAGTGAGGGTTTTTATATTATAGTTGAAATATTTCATTTTGGTCTATATTTTATGTTGACATCAATCAATCACAAAAACCTTGTTGAAGAACAACTACAAAAACCCCTTCAAAAATTCCTTGACATCCTCTTAGAACACAAGAAAAATCCTAGGTAAAATTAAAACAACAAGACAAAACTTGAAAAATTAATTGAAAAGTTGACAAATCCAAGTGGAACAACCTCCCATCAATCTACCCTTTCCACTTGATTGGAATGTATTATCTCTCACATAGGTTTCATGAGTGGCCAAATTAACACTTGGTCAAATGAGAGGGAATAAGCAAGACATTTTTATGCTAAAATATTATCCTAAGAACAAGTAAAATAAAAAAATAATAATTAAAATTTTATTTGTGTGCATTGTTCATTGACCCATGAACTAGTGCACCCTACATGTTAGTTGCAAGAGGTTCCCTATCCATTAGTTCAAACACTAAGGGATAAGGAATAATTTTTGGGATAGGTGGTCGATGGTTTTTGACCATCCTCCATGCAACACCAATGAGGTCCTGCATTACTTTTTCAGGAAAATCTATTGCAAGTTTTCCCTCAATGAGATCCCAAACTACTTGGACATAAAAAATTTATAGGGTAGAGGTGGGGGGATCTACAAAAGATATAAAGGGGGCACATTGTGCCCAATAAAAGTGATGAGGGCACGGCCCGAGACATATAAAATAACCCACAAACAAGAGAATAATTTTATTATTCAGAAAATGGAGCTTCTTACATGTAGAGGATCTCAATCCCCAAGTTCTACAACACATGCAAGTTACAGAAAGCTACAGAATAACCCTTTCGCAATATGCTAGCTTGTTCCCAAAAAGCTACCTAAAAATTAGAAACCCGCCCATAAATAGAGCTCCTCTTTAGTTATGAGCCAAAACAACATTCAAATTTGAGTTTAGGCAGTTTGGCGCCAAAAAATTACAACTTGAAGTTCAAATTTTTTAAAGAACATTTGCAATTGTATCTTCTAGAAAGTGCGCCAACTTCCGAGGCCATAACTTTTGATCCAGGACTCTGATTCGCGAACCGTTTGAACCATTGGAAAGGTCTCAAAGTCAATAACGCGCTCAAAATCCACTACACCTATTTTGGCAAGTTTTGGGGCCGTTCTAGAAGCTCTAAGTGCCTCAAATCTAACTCGGAAGATTTTCAGGTGCAAATCTAGGAAACTAAAACTGCAATATCTTTCAACCCAGGAATAGAAAATAAAAATTGCAAATTGGGAATTTCATTATGACGAAAAGGGTATCCAAAAATGTAAAAACACCTAAAAACTGAGAAAATTGAAATTTAACTATTTTTGGGTGATGCAAGATTGCCCTTACACCACTGGATGCTCCTGCATCAGACACCCAGGGTAATTTGAGAGGTGACCCCGTCACGTCTCAGATGGTGGAGGAAAACTCAAATAGTCAACCTCTGCCTTAGGCAACCAGGATGAATCTTCAACAGGCCTTCCTTTCCATTTCACCAGATATTCTTCATACTGCCTATTCCTGGTACTCCTTCCTACATGACTATCCAAGATTTCTTCAATCTCCTCCTTTTTTGAAGTAGGTGCTAGAATCCCACACTGTTCCATCATTGGTACTTCCTCTGTGCCACCTTCATGATACTCTGTCAAATCTGAAATGTTGAACACTGGGGAAATGTTGAATCCATCCGGCAACTCTACCTCATATGCATTCCCTGAATCATGCCTCTTCAAAATTTTACAAGGACCGAACTTCTTCATCTTCAATTTGTTATATGTTCCCACTGGAAACCTTTCTTTCCTCAAGTGGACCATCACTTCATCACCAATCTGAAACTCCTTATACCTCCTCTTAATTGCCTTAGCCTTATACTGCATATTCATCTTGTTAATATGTTCTCTTACCTTCTCATGTATATCCTTGATGTGTTCTGCAAAATCTTCACTTCAACACTTATTTTCTTCTCTTGGTCCATCTTCCTCAATTCGGAATGTTCTAGGGCTACCTCCATACACAATCTAAAATGATGATCTACCAGTGCTTCTATTGGCATAATTGTTGTAAGAAAATTCTGCCTGTAAGATCAAGTCCCATCCCTTGGTTTTATCTCCTACCAAACATCTCAATAGGTTACCCAGACTCCTATTAACAACCTCTTTCTGCCCATCTATTTGTGGATGGTGTGCAGAACTGAACTTCAACTCTTGTCTTCAGCTTCTTCCACAAGGTCCTCCAAAAGTACCCCACAAATTTGGTGTCACGATCTGAAACAATACTCTTTGGCGGACCATGTAGCCTCACCACCTCTTTGAAGAACAAGTCAGCAATGTGGACTGCATCATGGGTCTTCTGACATGGAATGAAATGTGCCATCTTCGAAAACCTATCAACCACCACAAAGACTAAATCATTCCTCATTGTGTCCTTGGAACCAAGAACAAAGTCCATACTTATATCCTCCATGGCCTCTCGAGTGCGGGTAAGGTGATATATTGTATTCTGGCTCACTCCTTTAGCCATCGACATACCCTGCACTTTGTACAAACTTCTTCACATCTTGTGACAAGCTGAGGCCAATAATAATGCTCCTTGATAATGGCAATGGTCTTATCGACCAAAATGTCACGCCATTCATCCACTATGCTTCTCCTTTATCAGGTTCTCCCTCATGGAACTCCTGGGATACACAATTGACTTCCCTTAAATAACATGCCATCCTAGATTATGAAATCCAACCACCTTGTCCTGTCCATGTAATGGTTCCTTGCAAGCTTTCCAAGCTTACGCAAAATCGGGATCTCCATCTGATGTCTTGAGTTCATTGAATCCAACCACTTCAATCTGCATCTTTGTCATCAATGTATGCCTCCTACTTAAGGCATCTACAACCCTATTTTACTTCCCACTCCTATGTTTCAAAACAAAGGTATAACTCTGCAAAAACTCTACCCATTTCATATGCCTCTGATTTAATTTTCCCTGACTATTTAGGTACTGCAAGGCCTATGATCAGTATATAGAACAAAATTCCTTCAACAAATAATGTCTCCATTTCTTTAGTGCTTGAACTATTGCATAAAATTCCTGATCATATACAGAATACTTTCTCTTGGCATCATTTAACTTTTCAATGAAATAGGCAATGGGCTTACCTTCTTGGCTCAACACTGCTCCAATGGCACAACCACTGGCATCACAATCCACCTAAAACGCCTTGTTGAAATCTGGGAGGGCTAGAATAGGTTGCTTTGTCACCTCGCTTCAACAGTTCAAAACTTTTTGCCGCTCAATGCTCCACTTGAATTCTTTTCTATCCCCTCTCATTGTTTCAGTCAGGGGTCCACAAATACTACTGAAGTTTCTAATGAACTTTCTATAAAAACTAGCCAAACCATGGAAAGATCTCACCTCGGTAGCAGTTCTTGGGGTAGGCCATTCCAGAATAGCCTTCACCTTCTCTGGGTCCATCTTGAGACCTTCTACTGAGACAACAAACCCCAAGTACACTAACTCCCTCTTCACAAAACTGCACTTCTTCAGATTAATCAATAGTTTCTCTTCTCTTAACTTCTCAAAGGCTCTCTGAATATGCATCAGATGCTCATCCAACGTCTTACTAAAAATAAAAATATCATCTAAATACACAATAACAAAACTTCCCAGAAATTCTTTTAGTACCTCGTTCATGAGCCCATGAATGTGCTCGTGCATTGGTTAGCCCAAAGGCATGACTAACCACTCATGGCCCTCTTTGGTCTTGAAGGTCTTCCATTCATCTCCCTCGAATCCGAATCTGTGATATCCACTCTTCAGATCAATCTTTGTGAAGTATCAGCTCCACTCAAACAGTCCATCAGGTCATCCATCCTTGGCAGGGGAAATCTGTACTTGATTGTTATCTTGTTTATGGCTCTAGAATCTGTACACATCCTCCACTCCCCATCCTTCTTTTGTGCTAGTACTACAGGTACTGCACATGGACTCAAACTCTCCCGTATCAAACCTTTTCTCAACAACTCTTGAACTTGTCTGTTCAACTCCTCATTTTCTGCTGGAGTCATTCTATGAGCTGCCTTATTTTGCAAACTGGCTCCAGGAATCAAGTCAATCTGATGACTGATCTTCCTTATTGGTGGTAAACCCTTAGGTACATTATCAGAAACAATATCCTAAAACTCATCCAACATCCCAGAAACTTCCTCTGGAACCTTCTCACTATCCTCCTTACTCACTCTAGGAATCAATACATAACACACACGCTCATGCTTCATACCTTCTAATTTTTTTTTTTCCATCTACATAACAAATTCTAGCACTACTACATACCTTTTCTTCGGTCTCCTTCAGGGGTTTCAACTTGTGACGAACCCCATCCTTTGTCAAGGAATAAGTGTTTGCATGGCCATCATGTATAGCTCGCCTATCGAACTGCCACAGCCTCCCCAACAACATGTGACATGCTTCCATGGGGATGATATCACAGAGTACCTCATCATAGTAGCTCCTGATCTTGAACTTTACTAGGCACTCCTCATTGACCAAAACTTTGTGGTCTTTCTGCAACTAGGCAATCTGATACGGATGCGGGTGCCTTTCCCTCTTCGGCTTCAACTTTATGACCATCTCTTCTGACACCAGATTATCGGTGCTCCCACCGTTAATAATGACATCACAACATTTTCCCTCACACTTGCACCTTGTGCGAAACAGATTCTTCCTCTATTCTGGTTCCTTTTCCTCAGTCACCAGGGCTCTCCTAATCACTAGGGCTTCTCCCCTTTCAGCATCATCTGAATGTTCAGATTGAGCCTCCTCATCTGCATACGCAACCCTTCCACGACCTTCTGGCCTTTTGTCTGCCCTTCCTTGGTGTTGTGGACATTCATAGGCTCGATGCCCTTCTTCACCACATTGGAAACACGTTCCTTTGAAACCACCTCTTCCATATCCTTGTCCATATCTCCCTCATCCTCTACCTCTTTGATCACCACTATTTTGATCATGAGGGTAGTAGAAGTTGTCATTCCTTTGGCTTCGGCTGGTACCCACATCTTCAGTTTTCTTTTCATCATCATTTCAGCTTCCTGAAGGTCTTCCACTGCCCCTTCCACTTTGACCTCCTCATCCTTTTTGCTTGCCATCAAATCTTTTGTTCAGCTTCTCTTCCACCTTCAGAACAAACTGATACACATCCTCAATGGTGGTCATTCTGACTAGGCTTAACTCCTCCTGAATGCTCGATCGTAACCTATTAAGATATCGGGCTACCTTCTCCTTATTGGCCTCTGTGTGGCCCGTTCTGATGATTATCTTGTGAAAATATTCAGTATATTATTTCACAGATCTTCTTCCTTGCTTCAACCCTTACAATTTCTTCAACAGATCTAACTCGTAGTCCACTGGTATGAACTGCTTCTTCAGTTTCTCTACCATGCATCCCATCTGGTGATATTTCCTTTTCCTCTTTGATTTCTTTCTAACTTTATCTCTTTCCACCAAATACTAGCATGGCCTTTCAGCTTCATTTTCGCAAACTTAACCCGATCTGGGTCCTCTTTTTCCTCATACTCAAAATATTCTTCTAGCTCGTTGATCCAGTCGATCAACTCTTCTGGGTTCAGACTTCCGAAATAACTGGGGACTTCTGCTCTGGGTCTTTTCCCGATCTTTGAAATGGCCCTTATTAGTCACATTTGGTCTTGATCAATTGCTTCTTCTTCCTCTTCTACATTTGAACCTTCTTCCTCTCCTTCATCCTCACTTTCCTCCCTCAGATTTAACCCTTTTCTCAATTGCTCTTGTAATGCATCAATCTGTCTTTGGAGGGCTGCCAGTGCATCTCTCCCACCAATATTTTTGCCGCCTCGACCACCTCTGGCACCACCACACCTACCAGACATCACTCTTGGAGGCATCTTTCTTGACCTCAACCCACAACCACGGTCTTGGTGTGAACTGCCTCATGATCGGCGATTTGTCCACATGCTCAAGAAAACCTACTCTGATACCACTTGATGAGGGCACGGCCTGAGACACAAAAAATAACCCACAAACAAGAGAATAATTTTATTATTCAAAAAATGGAGCTTCTTACATGCAGAGGATCTCAATCCCCAAGTTCTACAACACATGCAAGTTACAGAAAGATATAGAATAACCCTTTCGCAATATGCGAGCTTGTCCCCAAAAAGCTACCCAAAAATTAGAAACCCGCCCATAAATAGAGCTCCTCTTTAGTTTGGAGCCAAAACAACATTCAAATTTGACTTTAGGCGGTTTGGCGCTGAAAAATTACAACTTGAAGTTCAAATTTTTAAAAGAACATTTGCAATTGTATCTTCTAGAAAGTGCGCCAACTTCCCGGGGCCATAACTTTTGATCCAGGACTCCGATTCACGAACCATTTGAACCGTTGGAAAGGTCTCGAAGTCAATAACGCTCAAAATTTGAGTGCGCCAATTTTGGAAAGTTTTGGGGCCGTTCCAGAAGCTCTAAGTGCCTCAAATCTAGCTTGGAAGATTTTTAGGTGCAAATCTGGGAAACTAAAACTGCAATATCTTTCAACTCAGAAATAGAAAATAAAAACCGTAAATTGGGAATTTCATTATGACGAAAAGGGTATCAAAAAATGTAAAAACATCTAAAAACTGAGAAACTTGAAATTTAACTATTTTTGGGTGATGCAAGATTGCCCTTACACCACTGGATGCTCCTACATCAAAAAGGCATGGATACCCCTTGTTAGGCCAAAAATTGAGTATGTCATGATCCCTTCCATTATGAATGAGAGTGTTGAGATTGATACACTACAGTTTATCACATCCCTCACTAATACCCTTTTACAACACACTACACCTTTAGCATAGTGTGATGAGGGTGAGGCTTCTAGGTCTTGATGTTTACCTCACATATGTTAAAATTGTAGGTCTCTTTGTGATTATAGGTATGAGGACAATTGGGATGTGTGTGGAAAACAATAAGGAACATCCATATTGGATCAAATAGTGTTCATATATGAGATTCTAGGGAAGACATTTGAAATTGATAGATAAGTAAATTTGAATAAGGTTAAAATAAATTTACTTTATTTAATTTTGAAATGTAAGATTAACTTTAAATTAATAAATTTATTGTAATAAAATTTTAGAGTCAAAGTTCCCACCTTAGGTTTTGTGGCCCTTCAACTCCTGATTACATGATGATATTGAGTCCACATGTATGCAATTAGGAAAGAAATAGTAAATATTGTACATGTAAATATTTTTACCTTATATGAATGACAATATTAAAATTCACATTGGAAATTGAATAGGTGGATGCTAGGCCTTTGACACCAGGACTTGTCAATCAGAGTGACCATACATCTTACATAGACGTAGGCTTGACTATTTTAATCATTATGTTTGTAAAATAATGTTAGGTAGATTTTGGTAATTTAATAACATTGTTTCATTTTGAGTTAATGGAATTAGATTAGACTCCTCTTAGTATCCATAACACAATGGAGGAGGGTGTTGCTACAACAATATTATATTCAATGATTTTGATAGAGGTGATGAGATTATAAATCACCCTCATTTTTTTTGTTTTAATTTTCATATTTCTCATGAAATTTATAATAGTTCCAAAAAATTATCCATAATTTTCTATTTATCCTAAGTGTTAAATCATTGAAGATGGTATATGTTATACTACTAAATGGTTATGTGTATTTATGAATGTTTATAAAATATGATATATTTTTTATGTTAATTATGGTCATTTATGATGTTGAGATAATTTTGAGAAAATTTAACCCCTTAGTAGCAAATGACCAACCAGCCATGAAAAAATTTGTCTATTAACCTACAATCAAAGGAATGTCCACCTACAACAAAAGGTGCAGTTGCCGACAACTAAAGGATGTAGTAGCCGAATACTGCGCGTGAATGGTTTATTTATAAATCATTCTCTTTATCACTAATTTTGTCACCAAAATGAAGATAACCATGAATATAATAAGAAATTTATGACCATAGTAGATCATGGTTCATAAATAATGATTATACTCTATTCTACATGTTTTCTTTTATAACCACCTTCTCTATGATGGAGAGTTATAGCAAGATTATGAAACTCACACCTTTGCATGATTAGTTTCCTATTTTTAGTTTTCCTAGAATAATAATAAGTCCTCTCCCTATGTTTTTGGATGATTTTCAATTTTTTGATAGGTTGTTTAGAGTCCAAAATAATTAGACTATGAGTCAAATATCTAGTATATTTTTTATCAACACTCTTGTTATCAATACTTTTTTTATCAACTTTGAGTTACAATTTTATAATACAATAAATAAAGTATATTTAGTTAATTAGATAGATTCTCGAGTTGAGATTTGATTAAGATATTATGGGATTGCAACCACTCAAGCAAGGGCCACTTGACATAATTGCAACGCTCTTCATAGTTTAGATTTTTTGTTAATGATTTGTGAGAATAAATTGTCGATAGTTGTGTTCCTTGATTTGATTTAAATTGATAAGTAGAAATCATTTTATTATAATTAGTTACTTCATAATAGTTTCAACAACAAATAATTAGAACATAGTTGAAATGTTCAATTATCATCCCAATAGGAGTATCTACCCATAGAAACTATCGCATAGTTAAAGTTTATTAGATAGGCCTTTCTTTTAGTCAAGTTTGATTTTAGTAAAGTATTCTATACACAATTTCTAGGGCAACTTAGAATCCTTAATTGCACATATAGTGATGGTACCATCCAAGAAATTATGATTCCTTGGTTGATAAAATTAAATGTAGCACACTTAAGTCAGTAAGTTTCTTGATAAGGGTTCTATTAGTCAGTTGAGTCAAATGCATGCCCCTTCTAAATCAATTTATTGGACATAAATGGAGTTAGGAAACTTTGGTGTCATTGTTGGGGATAGTTCAAGGTTTAGAATTTATAAGTTTTTGGTTTATTTACACATTTATTCCTTAGTATAGAGAATTTCATTCCTTTCCCACAATTAGGAATATTAAGATTTTCAATTCAATTTCATATTATCTACCAAAAGTGTCTAGGAATAAATATATTATCTCAAGTATCATTGCATATGGTGGCAGCGAGATGCTCTAGGGATATTTCTTCCATCAAATAAGAACCAATAGGAGATAATTGAAGGCATTGATATAATATAAGTACCTCTCATACCATAAAAAGAGATAATTGAAGAATTCAATGAAATAGAAGCACCTCTCATACCAAATTATATCCCAAATTTATAATAAATCACCACCAAACATCTCAACATAAAAGTAGATGAAGTAGTAGAGAACCTTGTTGAACTAGTTACATTTGAATTTATAATAGAAAACCGAGAACATGTAGCTTCCAAAAGAACATACCTCCTTTAGTTCTACCCAACTTCTATGGTTTTATCAAGAAGGATTTTGATACATTTATCTTTTAATTTAATGTTTTATGTTAGAGTTATGAATACACTACTGATGCATACAGGCTAAAATTCTTTCCAACCACACTTAAGGATTCTTGTTTATGGTGGTTCATGGGGCTAGGTAGAAATGCAATAAAAAACTAGGGATCCATGAATGAAAAGTTATTAAAAAATTATCAAGATTACTATATTGGAAGGTATATGAAAGGAGATGAAATATTTTGAATGTCACAAAAAGAGGATGAACCCCTTGAAGATTATGTTGAGATATTTCAATGTTGTCTCAAAAAGTCACACTAGAATAGATTCTCTCTAGATTCACTCAAATTATTATTCCTAAGGGGTGTGAATGAGGACTATATGGATGCACTAAACTTTATTAGAGGAGGATACATCTCTTGACTAACCTTTGATGAAACTTGTCAAATTTTAGGAACTAATCATGATCAGCCATAAATAAAACTATGGGTTCTAGAGATCCACTTCGAACAAAAAATCTATAGGTTTCTCTAGGGTGGATCTCTACGATATCATATTAAATATTAAAGAATATATCACTATCCATGTTTCAACCCAATTAGAAAACTTACATATCAAGAAGAAACAAGAAGAAGAAAATGCTTCTCTAACAAAATATTGTTCATACTGCTAATAGAAGGTGGTCAAGTGCAAATGTAAAAATATTGTTAATATTTTTGAGGAAAAGCATGGAAAATCTAAGTTTCAAAACTTAGAAGATGAGGAAGGTCAAGTGTTTTACATTTCCCAACACAAAACTTGGTAGTAGAGACAAGGTATGCCTCAAGACCCTTTGTCTTACAATACTTCCTTCCTAGGAGTCAATCCTAATTTTCCTAATTGGAACAATATACCCTAAAATAACATGCCAATTCAATCTTGGTCAAGTATATAATCATCCAATTGGACTCCATAAAAGGGGATTTGGTAGTAATAGACCAATCTCCAAATTATAACAAAAAATGGTAATCCTCTCAAAACCAATGGCCACAAAAATGATGAGGAAACCAATAGTGGTATAAAAAAATGTAAGCTACTAATAGCAACACCAATCCTTGCAATAGTAACCAACCATTATGAAAAACCCAATTATATCTTCCCCTTCACAAGTAAGAGCACCTTAATTGCTTGCTCAACTTACAAAAAACCATAAAAATAAGATTTTCCAGCAAGCCTATGCTAATGAACCCATCCAATACCCAACCTATGTGGTTAAGTTTAGTGATGTTCACCTACATTCTAGAAAAAACATTATTGGACCATCATCTCCACACATAATAAGAATTCCTGATGAATAACCAACAATTAAAACTAACAACCATCTGAATAACTAGAATGAGCACCTTGAACAAAACAAGCCACAAATAGAGACCACAAGCAAAGAACTGTCATCGTGAAAAAGGGTGAATGCTCAAAAATATTAACCTAAACTTAAATTTGACTTCCTGAGTCAAATGAAGAATGTTTGTATCAAAATTACCTTGATATAAGCTATCAAGGATGTGCCAATATACAACCATAATATTAAGGAACTCTGCCTTAAGAAGTCAGGTAGAAGAAAAAGGATCCTTATAATTTCCATGTAATAGGATAGTTAGCTAATATTATGTTGGGATACCTAGTTGTTCCAAAATATGCAAAACTTGGTAGCCCTGTGGTAGATGTGCAAATCAATGGGACCTTAATCAAGAAAAATTTGATTAATCTAGGAGTAACAATAAATGTGATGAACAAAGAAATAATGAAAAATATTTAACTAATTGACTTAAGACCTACTCCAATAGTCTTACAATTGGAAGATAGGTCAACAATCAAAACTAGAATGTATCATTGAATATTTAGTCATTACACTTGAATCATGGGAATACCAAGTATAATTTATGGTCTTGCAACTTAAGGGTAACCTAGGTGGATATACATAAATCCTAGGATGACCATGGTTGGCCATAATAGATGTTTTCATAGGATGTAGTTCTAGAAATACGATCCTCTTCAATAGAAATGTAACAAAGAAATTGGTCCTCTATCCACATACACAATCTTTTTCCAAATTAGAAAATACTATCTAGCCAAACTTGGAGGATGATGACCAATATTCTCTTTTGACACTCATGATCATTGAATGCAACCCATGGTAAATATTCAGGATGAGGATGAAGTTCTCACTAACATTATACAAAAATCCTATGGGATGGACCCACAATAAGACCAATGTTTAACATGTTTAACTTTCCCACTACATAATATTTTACTTGTGAGAAATTTTGAATCTACTTCACAAATATTCCTTAAATTACTTCCACATAGTTGTAGCCTCAACTTATCAAGATTAGATATTTCCTCTATCATGACTTTTGCAACACCAATAGAGATATAACTTGGTAGAACAATTAATGTAAACAATCGGTTGGAAACACTCAGTAGTTTGAATTACTTAAAATGCTACAAACTCATACAACAAAATTTTCTTGGGATTGTCACGGCATGAAAATCATAGATCCTAATCTTTGCATGCATATAATATATATAAATGAAAGATGAAAAAAACTGTTAGAGATAGTGAAAATTGAATTACAAAAAAAAATGGATGTAGGATTTATATACCCAATATTAGATAGTCAATAGGTCTCCTCATTAGTAATAGTAACCAAGAAGGGAGGCAAGTGGAGAGGATGTGTTGACTATAGAGAATTAAATACAACCACTAGGAAATATCATTTTCCTCTTCCCTTCATTAATTAGGTGTTGGATTCCTTAGTAGGCAAGAAACACTTTTATTTTCTAGATGGATTCAGTGGTTATAATCAGATAAAAATAGCTATTGAAGACCAAGACAAAACAACTTACAAATGTCCATGAGGTACCTATTCCTATTCAATATTACCATTTAAACTATGCAATGCCCTTGCAACCTTCCAAAGGGATGTTTTGAGCATATTTTCTAATTTTTTCCATGATTCTATGGAAGAATAAATGGATGATTTTACAACCTATGGATATTATTATGAAGAAGAATTAGTAAATTTGGAGAAAGTCCTCCAAATATGACAATATCACAATCTGTCTCTCAGTCATGAGGATTTTTTCACAATGATGGGGGAAGGCATGGTTTTGGGACATTTTATGTCAAGAAAAGGAATTCAGGTAGACCCTAACAAAATAGAAGCAATATCAACTCTACCTATACTACAAAAATAAAAATATGTAAGGAGTTTTCTTGGCCATGCAAGGTATTATAGGAGATTTATTAAAGACTTTATTAAGATAATAACTCCTTTGTTTTTCCAACTTTCTAAATATATTGAGTTTGAATGGACCATTTATTGCTAAGAATCCTTTGAGGCTCTTAAAATCTCTCACAAAGACACATGTTCTAAGAGGACATAATTAGATAATTCCTTTTAACCTTAATATAGATGCCTCTAAATTTTTTATAGGTGTTATGTTAGGAAAAAAGGAGGGAAATTTGGAATATGGTATCTACTACATAAGAAAAAGTTTGCAAGATTTCAAACTCAGTTACACTGTTATAGAAAAAAGAGATGTTAGCTATAGTCTACACTATTGACAAATTCAAATATTATATCACTAGTTATCCTATTTTTGTTCATACTAACCATACAACAATTCAATATTTAATAAACAACCACTAGTTAGTAGACACCTTGTTAGATGGTTATTTTTTTTACAAGAGTTTGACATCACTATTGTGGATAAGCTAGGAAAAGTAAACATGGTGGTTGATTTTCTCTCTAGATTAAATATTAAAATAGAAGAATCACTTTTGGATGACTCTTTCTTCTAATGAGAACCTCTTTTCCTTAATGATGAAAACACCTTGGTATATGCAAATATTGTAAACTATCTAGTTATAGGTAGAACATCCCCATATTTTTCATCAATAGAGAGGCGTCATCTATTTGAATGGAGCTTTCCGCATTCATAGATGGTTGGATACCTCTTTTACACAGGGTCTAACAATGTCATGCATAGGTGCATATGAGAAGATGAAGTTTATGATATTCTTAAGGCTTGCCATGATGAGGCTCGTGGAGGGAATTTTGTAGCCAAAAGGACATCACTCAAAATATTCAATACTAGATAATATTGGGAAAAATTACATAAGGATACAACTTGGTACAAAAGAATATGTGATTATAGTAAAAGTATAGGTAGGCCTACAAGAAGTGATGAAATGCCTTTGCAACCACAATTGGTAATAACACCATTTGAAAAATGGGACATTGACTTCATTGGGCCCATAGACCCACTTCTAACAATAAGGAGTACATACTAATATGAAATTATTACCTAACCAAATGGGTTGAAGTTAAATATTCACATATATTTTTTTAGAGATAGCTAAGGAGCAACATTCTTATATGAGGAGATACTCGGAATATGGAGTGCCTAGGGAGATAGTCACTAATCAAGGGAAAAAAATTACTTCAGTTATAATTGCTCATCTAATCAAGGAATATGAGATCAAGAACAATAAATAAACTCCTTACCACCCACAATCAACTGGGAAGGTTGAGGTTACAAATAGAGAAATTGAAGCAATATTAACAAGACAGTAAAATTGCATAGAAAGGATTATACAACTAGATTACTCGAAGTAGTATGGGTATACAAAATACCATGGAAAACAAAAACAAGATTTTCACCATATGAATTAATATATGGAAAAAAGGTTGTCCTCCCTATTGAACTTAAATAAAATACATTGGTAACAGTGGTACAACTAGGCATGGATATATCTGAAGCTGAAAAAGATAGATTGCACTAGCTTAATGCTTTGGATGAGTTAAGAATAAAATAGTACACCACACATAAATTATACAAAGGTAGAGAATTAAATTTCATGAAAAATACATCAAGACCAAATAATTTCATCTAGGAGATGAAGCATTGTTATATGACTCTAGTTATAAAAAAATAAAGTCAAATTATAGACAAGATAGTTGGGTCCTTATAGATAAAATACAAATTTCAAAATGGAGCAATACGATTGACAACTATTGATCCAATCAAATTTTATCTAATGGTAAATGGAAATCATCTAAAGCTTTACAAAAATCCTTTCCATAAAGATTACTTTCTACAACACTGACAACACCAATTTGCACCACCATCATCTTCACAAGATTCCGTATAAATTTCCTCACCTAAAGAAACCATCGATTCATCCATTGCCATATCTATCAATGAGCCCACTAGCTCACCTACTTCTATTCCACATGTATTATTTTCTTCCCACCAATAAATTAAAATAAATAAATAAAAAAAACACATAATACACAAACACAAAATCTCAAAAACAAAGATCGAGATTGTAGGCACATGCAATAATGCTACCCAAAAATTCTTTTAGAAGGATCTGCAGAAATTTCGATGAAACAACTACTAGTGGGATCTAATTTACTACCACCCACAACCACTATCTAAGGACCATTAAAACCTCCATGTAGTAACTCATAAAGCAACCTAATGTCACTATGTTGAACATCACAAATTTAGATTCCACTTTCTCTACCACTACATGTATAAATTTATGGTTTGTGAAACACATACATGCAAAACATCATTGCACAAAAAGATAAATTCGTGCATGCCACAACATTTATTCTATATATATATGTTAATTTTAGATATGTATCATCATTCACATCGATTCCCATTACAACTTCAATTTCATGATATTTAGTCACCATCATGATTATATTTTTCTACTGGTTCACTCTTAAAGGATACTTTAACATATTCACACATGCCATCTTTCATTTCATTGCATCTCCTCAAGGAATTCATCTCTTTAATATCATTAATTAACATCAACTCTATTTATTTTATTAGCAATTCTCATTCACACACTATTTATTTGATATTATATACACTTCTACAATGCTTTACAAATCTTCCCTATTGTACTTCCTAAATAAAATCTCATTTGAGTACAAATAAACACTTTAGTTGGGAGGATTCCACATTGATTTCAGTACATGAAAAATATTTGGAACATACTAATATGCTAAAATTTTTCCTTTCATAATTAAAGAGCGATTGGTTAAGTTTCTTGTACCATCAATTTTATTAGCATTGAAAAATGGTAGAAGGAATGAGCAGTAAGAATAATGAGTTGTGAATCATAGCAATAAAGGTCATCATAAAGAAAGAAAAAATAAGAAAAAACAACAAGAAAGTTAAAGGAGGATTTAGAAATAAAGTTGCATTGACATAGAATGGGTGGAGAAGTTATCAAAAGTGAACCAATATACCATATGCTATTGTTAAATGATTAAGACTATTTTCCTATCTTCTAGCAAGTATTATAGCTGGATTATTTTCTCAGATTAAATGAGTATAATGAGGCTATGATGCAGAAATTTTCTAGGAAACTATAGAATAATGAAGCTATGATAAGGGGACAAAGAGTTGATGCTTTAAAATAAATTTTAGAAGTCTCTAGATTGTCTAAAATTGGGGAAGACTTGTTGGAAGAATGAAGAACACATCATTATACAAATTTTGTGTTTTCATTGATGTCACCATGTTATATGAGTTGCAACTACAAGATTAAGTCATTGCTTGATCCGGTATTCTGGACCGGTATGCAATTACTATCCTCCGGTATTTTGGTCCGCAATCCTCCACTGATGAATATCATTTCTTGTGGTTTTGGGGAATGGTTTTTGGATGTTGGAAGTGTGTATATTCTGAATCTCAGCTACATAGGTGCTTGTACGACGAATTGGCATTACTCTGTTGTTGCGTTTTGCTATTAGGTCTATCTCTGGCTGACTTGATGGATAGTTGGTGTTATGGTGAATTAATTTTGTGTTGTGGATATATGTGTGACCTATATTAGGTCCATGCTGACATGTTGTAGCATGTTGCATGCTTGAATTGTTTTTGGAAAGATTTTGTACATGATTGAAGTTGACAGTTAATTTTTGGTGAATAAGGGTTGCATCTAATTAGACCGACCTAATTGATGCTTGCGGATGTATCAGATAAATATGTTGGATTTTTTGAGGTTGTTAAGGGGAAGGATGATGCGAAGTATGATGCGAGTATGAAGCAAAGTGTGTGAAAATGATGGAGTGTGTTAAGTCAATTTATTGAGCATCAAAGGAACTGAATCAACACTTGTTAGATGTACTTTATTAGTTCATTATCTGGTTGTAAGCCATTTTATCATTGTATTTCTGTAGGCAGCGAGTCTCCCATTTTGGATGGTGAGTCCTAGCAGTGAGCCACCATTTTGTAATATCTTATTAACCAGTTATACTATATTGTGAGCTAACCTTCACTGTGGTTTTTCCCAATTTGGGTTTTCCACGTAAAAATTCTGGTGTTCATGTGTTGTGTGCTTTCATATTCTGTTAATGCTTTTACTTATTTTTACTGTTATATGCATTGGAGTAATTGGATGGTATTTTTTTAATAAGTTTAAGTAGATATTGATTCACCCCCCCTCTCAGTATCTTGGGTATTCAACAATTGGTATCAGAGCTTGGTTCCTCTGAAGAAGCCTAACATCTTGAGGAAGATATTGAAGATTGAACAAATGGATGATAAAGAAGAGCTCCAGCTTACTCTTGAAGATCTTGACAAGGTCGAAAGTGAAAATAGAGATTTGAGAGAAAATCTTGATGAGGCAAATGAATGTATCTGGAAATTGAAAGAGCAATTGAAGAAATTCAAGGAAATACATAGAAAAGTGAGTGAGAAATTGAAACAAGCAAATGAAGAGGTTACCAGATTGAAAGTGCAAGTGGAGGAAAAGAAAAGAATTGAAGAATGTTTGAATGCAGTGGTGCAATGAAATACTGATGAATGCACAAGGCTTGAACAAGAGGTGGTGAACCTAAAAGTAGAATTGGAGAAATAAAAACTTTGTGAAGATAATTTCAAGACAAGATCCACCAAGCTTGATGATTTGATTGCAAGGAAGAGACCTTCTAAAGACAAAGGTGGGTTGGGAAATGAAGCCAGTGAAATCTCTAAGAATGTGTAGACCTCAAATCCCATGGATAATCAAAAGACTCAAGATAAAGGGAAGCCGAAAAGAAATCCAAGAAAATTTGCTAGAAGACCACCTATCAGATAGCCAAATGCTCAAAGGTACCCATCTTTCAATGGTGTTTTATTTTCATGTAATAAATTTGGGCATAGGGCACCAAAGTGTAGAAGTAAAATGAATCAGTTTGCTAGTTCCTTTAGACAATGTTTTGCATGCAAGAAAATTGGACATAGAGCTAGTGAATGCAAAACTCAGACGATGAATTGGTTTGATGAAGGAAGGATGAATCAATATTTTAATGGATACTACTATAATTGTAACAAGTTTGGAACAAAGAAAATTAGTGTAGATCAAGGGGTAATGTAGGAAAAACAAATTAGAAAAATGTTGTTTGCTACAATTGCAATAAACCAGGACATATTTCAAGAGTTTGTAGAAGTAAAAAGGGAAAACTATCTGATCCAGTAAAGAAGAATGAACCAGTGAAGAAAATTGACAAGAATGAAGTTAAGCAATAAATGAACAAGATATGGAGGAAGAAAGAAGAGCCTAAAACATAAGATGTGTCTGTGCCCCCATCCGATGTAGACAATTCCTCTGGGAATTAAACCTAGCATGGTCTTAGGGGGAGCATTAACAGAAAATTGTTCGAATCCCCTAGATGTTTGGCGTGTCAGTATTTGGCATGAAGATATGTTGTAAGGAATGAATAGGTAGAGGTTATGCAAAAGGAACTAGAAGAATATGTGCAAACATGATCATTTGTGGAGCAAATTAGAGTTTTTCTATGTAGTGAAGAAGGCTTTTAGTAGCTTTTTGAAATCTGTCACATTTAATGCAAATTAGGGCAGATTGTTGGTTTATAAAGTTATTTAGTAAGGAATTTTAATCACTTGTGTGTTTGAAGAAATTGGAGAGTGTTTTGGAGCATTCTTGAGGTGATTTGGAGTGCGAGCTGTGCAAACCCTAGTTCTAGATTTTCATGAAGGAAAAAAGGTATTTTGTTTATATGTGCTATTGTGGGTTTGTGAGAATTCTCTTTTTTGAAATATTTTGAGCTTGATTTGTGCATAAATGGAAACCCCTATAGTTGTTAACATGTTTGAAAGAACTAGACCATCATATAATAATTATTGTATGAAAGTTTTCGAAGATGACCCTATGGGCACCTTGTCATCAATTCCTCACAAGGCTATTCCGATTGAAGATACAAGGATGTACATTCAAGTAAAGACTAATGAATAAAATCATGGTAAATTGATAGACATATGGTAGAATGAGCTCACTGGGGATGATTTCTTGGTAAAAACTGAATATTGAAACATTGTTGCGAAGAAATTAGACAAATGGAATTACTTTCCTAATTTCAGCTCAACTGTTGATGATAAGTATGTAAAACCAGCTCTCAATAGAATGCATGAAAAATTCTTGTGGACAGACAGACCCCATCTTATAACCAAGGAAGCAATTAAGGCTATTACCAGACTCTGTGATATTAGACTGGTACCCATGTTGAAATCTGTAAAGAATGAAGTGGTGATGGAACTCATCAGAGCTACATATGATAGGAGAGCTCTAACTACAAAACCTATCACTAATCCTACTGTGAAGTATGTTGCAATAATGATCAGACATAAGATCTACTTCACTAACAGATATAATTATATATCTTCTACTACTATTTATACTAGATATGATATGGCAACTAATGGTGTAGACTATGATTTGTGTGAAATTCTATGACAACAGTTATTTGAGAACTTGAAGATGACCCGAGAAAAGAAGTATGCTTTTAAATTTGGCTCCTTGATTGTCTGTTTGTTGTTCTATTTCCTTAAGAGACTTCCAATAAGAGATGATGTGGTGTTTTGGGACACATACAAACTAGTAGCACATCAAATATTTGATGACATGCATATTTTGGGTGATTTGAAGGCTAGAGATAATGCTCTAACAACATTCTTTGGTGTGTTCAAGAGAAACATGAATGAAAGAGAAAGGATCCCAAAGAGAGTTGTTGAAAAGTACAAGAATGATATAATTTTTTACATCTCCTCTGATGAGTGCATGATTGAAGCCATTGAACCCCAAACTATATGGATACAACCTTTGGGGTATGAGATTACAAAGGATGAAGCTGAAGGGTATGTGCAGGTTTTATTGAAAAGTCCTATTTAGATGTCAATGAATCTAGAGTTGAGACTTATGCAGAAAAATCTATGGAAGTTCACTTGAAGCACAATAAGCCTATAATAAGGAAGAATGTAGATAATAAGCTTAGAGAGGCAGGATTCACTAATGAGAAAATTGCACAAGGTAGAGCTATGAGAGAGTAGATAGCTGGAGAATCATCAGGACCAAGGAGATCCAACAAGACTGCTCCTTTGAAACCCTCCATAGCTCTTGCAGTAAAGATTGAACCTAGTGTTACTGGTAAAGGAAAAGGCCCGAATCCTTCTAGACCTAATACTAGATCTGGGAAAAGGAAAGAGACTCCTCCGGTGGTACCTAGGAAGAGAGGATAGAAAGAAAAAGATACAAGGGAGAAAAATATCAGCATAACTGAAGATCAAGAGGAAGAGGAGGAGGACCCTGCAAAAAAGTTGGTAAGGAAGAGAAGAGGAAGCATGTCCTCTAGTGAAGGTGCTTCTCAGGAATCTACTGTTGGATCTAAGAGGCTTCATATTGTATCATCCTTTGAGGCAGATGAAGATCAAGAATTTGGTGTTCATGTGCACACCAAACCAAAATCAAAGAAATCAAAGGTGTTATAAAAATCCTCTTCAGACCGGGAAAAATAGAAGGAATCCTCGATAAGACCTAGTTCCCCTTTCATATTAGAGGCAATAGTCAATTCATTGATACATTTTGAAGATATGTTGAAGCCTACAACAAATTATTATGATCAAGTTGGTAGAGAAGATAGAAAAACTTTGATTTTAGCTATTATTTAGTATGTTATCACTCTGGAAGTTAGTTGGGATTATGTAGAGAATAATTTTCCTAAGCAAAAGTGGGAAGCCCTGATGAAAAGGAGAAAAATGGATGTTGATTTGGAAGAAAAGATTAGAAATGATGCTTTTGAGAAACTTAGGTCATCTTTGACTCCAAATGATTTGGAGACCTTGAAGAAGATATGTTCAAAGATGTTCCAGATGAAGAAAAGAGAAAAAACTTTAATGAAAAAGAACACGAAGCAAATAAAGAAGATAAGGAAGGAAACTAAATAAGTAATCAAAGGCATGGCTAAAAAATATGGTATGCTTGGTGCACTCCTATCTAGTTTTGCACCCAAATTAGGTAAAGAAGTTTTTGTAGAAGTGGTTAAGGAAGACATTCCTTTTGGTATAGGTGATACAAGTATTCCTTTAGAAAAAAATGATGCAGATATCCCTCCGAATATAGGTGTTGCAAATGATCCTCCAGAGATGGAGAAATAGAATGAGGGAGATTCTGAGCCAGAGAAGAATGATGTCCCTCTAGAGCATGTTGAAGAAGAAAAGGGTAATGATGAAGGTGAAAAAGGTAATATTGAAGGAGAACAATATACAGATGAAGGTGAAGGAAATGAAGAAGAAGGAAACAAAGAAAAAGATGAAAAAGAAGAAGAGAAAGAAGGAGAAGAAGAAGAGAAATAAAAGAAAAAGAGAAGGAAGAGGAAAAAGAAAATGTAGAGGAAGAAGAGAAAAATGAGGAATCTGCTGGGAAGAATGAAGAAAATCAAAGGTAGGCCATAGAAACTCTAAGGCCCCCCAGAGAATCCTCCTCCTCTGATGATGTATTGAAAGGATTTCTATCCAAGTAGATTAGGTTCCAGCCAGTGATTCCTCTAGAACTTCTACAACTCCCCATGATACAAGGCAGTGCAGACTTAAATAAAATATCTCCTATTCATAAGTTGGTGTTAGGGGATGCATTGCATGCATCCGGTAGAAGAGAGATTCTGGAAACTTACTAGAAAGGGACAAAGCTTATAGATGATGCTCTTAAAGCATTAAAGGAGGCCACACCCGATACTTCAATGGATACATCTCTCTGGTAGAAAATTTGAAACTTCTATTGGACTCCTTTAAGGAGTACTCCTATGGACTTGGTGAGAAGACAAAGCAAGAGGTTGAAGAGAAAATTATAGAGAAGAGGCTATTGGCACTTCATGACAAGTGTGCTCTGGCACACACTAATGTTGAAAAGAATTTGGAAGCTGTGTAGACTTGTGACTTTGAGGAAAATGCTATCTTTGCTTATTGCTTAAAGTGGCTGGATTCCACTCAGAATATTAAGGATCTCATGGACTCCATTAAGTCTCAGTTGATTGCTATCTCCAGTACCTACAATGCATCTATGGAAATAGACAAATCAACCTGGAATGCCATCTCTGCTCATAGAGAAAAAAAAATTATTCTACAAAAGTAAAAGGAGGATATTATCAAAAGATTTGGTCAGTTAGGTGACCTTGTAAGAATGGAGTACACCCCGATTTCCAATGCTTTGGAAAATACAGAGTGATTAGAGAAGATAGATCTGACTCTTGGTACTCTGGATGATGCAAAAGAAAGTGTGGTGGAGTTGGAATCATTGAACATAATGTTGATTGATGCAAAGAAGAGTTGGGAGAGTGGTAAGGAAACTTGGCAAGGTATTCTTAAGGAGCTTCAAGGCTCTCCATCCTCTGGGCAATGTTTTTTAGTTTTCATATTTCTTTTTGGACCTCCCTTTGTCCTTGATTTCAAAGGGGGAGAGAGTGTTGTAATGAAGAAATGGGGAGATAATGCTATGAAGATAATGTTGTGATAGGAGAAGTGTTGTACATATGAGGTTTTGTAAATTTTGGCACATGTTTCCATCGATGAAAAAGGGGGAGATTGTTGGAAGAATGAAGAAGAACATCCTATTATACAACTTTTGCATTGTCATTGATGTCACCATGTTATATGAGTTGCAACTACAAGATTAAGTCATTGTTTGATCTGATATTTTGGACCGATATCTGAAATGGTATGTAGTTACTATCATATGGTATTTTGTTCTATAATTCTCTATTGATGAATATCATTGCTTGTAGTTTTGAGGAATGGTTTTTGGATGTTGGAAGCATGTATATTCTGAATCTCACATGCACAAGTGATCGTATGACGAATTATAATTACTCTATTGTTGCATTTTTCTATTAGGTATATCTCTGGCCGAGTTGATGGATAGTTTGGTGTTATGGTGAATTAATTTTGTGTTGTGGATGTATGTGTGACGTATCTTAGGTCCATGCCGACATGTTATAGCATGCTACACACTTGAATTTTTTTTGGAAATATTTTGTACATGCTTGAAGCCAACAATTGATTTTTGGTGAATAAGGGTTGCATCATATTAGGCTGACCTAATTGATGCTTGCGAATGTATCAGATATATATGTTGGATTTTTTTGAGGTTGTTAAGGGGAAGAATGATGTGAAGTATGGTGTGAGTATGAGGCGAAGTGTGCAAAAATGATGAAGTGTGTTAAATCAGTTTATTGAGTATCAAAGGAACTAAATCAACACTTGTTAGGTGTACTTTATCAGTTCATTTTCTATCTGTAAGCCATTTCGTCATTGTATTTCTATAGGAAGTGAGCCTCCCATTTTGGATAGTGGGTCCTAGCAATGAGCCACCCTTTTGTAATATCTTATAATCAGTTATATTATATTGTGAGCTAACCCTCATTGTGGTTTTTCCCATTTTGGGTTTTCCACGTAAAAATTCTGGTGTTCATGTGTTGTGTGCTTTCATATTCTATTAACGCTCTTACTTATCTTTACTATTATATGCATTGGAGTAATTGGATGAAATGTGTTCAATAAGTTTAAGAAGATACTTATTCACTCCCCCTCTCAGTATCTTGGGTATTCAACAAGAATTTCTAGCTATAACTCATGCCATCACTACTTGTGCTAAATTTGTGCAACCAGGAGAAGAGATGAACTCATTATCCCAAGGTACTAAAGACTCTCCTTACCTTGGTTATGGGATTCTATAGTTGTGCATATCATTAAGTATTTAACTTGTGATGGTAGAAAATCCTTCTTATACATAGTGCATTTTAAATTGTTGAGCCATCTCTGCTACATTAGGCTTGTAAATGTCCCAAGTTATTTTTTAAATATGTTGAAAATAATTTCTACTAAATATAGAAGGAAAGGAAACCAATTGGATCTATTACACCATTATTTAATTTTTTGTTGATATAAAGAAGTATCAACACCCAATTTTTATATGTTTCTTGGGAATTTTTTTTTGGAATGTAACAACATAAATAATAGACCCTTGAGGCTTGAGCTAGCTAAAGAAAATAGGGCATAAGAGGGAAATGAAAAAAATAGAGGAAGAGGAAGAAGAACATGAAACCTCTTCCCCACAAAATGCTTCACCTACCTGTAACCACCATGAACAACTAGAGGTGTAGGAAACTCAACTTGCAACCTCTGAGGATCATCCCATAGCATCCCTAGTTTTTGAGACCACTATCTCTAAAGAAGCCCCTTCCATTCCTAAAACCTAAAAGGTGTACACCTTCTTCCTCCAAAGAAAAAAAGAAACAAAAAGGGAACACAAAACCATAAATCCGTTCACATTTCCTAAAGGAAAAAGGTGTTACAAGAGGAAAGGTCCTAGTGGTACTTGCTAAATTTTACCCTTCATTGGTATTTTGGCCTTCTGAAAATTTTAAAAAACCTTAAAATTGTGCAACGAGATATTAAAATCATGTATTAGGGCTTCTAAAACCCTAAATTTCATTTGAAACCCTAATGTATAGCCTAAACCCTTGCACTTTTCTTATGTTTTGTTATTGACTTGTAGCCTTTTTACCTACCTTTTAAGTTACAACATGATGGTTTCCTTCTTGTGTGTTTATTGCCCCCCTTTTTGTTAGGAAATCAAGTGTTCCCATTTTTATGAATGTTTTAATATATCACTCAAAGGTTTTAAGATCTCTTGGGTCCCATTGGACATGCATAAACATATCACATAGCTTCTTCGATTCACTGAAGCCTTTTCTAGTTCTATTTTCCTCCTCACAAGTCCTCAAAATGGTGGCATGTGTCTTGGTCCCCTTTTAATCAAATTAAAGGATATGATTTAACTCTAATATTTTAATTTCTCTAGAAAATCCCCTTTTGATTGTTCGTGGTTGGCCCCCTTTTTCCTTGTATCCTTAAATTGTTTTTAAAGGTACACATATTTTAAAACCTTTATGCATCACACAAGGCCTTTATATTGCAGAACCCTTTTCTTTGACAACATTTTCTCCTATAAGTTAGAGAAATGTCACCACATCAATAAAGTCACATGTTTATTCTTTTTGTAGAAGCTACAACATTTTTAGGATGATATTAAATCAAGCTGTTGCTTCCTTGAACTCCCAAAATACCACCAAGTGTCATTACCTCAATGTTTCATAGGAGGATCAACTATTAGGGAAGCCTTTAAGCTTCACCTTCTACTCCCGTGAGTCCTTGAAATGGAAACACATGTCCCATACAATGAAAAAATAATGCTTTCATATTGTGTAAGGACTTTCAAATTCCTGTGATCACTGTCAATCTTTGAGATTGACGACCCACATTCAAACATAGTGAACGATTACTATTGGCCACACGTTCAAGCATGTGAAGTCATTAATGGATGATAAGATCTGTATCTACCATGTCCTTTAGGATATTGGGTTAATTTAATTATCCTTCATTATTTAAATATAAAAATCTAAGTATTAAAGCAAAGTGTTGAATATTTCCAGGCGAACAAGGATTTTTTCATAGTGAAATTAGGGCATCCTACAAATTACAAACAAGTAAATTTGAATGTTTTTATGTAAATCTAGGGGTGTAAGGGTGTGAATTTTTTGGAATAAATTATTTGGAGAGGAAATTAGGGTTTGGAAAGGGTATATTTTGTAAAAAAATTTACAAATCATTAGAGAAGTGTAAAATTTATGAAACCCTAGTTTTTTAAGTTGTAGAACTGTGAAACCCTAAATTTTGAAAATGGCTAGAACATCAAGGGGTTATAAATGGGGGTTAGATGATGATATTATCACACAACTTCATGGATCACAAAAGAGGTCAAGGATGGCCTAGGGGTTTGGAATTATATTAGATAGGGTTTTTGATAAGAACCAACATTGTGGAGACCCCATTATTCTTGTTCAAGGGTATGCTCTATTTAAAAATTTCTATTGGAAGGCCCTAGAATATAGGCCTATTTGCAACATTTGGTGGCTAGGGATGGGAAAACTGGTTGTTCCTAATGTATTCATCAATGTGGAACTAATTAGGGAAGTTCCTAATTCCTACAACCCTGAGAAGAGGGAATTGTTCACAATAGATGGAAGGAGTTTCTTTCCCTTAGACAAAGACCATATATGTAGGGTTTTTGATCTAAACCCTAACTCTTAACTATTAATAGATTTGGGTTCCCACACCAGAGAATATGAAAGGCACCTAGATAGCTATATGGTGAAGTGGCTACCATGTTTCTATTGAACACCCAAAATAATGAGAGGGGGGTGAATCAATATTCTATTAAACCATTTAGTCATAATCCAACCAATAATAAAAACATATCTAACTGCTACTATAATTGAAAATATGAAAGAGATAAAAAACCACATAACACATGAACACCAAGATTTTTATGTGGAAAACCCAAAGGGGGAAAAACCTTGATGAGGATTTTCTCACAATATATTATAACTAGTCATAAGATATTACAGGGGCTCACTACCAGGGCTCACTGTCCTTATAAAGGCCCACAGCTTGAAATAGATACAAAAAAAAGTGGCTACATAGCCAAAGTATGAACTGAAGTAAGATGCACCTTCCTTGTGCTGAATTCAATTCCAATTCAGCTCTAAATGCAAAATATTTCTTTGCTTAGCAATCGCTCAACATTCACAACAAATTTTCCCTTATACTGATCTCATACATACAAATTCACAAGTTTGCACAATATCAGATTCACACACATCACATTACCTTTTCACCACATTAAGCAACTCAAAAATGTTCCATATATATACCCTATTACATCTGCATACATCAATTAGGTTGGCCTAATTAGATGTAGTGCTATTTTAATTCAAAATAGTTGTCGCCTTCATACTTGAAACAAAAATTATTTGTGCTCAAATAAAAAAATGAAAAGCTTGATTTAGGTTGGCATGGATCTAAAATAGATCCCTTTAACATCCACAATACATATTAATCTTCATAGCACATATTCAAGTATTATATTGGCCAAGAACTAGACCTAATCACAAAATAATCCAATCTAACCGACATCAATCAACCATATGATCATATAAGCATGTTCCATTTGGAATATATGTAGTAATAACACCTATAAAACATATCCCAAAATTTCTAAGTTTGATTCCAAACACCATAGGAATGCATACTAGATAACTCATACCATCTTTCACTGTATAAGCCAAAAAACTGTATGTCGATCTTCTGCTACTTGTAACTTTCAGCTTGTTTAGCCAAAATCATTGAAATATTGATCATAGATGTATTTAGTAGTCCTAAATAACATAATATAACCATGTAAGCTGATCTTATAACACAAGAAAATCCAGACCAAATTATCGGATCAAGGTGTCACCAAAATTGTTTATTGGATTAGACAAAACTGTTAACAAACAATGTTGGCATCAATGACAATACGTCAAAGGTTTTCTTCTTCATTCTTCCAATAGTTTTAGGCCTAGAGGGCCTTACAGAGAATTGCAAAGATTTGAAAAAGGTGATTTGGATCCTTTTGGCTATGACATTTTTGAAGACTATTTTGTGAAGACATATTTCTATTTGTATTAGTCCTAGGGTTAGACAAAAAGATTCAAATGCCTTCCAACCTAATGGTGTTAGATGTGGACATATAGAGTATATATTTCAATAAACCTTATGATTATGCTAGGTATGTTGAATAATTGTGCAAGTCCTCAAGTTCACTCAAGAAGGATTGCAACATAGTCCATTTTAAGTGGTATTCACTAGTATGAAAAATTGTTTTGTATAGTGGAGTATAGGTATGGCTCCCCCATCTACAAATAAAAGCCATGGATGAGTAGGAAAGGATATTTCCACTCCTAGAATGGACTTATATTTGGGACAAGGATTATGAAAAGGAAAATTACTCAATTTTTGAAGAGTTCTTTGTAAGAATAGTGCTTAACAACTTGGGTTATGTAGTGGACTAGGGTTTTTCTAAGGAAGTTAGGAGATTATTGAGGCCAAGGGACCTCACTCCAAAGAAAGGAATCAATAAAAATAAGGATGATTGGTTCCTGTACATAGATGTTATAATTGTCAGGATGTATGGGTCCTTGGTAGCACCTCATGTGTTACCCAAAAGTGTGCTACATATAATTTCCTTTTTGGAAATCATGTGGAAATTGAATGAGTCTAATAATTTTTTTTTTAGGAAAAATAAGAAGCATTCCATCCTCCCAAATATAATGATATTCTATGAATTTTTAGTGACATCAAGGGAGGGTATGGAGTTGTTGTATAGAAAATTATCCTTACAGAATGAAGGTGGATAAGATAAGGTGTGATATACAAAGGTTCATACATGAGAAAAGAACCAATTTTAAATTGGAACCTTATCCATATGATTTTGATAGTGTGGAGGACATAATCAAGAACTGCTCCACATAAAATGAGGCTACACGAATAAGGACCCTACAGGTGAAAATTCAAATCGTAGAGAACAATAGGAAAAGGGAAGATCCATCTTTTGAGGGATCATTTTTGCATGTCAAAGATCTCATAGTCAGGATGATGTACTAAAAAATGTTCCATCTCATACATCAAGTACTCCTGGTCCTTCTACATCAAGAGGAAGTGTTCCACCAAGTCCTCAATAGGTCACCCCCTACAACAAATTGAACTTGCATCTAGACCACTAGTGGATTATCATCTAGGCCTAGATGAATTTGATTGTGATGCAAGTATGGTGCAAGAGATGCACCCTCCTCCAAGGGTCCTAATTGAAAGACCCACAAATGATAAATTAGTCATCAATTTTGAAATTGTAGAGGGGGACCAACCACACCAAGGCTCTAGGTCACTGAGAGCCAAGAATAGAGGGATGCCCTAATCCACCTCAAACAAGAAGGTGTTTAGCTCAAAGATAGAGAATGAAGAGCACTCTCAAGTGCTTATATCACTCTACTAACCCGTGAGTTTGAATGGGGCTAAATGAGAAGGATTTTGGAACCTAAACCATACCTTAGATATCTCTCTACCTGACGATAGTAGGGCGGGTCAGTGACAATAGCATGACATGTTGGCATCTCTCTGGGGTGCTGGCGTCTATACAACTAGAAGTACTTAAGAGTATAGTATGAGGCATAAAAAACCTACTAATGGTCTAGCAAATAAGGCTTAGAATACCAAATAGAATGATAATTAATAGGATAACTAAAAAAATTAGAAAGATGATAACTAAAAAAATTGGAAAGATGATATAGAAGTGATAGAAAGTAAAGGTGATGAAGAGTAACTCACGAGGATTCTAGTTCGCCATCAAGCTCCACACAAACGTATACCTACACACAACCAAGAGAGAAATTTTTTTGGTGTTGTATAGGGGTTTTTCGTAGTCAAACCCCCTTTTTGGTGTTTTCATCTCCATAGATAGCCAAAATAGCCATGAGATAGAAAATATGATAAAGAAAGTAATAAAAAAGGTAATGAACAATAAAAATAACACTATACTATGCAAATCAAGTGACAATGTTATGAAAATGGAGGAATGAAACAATATCACCTTCTCAATCAAGGTGCCCTCAAGCACGTAGAGGAGGATGCAAGCTTGGTAAGGTCTACATTTCCGTAACAATGAAGAAGCAGTCTCGTAGGACACCAAGTCACAACTCTAATGGTGGAAAAAGTGCAACAAGTAGTGGAGAAGATGCGTAGGATCTCAAGAATTTTCAAGAAAGATCAAGATAGAATGTGACATTATGAAGAAAATGGATTGAATTACTAAAGATATGAAGTGAAAGTGAAATATAGTCATTTGACAAAGAATTAGGAGGGGAAGAGCTATTCTCAGGTCAGCAGGAAGGCATAGAGGCATTATGCTTCGTCACCAATCGAGAACGTAACGTCTCTGTAGATTTTAGAGGTAGGAATCTATCAAGGATGGAAGCACACCGCGTAGAAATCCATGCACTGCATGTGCATCTACAAAATAAATCCCCCACCAACACAAAAGACAAGCACCAAGTGGATGAGGTATGAAATGAGGATGTGGATTTACTTAATCAGATTTGATTTTCTAAGGTGGAGGGTGTAAAAGGGGAATTTGCAAGATCAGTGCAAATTCACTCCTATACATTTCCCCCCCACTTTAGCGAGCATGAGTGTCAATGAATGTTCAGTAAAGTAGATCGAAAGGGTTTAGAAATGTATACTTGAACCATCAAGGAAGAAAATTGCAATTTGGAAAGCTCAAAAGTGTAGGGCAGGAAAATGACTCCATAGGTACTCTCGTAAGGAGGATTGAACAAAGGACTCTGTAAATCCTTGGAGCTATAGAGTTGATCAAAGTGTACTAAAGGCCTATAGACCAACAATGGACAAATACCGCAAGATGCAAGCACTTCATAGGTCTTCGAACTTGCAAAGAAGGTGCCCTCAGGTAATCTTTCTTGAAGGAAGCCCAATGTGAGGGACTCTATAGAGCCAGACTAGAAAGCAACTTCACAGGTGCACCTACAAAGCAACATGTTAATCCACAGATAAAACATGTTAGAAGACAAAAACCAACCATGTAGGTAGACAAGAAGATAGTCACATAGACAATCAAAAATTGAAGGAGAAGCTTTCAAAGGGGTCCCTCAGGAACCCTTCAAAAGAAAATGGGTCCACTCAAGGGACACTCAATTTGAAAGTACAAGAGTATTTTTCATGAATCGATTCAACATCACAGAATCCTTTTGATAGATGTTCACTTCCTCAAGGAATTCGAAAGGAAGAAGGTCCCCTCGCAAGGGGAAGGTCAAGTCTTCACCCGCAGGAGAAGATGCTCCGTCCTTGGAGGAAATTTTTTCAAATTCTTTCTTTGTGAACCCATGATGAAGGAAAATATTCTGCTAGGGGTCCTTGTTAAGGAATACAATTTTTCAAAAAAAAAGTTTCAAAAATAATTTTGAGAAAAGATTCATTGGCCATCAAATGCATTTTTTCAAAATTGAAGTGACATGATGGCCCCCCTTTAGGATGGTGCGCGCTGAATGCAGAGGAACATGATATCTAGGTAAGGAGAGAAAAACAAGAATGAAAAAGTGATGTTGTGGCCTACGGTACATAATGAGTGTAACCATGGTAATGTTGTCACACACACACAAGGGACAACACATGAGCACCACAAAATCACAAAACAAGCATGAAAGATATGAGAGAAAAAATGCAAGAGAAACAATAACATTATGAACAAGGGACACATGGGAAGTCTGATATTTTGGGGTTTATAGCTGCTCATAAATATAGATAAATAAGTATACTAATATATAAATGAACTATAACAACCCCCTAATATATCAAACCATATGAAGAAAGACACATGAAGAAAAAATAAAAATAAACAATTGGGTCAACATGGAAGGGAAGCCTAAATTCCCCCAACACTTTGCATCATCTCCAATTGTCGAAAATCAATACACAACTAAGGAAGAATGATGTAACAAATAGAGGAAGTTTTATGACACATAAAAACTCCCATATCCAAGCACCTACAAGGGTGACAAGGGTCATACAGGAAGACATAACGCAAGAACAGGGGAATAGAAACACACAAAATATACTCTACATATAAAGAAGAGGTGCCCCCTAGTCCTCACCAACCAAGAGGTCATCATTCTCCCAGTCTCGATCATTATAAGGGGAAGGTAGATGAGCCTGCAAGGGTGGAATATCAAGGGGGGAACCCTTTGAACCTCTCGCAATAAGAGCCAAGGAAGAAGGCCACTCGAGGTCTTCTCCGCTCAGTTCTTGTGGGGTAAAAGTCAGTGACTTCATGAAAATTGTTGATAGGGTCGAGACCTTGTCCACATAATTAAACATGCACTTCACAAGAGTGCCATGTGTTAACTCAACAGGCGAGGGAGGTGGTGCTCGAGATTCACTGCTAGGCTCACCAAGAGACTCAGGATTAGTGACAAACTCTGGGGACACCGTTGCTTCCTCCATCACTAGGATGGCACAAGCTAATGCAGAACCACCCTCCGAAGAAGGTGAACCCCTCTTTTGACCCCCATTACTAGCAGGTATTTCCTCCATCTTCTACTTCATTATAGGATGTGAGATCCCCACAAACAAGGTAGAAGGTGCGAAGGAAGAGAAAAAATCTACAGTGGACACCACCAAGGTATTCGACATATCCATGGGATTTGAGAATGGTGGGATTTCTAGAAGGGGCATTAGAAGGGGTAGATAAATTGAAGGAGAAATAAACACCTGCACCCTCTTTGGGTGAGGATCATTTACACTCATGATGGGAGATGGAAGAAAAACCAAAGTTGAAGGAACTAAAGTAGAGGGGATGGAAGAGGTGGAAACAATAGAGAGTGCCAAGGTAGGAGCTACTGAATCCCATTACTTCCTCGATAGGGCGGCCTACTCAGTGGATAGAGCCTTTCTCTGAGCTTGCCATCACCCATAAGGTGGTTCCTACAACTCTAAGAGCTAGAGGTTGGAGGTTGAGAAAGAACGAGAGAATCTTGTTCGACCATTAGAGTATCCATCACGATGGTTTCCAATGGAGGGAGAGACTCCTAGATGGGAACAAGAGGAAGAGGTTGAGAGGATGGTTGAACAACAATGATGGGAGTAGGCTCTAATGCCTCAATGGCGGGCTTCTTCCCACTCACTTCCTTAGAGGCATGAGTAGTAGTAGGTCGTGAAGGATGAGACATAGAGGACTCCCCATGGGGACCCTTCCCCTTACCATATTGAATAGGCCAAGGCACTATGGGTAAGATGGGAAGTTCAAATGTCGAATGCTTAGGATTTGACCAAGTGGGCACCATCGGGTTCTCTAAAAAATTCCTAGAAGCAAAATATGATGACGCCAAAAAAGGGTGAGAGGAAGCAACAAACAAGATAGTGGAAGAAGAAGAATTGAAGGGCCCTTGGCACACTTCTCTTCTTCCATTTTTTGAGCCAAGGAATTTTCATGCCCTGCCTTGAGGCAAGCCCTATGTGAAATTGCATAGGGAGAAAGAGGGTATCTGACCTTAGGTATTATTCCCCCACTCTTGTACTTCACATAGGTTCAGTACAAGAGGTCCATCCTGGGAGGAAGTGGACCAATGAGCGCAGGACAAAAGTGATCCAGTGAGTAGTCCCCACACGTAATCGACAACTTATAGCCAGTGTTGTGGACTACATGCACTATACCCTCATGGAGAAATTTTAGATACTTATGAACCACTGAGGGAACTGCATTCATAATGACCAAGCAAGGGATACCTAGTTTCACTCTTAAGAGCTTAGACCCTGGGATTATGTCAAATAGTGCATTTACAGATTTAGGTCCAACTCAGACTAACAAGGTGATGCAGCTGATGGGAGGTATAGAAAGCCCATCGTGTGTATAGATGGTACTCCTAAATTCATCATACCCATCTTTTTGTAAGAAGTTAATCAACATAATCTCCTTAATGATGACATTCACTTGACATGTAGGGTCAATAAGAACACCCATTACGGTGTTTCCATTGATTCATTTGGGGATGTATAAGGGAGATGATTCTCTATTGTAATTCATCGACAAGTCCTATGAGGTGAAAGTTATGCTAGGAGATCCACTTGTAGGTTGTGCAGATGGGATGGGAAAATGTAAAAAGGAGGCCATTATGTATACTAGATAGGACCTTCACATAAATCCCAAGGGTTTTGCAACTAGATGGTGACCCACTTAAGGTTTTGTTTTGTGATGCTTATGGAATGTTCCAACTACACCATTAGGGGTCATAGGTTGGGTTGCAAGGCTAGGTGCCTTGTAACACTCACACCCATTACACTTCTAGGATATGAGGAAATGTTCTTTCAACATTGCTAAACGAAACCAAAATGGTTCACGTCAGGTTCACCAAAATGTAGAGGACGGGGACCAACCACACCAAGGATCTAGGTCACAGAGAGCCAAGAGTGGAGGGCTTCCCTAATCTACCTCAACCATGTAGGTGTTTATCTCAAGGATAGAGAATGAAGAGCACTCTCAAGTGCTTCCATCACTCTACTAACTTAGGAGTTTGAATAGGGATAAATGAGAAGATTTATGGATCTTGAACCGTACCTCAAACAATTCTCTGCCCAAGGACAACAACGTGGGTCAAGGATGACAGTACGATGCATTGGTGTCTCTTTGGGGTGCTAGAATTTTTATAGCCATAAAGTACAAGAGTACAATACAAGGTGCACTTTGCACGCATCTATGAAAGAAATTCCCCCACTGAAGCACCAAGTGGATGGGATATGGAATGAGGACATGAATTTACTTAATCGAATTTTATTTTCTAAGGTGGAGGGTGTAAAATGGGAATTTGCAAGAGGGGTGAAAATTCAATCCTATTCAGAAATAGGTGGAAAATTTGTTATGACATTAGAGCTTAAGCTTGCAATGAGTTCATGCAAGATGAATAGTTCATCACAAAAAAAGAGTTTAAATATTTTTTCCTCAAGAATAAGGGACATGAACTATAGAAGAAGATATCAGATAGAAGTCTCTCTGAGAAGGAAAATAAAGAAATAGTTGAGGAATTTTGGGGAAATGGATGCCATGACCCCTCAAAGGGGTAGAGAATTGGTTAAAAATGTAGGTTGCCTCTTATTTATAGGATGGAAAATTTTCCTCTCCAATAGTCTTTAACATAATTAGAAGGCAAGGGGGGTGATGATCCAATTTTGAACTTTGAAGAATAGGATGTGACCTTGGATTAGGATTTCATCCAGGACATGAGACATTAGCAATTTGGTCTAATTTCCTTCAAGAAAATAAACCCCAAGTTATAAATGATCCTAGTGAACTCATTGAAAATATCATAGTCAAGAGATTTGGGGATACAAGTGTTGTTCAAGCATTTTCCCTTACAGTTAGCACAACCCTCTTCACACAGCCAATGATGAAAAAGTTGCAAGGGGACTTGGACAAGGATAATGCAATAAATTTGAAGTTGCAAGAGCAGTTAAATGTGGCTATAGGACTACTTCCCCCTCCATAATAAATAAGTGAATCCCAAAGGTCACAAGAAAATAAAAAAATTGATCATGAGATCAAAAAATTGTAGGAGAAGCTCAAAAAGAGAAAGGAAGATACCAATGCAACAAAAGAGGGGGAAATTAAGAAAGTTTTGGATTTTTTTGACAATATTTTGGGATATAGGTTGTCAAATATTCTAGCCTAGGTAGAAAAGGTATGATATAGTTACAATATTTTGAGGAATGCATACACCAACCACATTCAAGAGGGAATAAGGTTAAGATTCTTCCAAGTCAGTTGGTCCAATGGGATTACTTTGTTGAAAATTGTTACCAAAATTTTCAATTTTGATAGCAGTCTAGTAGCTGACATTTTGGATAAGTCAAATTTATTGGATGACATAATTGGTCATACAAATAGGTATAGGGACCTAATGAGAAGGGAATTAAGTACCTTTGAAGGTTTTGAGGAATTCTATATGCCTCCAATTTTTAAGCATGAAGGGGAAAAAATGTCTTGTAGGGAATGGAGGCCCAAATTTGTAGATATCCTCACTCCCATATACATTAAGACAAATAATGGTGGAGATATTGATTTAGAGAAACTAAACCTATGCATTGATTCACTTGTAAAATTGGAATACAAAATGATAGGTTTCTTTGATATGGTGTAGGTTTTAATTGTTGATGACTACAAAGCACACATGGAAAAGGTTAATCAATTTCTTCCGCCTAGGATGTAGAAACATTAGTAGAGCAGGGTGAAGGTAAAGAGAAGGATGGAACACCAATTTTAGTTGCGTTTCAATCTGCCTCCACCAACCATACATAATTGATACATAGGCATGTTAGGAATAAAATGCCAGAAATGTCCTATCACCTTTTGAAGAAATAAATCCCATCTACCAATATTAATGCTTCAAAATATCTCCAACTAATTTTTGAAGTGGTTACAACTTTTATATTTATGTTTTTTCCCTTTATAAATAATGTCACCACCTAATATTTTGTCTTTTGTGACTTAAGCAATGAATGAGGTTTATTTCTTGTTGCTTCCCTTGTGTCTATAATAGGGAAATTTGATCCTCATTCTAAATATTTTGAGTCCTTATTATTTGTATAGAATTAGGATTTTGTACAATTAAGTCATTTGAAGTTCAGAAAAGAAATATTGTAATTTCTGTCTATAATAGCAAAATAAACTCAAAATTTTCCTATATGAATACAAGTCATACTGTTAATGTCTCCATATCATGATGTATCATCTTTTGAATCTCAATAAAATACAATCTTTCTTGAGGTTCTCATTATACACTTGTTGTAATGAATGTCTCATTGAGTAGCTTCTATTCAAGTAATAGATTGAAATTCTTTTTATTTGATATCTAAAGATATTATTGTTACAATAGGCATTGCTAAGTAGATTAAAAATGTTGTCCATTTTCTAGTTTGTTGTTGTAAAGAAATAATATTGTATAAAATTTGAGTTAGTTATTCATTTTTCTATTAGGTAGAGTTATCTCATTTCTTGAATTTGCAGTGGATAAGGAACTAGACAAACCTATTCACATAACTCAAAGATAAGCAAGATCAAATACAAATAATTAAAATTTATTTTTATTGCATTTTATTATTTTATGATCAACCCACACTACCAAGAAATATAGAGCTAATAAGAGGGTTTTGAAGATGATTTAGCTCATTAGGCTCATCCTTTATAAATATTAGGATGAAGATCAAAATCTGCTTAGGCATCATTGTAAGCATTGTTGTAGTTTTAAATGATGTTATAGGGGAACCCACCCTGGTTTTGTAGAGCCTAAAATGCAGATGGGAACTAGTATAAAATTTATCTCCTATTTGTTGGCCATTAACCTAGGATTCTTGAACATAGGATTTAGCTAGCCCTTAGAGAAACTTGGAAAATCATTCAGAAACACCAATATATCCCTTCTAAGTAGAATAAGGTGGTCTTGATGGAAACAAACATAGAATCATAGAGAGGATTTGATTGTTGATAGAGAAAAATAAAAAAGTGTGCAATTCATGTGCTTATACACAAATATAGAATCAAAAGAAGACTTGTAAAAAACAAGAAAGAAGGCTAAACCTCCTAAAAATGTAGAAAACCAAGAGAAACCAGATTCATCTATTGAGTCTAAAAAAGACTTATTTTTTAAAGGTGAAGAAGAATTTATAGACACCGAAATTTGGTCTAAGCCTGCGACTTTAATATTTCTTAATAATTCATATTTCTTTCATGGTCATGATTAAATAATGTCAATTATTTAATTAATTCACTTTAACTTTATTTCTTCTATTAATTAAATAATCTTAATTGTTTAATTAATTCACACTTTTCTTTATTCTAACTGATTAATTAAATAAACACTTTTTATTTAATTATGTTACTAATTAACCTTATCCTTCTTCTTCAATTAAATAAATTCTTATTTAATTCCCCCCTTTTATCATATGTCAACTATAATTAAATAAATCATTTATTTATTTGATTATTCATTTAAATCCCTTCATCCCTTAATTAAATAAATCTTATTTATTTAATTATTTTTCAAATATCAAATCTTGAATTAAACGAATTATTTAATTCATAAATCCTATTTTAACACATTCCTCTATATTTAGATAATTGTGTAAGTTATCTAAGTATTCACTCGTACTCAACTCAAAGATTTATTTAAATCGTTCAGTTAACTCTTGATTTAATGTTTGAGTGGCTTTCTCGAGTAATCTCTTCGTCAAATCATACAATCATCCAGTGCTAACTCAATTGCGTTTACATGCATATTAATTACATATTCCTATTTAATTAATTAAACCTTGTGCCTGCATTCGAACAAGAGTTGCTTTAATCCATCTTTATCTTTGTCATGCAAAGATAATTCTTCTGTTTTTGAATACCAAACTAGAAGATTAAATCATTTATTTAATCTTTAATTCTATTTCTAATTTGTATCACTCATGTCGCTACTAATAGTTATCATAATGCATGTCTAATCAGTCGATCTCAACAGTCCATTGATCTTTCAATCCTGACCTGTCGTTCGAATGATCAATTTTCTATAAATTGATCTGTCTTTCATCATTCCAATCTCTCTCAAAATCTTATGAATTTTTGGAGCAACTATCTTGAATCTTTGATATTTTGCTAAATCACTATCATAGGCTATACTTGCACGGACTTTGAAAATCTGAGGGAAATTATACTACAACAGAAAAATGGAGAAGGGAAATCAAGATGATACATGGAATTACATACATATTGGGTGAGATTGTTCAATTTTTTTAAGTTTTGGCTTTCCTTTGTTCTCTATTGCTTAGCTTAGATTGCACTAGAGTTTTAGATTGCATTTCATGTTTGCACTGATCTATTTCTCTGCATTCTCTAGACATTACATTTGGTGAACCCAACATGAAGACACCATCTTCGCGTATCCATAGAATTTTATTTGATTTTGCAGGTTTTGTACGGAACGACGCATCAGTTTGACGAAACACTGCAATTAACATTCAGAGTCGCATTAGTTTGACGAAACAACACAATTGACTTTGTTAACCACATCTATGAATGGAAACGATGCATTTGAAAAGGAATCATGCATCTATCATTTCCTGAGCCGCAATTGACTGGTAAAATACCGTGATGCATTTGATAGAGAAAATGATGCATCTGACTAGTATATTTTTAGGTTTTCAACTTTCAATTTATAGTTTCCTTTCGTGTTTTTATTTTCACTAATCTTCTATTTTTAGCATGTGTCTTGATGAGTTAACGAATTTTTTACAGATCGATAGTCAAAGACCAATATCAAACTACTAATGAATCTTTCTGCAGAACGCATGTCGAAGACCCTAGTTAAATTTTTGAAACAGATTGTTTGGTAGTGTAGCAAATCTTTCATTTGGATTAAAATTAACAAGTGTCTACTGTGTTTGGTGTGAAAGCACGATTGTGTAATTAACCTCACGATTTGGTACATTGAAGTATCCTCTCCCCTTGCACATCCGTGCGATCCTGGGTGTAAGAGAAATGGTTACCAACTCTAGAACTTGGGCCTATTCTGGTGGGAAAAAGTACTCACCCTAGGACGACTCAGACTGGTAGCACCCTGAACCCGAGGGACTTCCAGCCAATTTATAAAAGTGGATTCTTGGGGAAAGCCCAAGAATCACGCGTATGGTTCTAATGAGATGGATTCAAAAGGGGACTCTCGCTGCATGGATCATGCCCTATGAACAGAATGCCCTAATTAAACACCTTTGTTTGTAATGTCCAAATTCCTTCTATTTACTGGTGTAGCAGGTCGGACCTATGAAGCCGTCTCATATTCTTACGGTTCATGTATAGAGATGAAGGTATGCCATGGGATGTTCATGGGTACTGTAGCTTGGCTGCCCCGAATGATGTTAATGAGCCGTGGAGGGGAGTTAGAGGGGTCAAGCTACTAATCATTTACCTTGAATAAGTGTAGCTGGGGAAACCCAAATGAGAACTCAGTAAATACTGTCCTTCATAGCCTAGGATGTACTTGTCTGTTGTCAAATTCAACATTCTTTGAGTCCAAAATCAAATTGAAAACACTTTTTCTTATGATTGTCTTTATTTGTCAGAACTTGATCATAGAAAACAACATCAGTTTTATATCTCAATTCACTGAAAATACAACAGAGTCGCAACTGTTCACCAGAAAGTCGCAATTGTTCTGTCGAGTCGAATCTATTTACCTTAGAGTCACATCTACCAGATTAGCACGCATTTTCTTTGTCAAAAACTGCATCTATCTTTGAAAACCGCAATTGTGATATTCTATGATGCATCTGACAAGGCGAGCCACAACTGTAGTCTCAAATGACACATTTTCCACTGTCGCAAATTTTTTACCAATGCGTAAGTTTAGGAAAACTGCATCTGTTACAATCTTGGTTGCAACTGTCATTACGAGTCACATCTATGACAAATCTAACCACATCTGCCAGATTCAGACACTGAACTTTACCAGAAACACACAACTAATTGACATAAAACCACAACTATGAAACATAACCGTATTTGATAAATTCTACAATGCATTTTCTAGCTTATTAGAAAACCAAAATTCACGGTCACTGTCCAGTCAACACTGTCATACCAGTCTTTGATCTGTCTTACTTGTCCTTGGACAGAAACCTGAAATGATTTGCTCAATTTTGTATCCTTTAGGTATCATTTAGTCATTACTATAGTTGTTCCGACTCTGAGTTTTACTTTCATCCTTGAGTACATATTTCCTTTCGATTTAAAATTCTAGGAAAGTCAATTTTACAAACTTTAGGATAGGTTCACCATCTATACTTTAGAAAAATCATAGCGTCAACAAAAATTTTCATTGAACCTAGTCCTATCATCTTATCCTTTGTCCTACAGAGAGTCCTCCTAGCTCATCAGTCTAGTTCGGAAACTCAACTTGTCTTTGATCCTCGTCCTACATTGGTTCCTTGACTTAACTAAATTGATGCCTTGGTTAGACTTTAGGTAGTTGGTATCGCTGTCTCAGGTTTACAGAATTTATTACCTTATAAGTTTGCTTAGACTTTGCATCTTTAGATATTTTCATTTTAGACTAATGTAATCTTAGAACATTCCTTATTGTTGCATTCAAAAAATCCCCCCCCAAAAAAAACATAGACTAGAGTCATATTGTCCATAGACGTAGTTTTGCATTTCTTGCATATTGAGCTTATCTTACATGGTTGAAACTAGGTCTAAGAGAAGAGAAAGAAAAAATATGTCGAACCCAAATGAATTCATCAATCCATTTTCCTCAAGACCTCACAAGACTTTATTAGAAAAATTCACCACTAGAAACACTCAAGGGCACATTATAACAAAATACATAGAGGCTGCTACACAAGACCTTGATTTTGCCTCTTTTGTAGATGAGTACCTAGCAAATGATCATCAACGATACTTAGCCAAGTTGCTAGTTGAAGGTGCTACCTTACCTACAGGATTCGATATTAGCACCTTACAAGCTCAACGTACACAAGGGACAAATACAACTACTGCCAGTACTACTATACCTCAGGTAAGCACAACCATACCATCTGACACACCTACACAGAGTACGACAGTCCATACATCTCCGTTTGGTATGTCGGGCATGACATCGAGATTTAATTTCACTATAGGGGCATCATCGTCCACTCCCTTTGGTCCTGTTGTTGGGAGTAAAAGATCCAAAACGTCAGCTTCTACACCATATGTCATTGTCACAAGTACCATACCACAATCAACAACCATACCCAATGCCAGTATCACGAGTACCATACCACAGTTGATGGCCATACCTAGTGTTCAAGTCACTAGTACTATACCGCAGATTACACAAACAAGAGGCATTCCCTTATTCCAATATGGTAATCAAAATCCATTCTCCTAGATTCCAAGCCAACACCAATTTACATAGATTCCGTATCAAAATCTCTTCTCCTAGAGTGGTACTCAAAATCCGTTCACATAGATCCCAAGTCAACACCAATTTATGTAGATTCCAGACTAGAACACGTTTACCAACATGCCAAATCCAAACCCACCACAAATACCAACGTTCAATTGAAACGCATCACAAGACCTTGGATTTTAGAATACATACACAGATCCACATAACTCTTCCAACACATCATTGACCCAAGTTGACATCTTACAAACACAAATGCAGGCACTATAAACACAAATGGACAAAAGACATATGCCCATTTCCCTTTGATAGATCATTGTACATGACACCTTTCCCTCATGGGTATGTCATACCGAATCTCCCTAAGTACAATGGAAAACGAAATCTGATAGAACATATAAGGGAATTTTCTACCATATGCATAGATGTCGCTTATGACCCCACATATCTTATGAGACTATTTCCAAGAAGTCTTGTAGGGATTTCACTAGAGTGGTTTTCAGGTCTAGACTATGGCATCAGATCTTGGGGTGAACTGGCTGAGAAATTTGTTGAGAAATTCTCCTTCAACATAGACCACGAGATAAATATAGCAGCCTTGTGTCACACAACACAAGAAGAAGGTGAAACATTTATCGCTTTCTTTCAGAGGTGGAGGACTATAGCCAGTCAATGTCCTATTGAGATACTTGAAAAACAAAAAGTTACTATGTTCCAGGAAAACCTTCATGCAAAACTAAGGAGTAACTTAAGGGTACATTGTTGACATCCTTTTCAGAACTAGTGGAAAAAGGAGTTATAATAGAAAAGGATCTTATTGAAAAAGGTGAAATTAAGACATCAACATCCAATAAAAATACGATCGTACAAAACACCCCCAATGATAGAAACAAATTTTGGTCTCGCAAAAAAAATGTGACCAATGATGGGGTAGTTGATGCTAAAATTGTACAAGCAGGACCAATCATCACATTACAAGGACCTAACACTTCTGCCAATAGGCTTAATGCTATCAATCAACCTCCCAACATGGTCCAAAATACTCAATGTTTGCAACAACAAAGGAGGTTTCAAAAACGTGAGTTCACTCCCTTAGGGGAACCCATCGAGTATGTATTCAAACAACTATTACAACATAATCTTATATAGCTGCAAGAGCCAAGAAAATATGATCCAGGACAATTTAAACCAGTTTGGTGGGATGAAAATTCCTTTTGTGATTATCATAGAACTAAGGGACATAACTTACAAAATTGTCACCAACTGAAAAATATCACACAGGATCTTGTCGAAAGGAGAATAATTGAAGTTAGTGGACAGAAAAAAAATGTCATCAAACACTGATCATCAAATCTTTTCTGATCCACTACATGACCTTGGAAAAGGAAATGTTCCCAGTTCGAGTACTAAGACCAATATGTCAGCCAACTATGTGAGTATCAAGCATGATTATAAGAGTGGCAAAACCATTAATCACCTTTGCGCTGTCGATGAGAATATCAATACCATTACTATCAATACAAATCCTGAGTGCACGGTCAATACTCATCGTACTAAGATCACTATCCAAGGTCCTCCATCGCAGCAAGAACCATAGCTTTCCAAGTCACATATAACCTACTTGACTAGTTGGGGAAGACCCTAGCCCAAATCCCAATCTTGGAACTCTTGCGTATTTCCCTTGAGCATCGATCTATCTTAGATAAGGCTTTACAAAACACCACTATCCCAAATGATATCGATGTCAATCGTTTCTAGGAAATGGTGGGATACTTGACCAATAATCATCATGCCATGTTTTATGAACCAGACTACACAACTAAAATGACAAAGCATAACGAACCTTTACATCTTGAAGTCCTTGTTGATGACACCAAAGTTAGACGAGTTTTGGTAGACGGAGGAGCAGGGTTAAATTGTGCACTTTAAAGTTGATTAAGGAATTAGGTTTCTCAGAAGCATGCATAGACACAACCAAAAGTATTTTCATTAAAGCTTATGATGATGAGGAGAAAAAATCAAAGGGGGTGGTAACACTTCCTATCAGAATTAGTCCTATAGTAATGGAGACAAAGTTCCAGGTCTTAGATCTCAACCTTCCTTACGACCTTCTATTAGGCAGACCATGGATTCATGCCATGAAGGCCGTCCCTTCCACATATCATCCATGTCTCAAATTCCCTTACAATGGCACTAAAATAACTATAGATGGTGACCCAGATCCATTCCAATACTACACCAATCTAAAAGAGATACCCCAACGCCAAGTGCCAGTAAACCAAGAGGCTTCATCATCCAATCCATCTCCCTATGTTGATCCATCCACACTCACTCAAACATCTATTTCACCCTCAATTCCTACCACTCCTAGGGTTGAGATCCAGGACAAGGGTTGTGGAGATTATTACATAAAGACATCTTATTGTGTTAGCCATTTTATTTCTCCTAAGTCATACTGTTTACCTACATCAGATAGGGGACAATCTATGGTCACTATACACATTCCTCCCACAACAAATTTCACTAAATGGGGAGAATTAAGTAAAGAGGCTGTAAATACAAAAGATGTCACCTCCTGGCTATATAGGGAAGATGATGAAGAACCTCTCTCACTTGCTCACATTCCTACAAATCTATATGAAAAAGGTTTCACGATCATGCAAAGCAAGGGATATAATGGAAAAAGTGGTTTAGGCTTAAATCAAGACGGGATGATTGAACCAATCTTTGTTTCTCAGTGGCCAAAAGGCTCAGGGCTTGGGTTTAAACCGATTCAGATTGGTGTTCCTAGTACCACATCACCCTTAATTGAGGAAATAAGTGCTTCAGAAGATATTAAGACACCTCACAGACCATCAGACCAATATCACTGTGACTCCCCCGACTCCAATGACTATGAGTGGGATTCCCTATCCTCTACCTCTTCCATGGACCTTGACAAGCTATTTGGAGAACTTGACTTAATGTTAAGATCCTCACCAAATCCATTGAATTCCTGTCCACCAAAGAATATGACAAAATAGGAATGGTTTAAACACTACTATTGGGAATCACTTTATCCTACCTCTTGGCAACCTGATCCATCTATTTCAGATAACCAAACCTTGACATTAGGCCCACCTCTCAATCCACCTAGATCTAAACCTAAGAACAAACATGACTTAGTACAAGACTTTTGTGACCATATGAACAACTCAATCCTTGCCTTGACCCCATTAAACTTTGATAACCCCGACGATGACATCCCTTTAGTCTATCCCCAACTCATTGATTGGGACCAACAAGACACACCTGTCTTAGACATTTTTGAGAACGATGAAGCAATTTCTGAGTTCTTGGGATTACGAGAAGGCATACCTAGTGGTGATCACAAGGCTAGTTTTACCATTGAATTGGATAACAAAGAATATTTTGGGGAATCTGTTCAACCCTCTAGTCACAAAAATGAGAAAAAGAATAAACAAGATAAAAAGGACGAGTCTCTAGGTGAAAATTGAAAGGCACCTCTAGACGATGAAAAAGTAAAAATAAAGGATGCATCCAAAGGCGAAAACCTCTCTGAGGCACCTACAGATGGAGGTTTGAACATTCTCCCTGTTGCACAAGAAAAGTAACCCATGCTCATTGAAGAATCAATAGAAGTCAACATAGGCACATAAGAGAATCCTCAACTGGTTTTTTTTGTAGCGTCATTGACAACAAAAGAGCAACAAAATTCCATAACTTCTTTGCACAAAGATAGATAAATTTTTCTTGGTCATATGAAGACATGCTTGGGTTGGATCTTGAACTTGTCCTACATCACTTACCCTTACAACCAGGTGCCAAACTAGTGAAACAAAAATTGAGGAAAATGCATCCACACATTGCTTTACTAGTCAAGGTAGAACTCAAGAAACTATTAGAAGTTGGTTTCATTAGATCAATCAACTATGCAGATTGGATTTCCAATCTTGTACTAGTCACTAAACCAATAGGGGGCATCCAAATTTGCACCGATTTTAGAGATATCAACAAGTCTTGTCCTAAGGATGAATTCCCTTTGCCTAACATAGACATGATAGTAGACATGACAACATGATATGAGATGTTGTCCCTTATGGATGGATTTTCAGGATATAATCAGATCAAAATTGTAACTAAAGACCAACCTAAGACAACTTTCACTTGTCCTTGGGGAACGTATTGCTGGAATGTTATGCCCTTTGGACTCAAAAATGCTGGAGCAACCTATCAACGTGCCATGACCACCATTTTTCATGATCTAGTATAGACTCTTATGGAGGATTATGCCGATGACCTTATTGTTAAATCCAAGACAAGGGAAGAAAATTTATAGGTTTTAGACAAGATATTTCAAAGGCTGGAGAAGTATAAAGTGAGACTCAATCCCAAGAAATGTGTCTTTGGAGTCAAGTCAGGAAAGCTTTTAGGCTATATCATTTCCAGATGAGGCATTGAAGTGGATCCAGCCAAGGTAAAAGCAATCATAGACATGCCTCCACCAACTAATCTCAGTCAACTAAGGACATTACAAGGAAGACTGCAATCCATCATAAGATTTATAGTGCAATTAGCAGATAAGACACATCCTTTTCAACATCTACTTAAGAAAGGGGTACCCTTTGCATGGACAACTAGGTGCGGAGAGGATTTTCAAATGATTAAAGAATATTTACTCACACCACTAGTCTTAATGCCACCTATTGAAGGATGACCACTGATTCTTTATATTATAGCAACCCATTCATCACTCGAAGCATTGCTTGCACAAAATGACGATGAAGGTCATGAAAGGGCAGTCTATTATATCAGTCAGACTTTGGTAGGTTATGAGCTCAACCATAGTACCATTGAATGTGCCTGTCTTGTAGTAGTATTTTCTACCCAAAAACTAAGGCACTATATGATAAACCATCAAACAATGTTGATTGCTAAAATAGATCCTTTGAAATATCTTCTCAGCAAGGCAACATTAACAGGGCGACTGGCCAAATGGGTTATGATACTTAGTGAGTATGATATCTAGTATGTGGAGAGAAAGGCTATTAAAGGACAAGTCATTGCTGATTAGTTAGTTGATGCACCACTACAAGGAGATCACCCATTAGTTGCAGAATTTCCTAATGAGTTTATATTTACAATTGACACAAACACAACATGGAAACTATACTTTGATGGCTCACATACAAATCATGGCTCAAGGGTTGGTATACTGTTTATCACACCACAGGGTGATTCCATTCCTAAGTCATTCAGGATGGTATTCCCATGTACTAACAACATAGCAAAGTATGAAGCTCTAGTGACGGGGTTACGCATGGTAGTCAAGTGGAAAATTAAGAACCTATAGGTATATGGAGATTCTTAACTAGTAATCAGATAGGTAAATGATGATTATGAGACTAAGGATGCGAATCTTGCTCCATACAAACGCATGGCTGATAGCTTTAAAGAGTACTTTGAAAAAATAAAATTTCATCAGATACGTCATGTTTTAAACAAGACAACAGACGCTATGGCTATAATTGCATCACTTTTAGACATTCCTAACAATGTGCCTAAGTTTGAGTTCTTGGTAGAACAACTTTTGGTCCCGGCCTACGCTATCCCAGATTCTGAGATGGTATGTGAGATTGTTGGTCTTGATTCCCCATGGTACAAAGAAATCTATGACTACCTTCATGCTGAAATCATACCCACTGGCCTGTCAAACAACCAACGTAGGACATTCCTTCATAAGTCAACCAAATACACCATCATCAGAGACACCCTATATAGACACTCCTTAGATAATACCCTACTGAGATGTCTTGATTCTAATGAAGCACAAGCAACCTTGCATGGGGTGCATGAGGGTATATGTGGTTCCCATTCTAGCAGTCCTACCTTAGCCAAAAATATTATGAGACTGGGTTATTATTGGCCTACTATGGAAAAGGACTCATATGTCTTTGTAAAGAAATGTCACCAATGTCAAGCTCATGGAGAATTGATACATGCACCAAAACAGGAGCTCCGTCCTATAATGTCACCATGGCCCTTCGCCCAATGGGGACTCGACCTCATAGGTAAGATCCACCCCACATCATCTAATGCCCACAAATTCATCATCACTGCCATTGAGTACTTTACAAAGTGGATTGAAGCTATTCCTATGACATACATTACCGACACACAGATCTCTAAGTTTATCCTGAACTATATCATCTTTCGGTATGGTGTCCCTCAGTCCATAATCACGAATAATGGCCACCCATTTAAGAATCAACAAGTCTGCCATCTTTGTGATGAATTTCATATTCAACATCACTTTTCCACTCCATACTACCCACAAGGAAATGGCCAAGCAAAGGCATCTAACAAAAATATCATTAGAATCCTCAAGAAGACTGTCAATGATGCTGGCCGTGATTGGTATTTACAACTTAATCCTACCTTATGGGATTATCGCACAAGTATTCGTACTCCCACTAGCACCACTCCCTATTCATTAGTATTTGGTTTTGAAGCTATTCTTCCTATTGAGATTGAGATTCCTTCCCTGAGGGTATCCTTGAAAGGGAACATTGATGATGAAGAATACTGGGTATTGAGACTCCATGAGCTAGAATTCCTAGATGAGCAAAGACAGAAGGCACTAGACCATCTCCAAGCATATCAGAATCACCTTCGTCATAGCTATAACAGGAAGGTCTTGAACAAAAACTTTGACATTGGTGACTTGGTTTTAATGGAGAACTTGAAGAATCAAGCAAAAAGAGAAAAACTAGGAAAGTTTGAACCAAACTGGTTGGGACCTTATATTGTTACAAAAGCCTTTGGATCAGAAGCGTATCAACTCTCCACTCCTGAAGGGGAACCATTGTCCCCGCCAATCAATAGTCTTCATTTGAAGAAGTTATATGCATAGCTTTTGAGGGCCTTGTCTTAATTAACAAAAAATAAAAAAAAATAAAAAAAAAATCAACAAAAAATCGTTACCAAGGTGAAAACCTGGCAAACAGGCATCTTGGTAACACCAAAAAAATGAGATAATCCAGAAAATAGTAAAGAGAAATAATTCATCCAGTAGTGAAAACCACTTCGGTGGCACTTTGGATAAGTACCATGGTGAAAACCTGACAAACAGGTGCCATGTGTAGTTGACTCTGCTCCTTTGTCTACTATCATTCTAATCCTTATCCCTGTACATAGTCCTTATCCCTGTACATAGTCCACTACCCTGTACATAGTCCTCATCCTTGTATATAATACCTATCCCTGTACATATCACTTATCTTTCCTATCCATTGCTTGTACATACCATTCGTAATAAGTGGTAGTCTTTCCCATAAACTTGGAACGATTTCCATCGAGTGCATTTCATATCCCCCATTTTATCCTATCAATTGGTCTTATACTCGACTGGGGGAAAACACTTGACATGTGTCATATTGATTCTTCCATTAGTTGTGTTGAAGATGTAAAACCCTAGAAAAATCCAAAAACATCACAAAATGACTTGATAAAACACAACATCATAAAACTTCAAAAAGACAAAAAAATCAAAACATGTCAAAAATCCAAAAACATAGTCAAAGCCAGTCACACTTGTTAGTCTTTGTCATTTGTCAAACTACGTTGCATCTACGACTGGACGTAGGCAAGGCCATCTGCTGATGTGCTCCCGAGGCATTAGGTTAGTCCGTTTAGGTTTGTCTGTATAAAATCATGACTCAATCCATAGGTCTATATGACAAGGTCATTGGTCATGTCGAACTATGAGGTCTCTGTATGTATAACGTAGGCAAGGCCATTAATCGATGAGCCCCCAAGGCCACACTAGGTCAGCCCTTTAGGGTTTGTCACATTCACTATCACACATGTCTTAGACATAGTCAATTGTACACACATTGTATCATGTCATGCATCAATCTGGTGAACAAGTCGGCTATATCTCTAAGTCAAGTCCAACAACTTTCCAAATGAAAAAATCAAAACAATCAACTTGTGTCTTGTTCAGGATGAGTCCTTCTTGAATACTGATATCAACAAAATAATCTATGTCTTATACAGGAGGAGTCCTTCCTGCATAATTGACATTTTCAAACAATCAAACATAGCCTTACACAGGTTATTACATCAATGACATCTGACTCAACGTCTTATACGATACATGTCTTTATGAAACCAGGCTTTGTCATGCCTTATTCAGATTGTCATAACATCGAAACCAGACTCAAAGTCTTATCTAGTATGTGTATCTCCTGAAATTAGGATCTATCAATCAATCCTTCTATCAATCAACATGAATCACACAAACAAGATCAAGTTTTGGAAAATATTTTATTGGCTTGTTGACTTTATGGCTTATTTATCTTATCATTTCACTTGACTTTATGATGAGAATTATGTTACTATCTTTCTCAAGGATGTCCCATTAAGGATTTAGAGAGGCAACAATGTATTAGAATTCTATTTTCTTTGACTGTTGTCTGTCAACTATCTTTTAAATTTGATTTTGAGTCATGTTACTAGTTTCCTCAAGGATTTCCCATGAAGGATTTAGAGGAGCGATGACGTCTCATGACCCATTTTTTTTTTTTTTGATGTCTGTGGTTTGTCTTGAAAAAAATACTGGGACAACTTGTGCCCTTAGTATGAGTTAACGACAATCCTTGTCTGTGACTATTTGTTATTAGCAAGTGGATGACCTTGCACACCTTGATCTATTTCATATCATGGTGTTTTTCTCCATTTGTATTCTCCCAATGATGATAAAGTGCAACACCTTTTGTGATACAACGAAACATCGAAGATTGCTAATACTAACATCCATCTCATTTCTTTTATTATTTCTCGATCTTTCTTTCCACACTAATAGTTCTTCTTTCTTGCATTATGACGGAGTCTTGTGACACACAAAAATATATATCATCCTTCATACATATTCATGTTAGAAACTATCATTTTCAAATCATACATCATCAATCATACATACATCTTGCATTTGATATATACAAACATATAAGCATTTATCATATATAGGACATCATGGCATAATAGACATTTCTCATCATATATTACATATCATTAGCATTCCATGCACATAAAAAATGTAAAAACATGCACCACATGTAGAAAGCATTGTACATATAACATCATATGGCATCTCACAACTATAAAATGCATACATCACATAGAATCAACATCAAATCATAGGTTGCATAAACACATCATAAAGTAGATATGATCATCCATCACATAGGAATCTCATAGAAACATAACATGTATAAATAAATGACTGCATAATCAATAAATAGAAATGCATATCATGAGAATCACCGCCAAAATCATATATATATATATATATCCCTCAAGAGTGTCACATCACAATGTCATAATGTATCATAAATATGGAAACCTACAGGCTATATGATCATAATACAATGTCTTGGTACATATCAACAAATGTCCCTATCCTGAACTGCCACTGCTATTATGACTAGAGTGTGTGGATGATTGATGCTGGGAACCTGATGACCTGTGCCCTAAATGTGGCCTATCATATGGGCCAGCTCTGCGTGGCTGCTCAACACCCTTTGTGCTAACTGTCTTGGAGTGGGTCCTAATCTGAGACCTCTCACTGCGTGCCTCTAAAAAACTCGGAGCCCATCTCTGTGGAGGAACTGTTGTCTCATAAAAATATCTGTAATAAGTGTCCCTCTCCTCGGCTCTGACTAACTCTCTGGTAAATGCAGCTGCCGACCTAGTACATAAGGCTCTAATCTCTGTGAATCTCTGCTCGGTCTCCTGTCTCCGAGCTATGGCCTAATCTTTTTCCATGACGGCTCTTTCCCTCTCCATCTATAACAAATCTCTCTTGGACATCATCACCCTCATCTGCTCCTCTAAGGATGCAACCTGGGCCCGAAGTGTAGCAGTGTTAGAATCAACTACCTCTGTGTCAACTTGTCTCACCCTTGACACACCATCATCCTCATCCTCCAACTCCTCTAGAATCCGATCTCGGATTTCCCCCTCATGATCATCATCCTCCTCATCATCATCCTGATAGGAACCAAGTAAGCCAAGGGAATCAATCTCCACCTCCTCTCTGTCTTCCTCCTCCTCTGCAGGAACCTCTAGAATTACCTCCTCTATAGGATGCTCCTCCTCTCCACCAATCTCAACATGCACCTCCTCCCCACCTCTACCAATATCTGGAATGTGCACATCCTCCTCTCCCCATCCCTCCTCATGGATGGGTGACAATGGTGGCCCTCGTCCCCTCTATCCACACCTCCCTCTTCTACCACCTCGCCGACCACCTCTACCACCATCTCCATCATCACCATGACCCCCTCCACCTCTTTGACCTTTGCCTCTGCCATGCTTGCCCTGCGGTCCTGTGCCTCGCCGCTCTATCAGCACCGAATGATCTAGATCTGTCAGGGGAATCATCCTATGCATGACCCACAACTGATCGTAAGCCTCTGTGGTACCTGGGTCTTCCACACCATCTCCTCATCCCCATGAAACTGCCTACAATCCATCAATATCTGCCTCAGCAGTGGCCACTGAAATCTTTGGACCCCATAGGGGAATCTCTCATGAAGACCTCGCGAACTCGACCCGTCCTCTAGGCACATCCTGTACCTCTCTGAATTGCCGCAATACATGATTTGGAAAATGTTGCTCAATAATGTGGACATGTGAAACAGTCCGCCCAATCAGGTACTGTGTCTGGTAGAAATAAGGCAAATGCTCATCCTCGTCAAACCACTCTGCACATCCCAAGTACAGTCTCCATGTAAACTGTACCATAGTATCAATGGCATGTCTGAAATACCTAGTATCTCCCATGTGGTGCTGATTGTTAGCCCCCACATAACAGAAGGCATACGGGGCTCCGTGTTGTACATTGACTGTAACTAGTGGCCAAAAAATGGCAATGTGTTCCCATACCCATACCATCAGGAGCGTGGTACCACAACTCATGGACTGAGCCTCTCTATAGGCTATATCATGTAAGTGAAAATATAACATGCCAATGAGACAAGGACCCCAAGCATATACCTCCCGTCACTCTAACATACCTACCAGCATCTCCCCCCAACCCATAGGAAAACCATGACCTTGATGGTCAGGAAACACTATACCACCTATCAATGTACACACTAGACAGTCTAGCCACATATACCTCTGTGCCAGTACATGCCATCTAATATCATAATGATCAAATCCTAACTATTTGACATCGGCGTGAGGGTGGTATCTGCACATTTGAGCAACACCCCTCTGGGTATCGTACCTCACCCTCGTGCCTCTTATGGGAAGTCTCAAAATTGTGTAGAAATCCTCTAAAGTAATTGTCACCTCTCTAGTAGGTAGGTGAAAAGAAGAAGTCTCCGAGTGCCACCGCTCGCATAATACTGTCAGTAGACCTCGGTTTGCCCGAATGGCGGGCATGTTTGTCATGTGAAGAAGACCTAAGTGCCATAAGAATCGTCTCTCCATGCTCCGTAAACTATCTTGGAAGCAAAAAGTCGTAGGTCTCGACTCTCGCATATATGCAGTGTCCAAAACAACCTGCAATGACATTATACATGCCTCATGTCAGCATCAAACATCTATCCTAGTGCAAAATGACTAAATCAAATGCATCATTATTTTGCAAATGCGTCATTCTTTTTCAAATGCGGTGAAGAAAACCAAATGTGTAATTCAATTTCACACATGCATCTAAATTAAATGCAAATGCGTGCAAACATAACAAATGCGTATGCGTAATTCAAATATCAAATGCAACTGCGTAAATCAAATGACAACTGCATCAAAATATTTTCAAATGCATTGAAAAATAAACTCATGCGGCTATTTTAAATGTCATTTAGCAAATTCGTACAACTAAACTACAAATGCATTGAACCGCAAAAACTGTACGCTACCTATATATGTGATTTTACAAATGCATTGATCCACATGCAAATGCATTGATTACGCACTCACATGTGGCTTTTCAATAAAGTGACGCATAAAAAGGCGCAAAAATAAAAAATTCAAAAGTCAAGATTAAGGTACATACCGAGGGGTTCGCGTCATCTGGCCGCCTGAAGGTCCGGATCCTGTATGCTCAATGGTGGGTGTTCGGAACATGAGACATCTTCGTTGTGGTTGCAAAGTAAACTCTCGAATATTAAAGCTAGGTGGGTAAAAATGAATAGGTTTTAACCCCATTTTCTATTTATACCTAAGGTTTTGGTGGCATTCTTTTCTACTGGCCGCGTCAGCTTCCAATTTCAATTGACCCGTACCCGTCCTTAACATTTCCAACTTCAATTCCATCAACTGCACTGCATTTCTGGCTATCCAATGGACTAATCAGGATCACTTCAAATTTTTTGATTTTTTTGAAAATTTGTCAATTTTCCTGAGGGGGCATACCTTCACCTGTTTACACCGGGGCACGACTGAGGCATATTTTTATCGATTTTCTTTGACACAATGCCGAAAGGACATTGTATCAAAGAGGGGAAAATGTAGACACCGAAATCTGGTCTAAGCCTATGACTTTAATATTTCTTAATAATTCATATTTCTTTCATGGTCATGATTAAATAATGTCAATTATTTAATTAATTCACTTTAACTTTATTTCTTCTATTAATTAAAAAATCTTAATTGTTTAATTAATTCACACTTTTCTTTATTCTATTTGATTAATTAAATAAACGCTTTTTATTTAATTATGCTACTAATTAACCTTATCCTTCTTCTTCAATTAAATAAATTCTTATTTAATTCCCCCCTTTTATCATATGTCAACTATAATTAAATAAATCCTTTATTTATTTGATTATTAATTTAAATCCCTTCATCACTTAATTAAATAAATCTTATTTATTTAATTATTCTTCAAATATCAAATCTTGAATTAAATGAATTATTTAATTCATAAATCCTATTTTAACACATTCCTCTATATTTAGATAATTGTGTAAGTTATCTAAGTATTCACTCATACTCAACTCAAAGATTTATTTAAATCGCTTAGTTAACTCTTGATTTAATGTCTGAGTGGATTTCTCAAGTAATCTCTTTGTCAAATCATGCAATCATCCAATTCTAACTCAATTGTGTGCACATGCAGATTAATTAAATATTCCTATTTAATTAATTAAACCTTGTGCGTGCATTCGAACAAGAGTTGCTTTAATCCATCTTTATCTTTGTCATGCAAAGATAATTCTTCTATTTTCGAATACCAAACTTGAAGATTAAATCATTTATTTAATCTTTAATTCTATTTCTAATTTGTATCACTCATGTCGCTACTAACAGTTATCATAATGCATGTCTAATCAGTCGATCCCAACCGTCTGTTGATCTTTCAATCCTGACCTGTTGTTCAAATGATCAATTTTCTATAAATTGATCTATCTTTCATCATTCCAATCTCTCTTGAAATCTTATGACTTTTTGGAGCAACTATCTTGAATCTTCAATGTTTTTCTAAATCACTATCATAGGCTATACTTGCACGAACTTTGAAAATTTGAGGGCAATTATACTACAACGGAAAAATGGAGAAGGGCAATCGAGATGATACATGGAATTGCGTACATATTAGGTGAGATTGTTCAATTTATTTACATTTTGGCTTTCCTTTGTTCTCTATTTCTTAGCTTAGATTGCATTAGATTTTTAGATTGCATTGCATGTTTGCACTGATTTGTTTCTCCGCATTTTCTAGACGTTAAAAAATTGTTTTTAGAAGATAAGAGAAAATTAATGAGTTTCAAGTAGCTCTTAAGAAAATTAAAGAATTAGAGGAATAATTAAGGGGTTACCAACATAAGGAAACAAGGTTGGGTGATAAAGTTAAGCAGTTAGAGAGTTAGATGCAAGATTATTAGCAACAAGGGATAAGATTGGATAAATTGGAACAAATGGCCGTTATTGACATAAATAAGAAAGTTCTAGATCCTGATCAATAGAGATATAAATTTTATGTATATATTTTATTGCCTAATAAGAGAATTATGGTGTGGGTTTCATCAACTACGTAATTACATGTTTTTTGTTAACCTTCAAATGATTTAAGAACCTCTTTTATTGGTCACTCTATTTCCCTAGATGGAGTTAGTTGGATGCATTTTTTGTGCATTTACTTAAATAGATAACTTGATATTTATCATTATTATTATGATTAAATAATGAGTCCAATACCTATGATAGAGGATCTAATAAATTCACATTTCAAATATAGTTTATAGTTGTATATATTTGTCATTTTTCAATATAGTTGTAGTTGTATATCTGAGGTATTTTGTTGAATATCTCATGTAATTCATCCATGCATTGAGGTTGCATGATAATAAGCGTTTACTTTTGATTTATTTGAGGTATTATGAAAAATAGAATATACATGTATGTGCATAATTTAGGACTATATTTTTCGTAGTAATTGATATTCATATTTATGCACTTTGTGTATATATTTTATACACATTATAAACTCTTGATTTTTATTTTTATGAGTATCTATCCATATATGTATGGATACATATATAAGAGAACTTGAAGTTATATATATGAACATATTTATTAGTTTTAACATGTCATTTTTATCTATATTCATAGCCTAAAATTATCATTATACATGTATATAAACTTATGATAGAAAATACATGAATATATAAATGCATAAAGTTACATAGTATTTCCTCTAGAATAAAAAAAATATACACAATATATGAACAAAATTAGAGATCTTGTATATGTACATATTTATTTGATTCTAATTGTTCTATTTTGATCACTATGGATTGAAAATGAATACAATCCATAAATTTATTAAACCAATTGAAGGTTAGGGTATGTCAAGAGTATGGTAGTTGTTTGATTAAGTTATATTACTAGAATAAGATGGATTATTTGTTGTGCTCCATTTTTATGGGCATAGTCAATGAGTCAAGTAAGAGATAGTAGTGTCACAAATAAATAACCTACATTATATTGGACTTACAATTAATTTTTTGGCTAAATTGATGCTATGGATATATGCATCATTAGCTCATAGTATATTTTAGGGTTGTATATTAGTAAAAAAATAATAATAACTAGAGGCTATCAAGGGTTTGCATGAGTAATTGTATGATAGTGATTGAACATTTATACACATGGTTCTCATATTTGGCTTTACTATAGATATCATTATCTATCACCCTTGTTAAAGGGTCAAGTCACTTCTAGTAGGAATATGAGCTAGTGACCTCTTAGTTTGTGGTTGTAGGTGTAACATCATAAATTGTCACCCTTGACAATTTCACACTATATTTTTCTCCATCCTAAGTGAATGGACCTAATTGTACATATAATGTCCTAAATTATGTATTCCATGGCCCATTTGGATATTCATAAATAAAATCCATTTGAAAAAACAAAGAAAACATTTAATATTTTGCTCCCGACACCTTACATCCCACATAATAGGGCTAGGACTAAGCTGCCCTAGGTGACTTGGTCCCCCTGTTTCACCTCCAAAATTTAATATGTTAGAGTTGGAATCTTATTATTTTATTTTCAAATGTCAAATGTCAGCTATCAAGATTTAATTTTTGAGAAATTATAATTATTGTGTATAAATACCTAGTCATTGCACCATTTGAAAAATGACAAGAAGAATTATCAATTATTGGTGATCAAGAATAATTATTATCAAGTCAAGAGCAGTCAAGAGAAAATGTATTATAGAATTTTAATATTGAAGCATCATGTCAAGTTTTATGTGAGTTTTCTCATGTTCATGTTATCATTTTGTTTGTGAGGACTGACCCTTGTAGGTCTTCCAAGTATATCAAGCCAATTTGCAAATAAACCTTAAGGAGACTTGTATGACTTCAGTCCTTTAAGGAATGATATATAAGTGGTGACCCACATCCATTGTTGATTCATAATTCATTTGTAATTTAGCCTTTATACCTCAAAAGGATAAGCTCTCTTTCATTGAAATTACCACTGTGAAGATGGAAACACCAACACAAGGTTTGACTGAGGTAAGCCCCTATATGGCACAAAAATTCCTCTCTCTTTGAATGTGCAGGTTACAGGTCTAAATAATTTTAGAGGAATATTTAAGTTCATTTATTCATTTTTGCATTCAAACCCTACAAATTTACAACATACATAAACTTAGTTATCTCAACATCTGACGAAGATTCAACAGTGAAATGAAAGAAAGAAGGCTCATATCACACATCAAAAGACTATGAAATCATATTCAAAATTTATCTACTAGGACATAGTCACCCTAGGAAACCTAGTCCCTCAAATTTAGCTCCAAATTTACATGCTAGGTGCACAAAACTTTCCTCAGTCTATTTTTGAACTTTGATTTTTTTTGCAACTTTCTATATTTGCTATTTTTTTATCAGAATAGGGTATTTGCATCATTTTTTAGGAATATAATTGAATTTCATACATAATCCATTTTCAAGCCCTAAAATTTAGATCCTAGGATTGGTTGGCTCACCTTTCAGGTTGCAAGTCAACCTCATATCATAGGTCATCTTGAATTTAATGATAAGGTCCTCTCTTGCCACCTCCATCACAAAAAATAAAGACCTTGAAAAACCATAAGGTGGAGCCCTTGTTGAATGTAAAAGACAACTGAGATGGGGGGTAAATCAATTGTACATTAAAACATCAAAACCCTCATTAACATTCAGATCTACATTAATACTTAAACCCTTAACAACCATTAAACCCTTATCTTGCATTATAAAAATGTAAAAATGATAAACAATAATGCAAACACATCCAAACACATGAGAATACTATATTTACGTGGAAAACCCAAGAAGGGAAAAACCACGGTGAGTATTAGCTCACAATATAAAGTAATTTTAACACTGAATACAATAAGATCACTACCTAAAATAAAAGAAGGGCTCACTGCCAAATTAGAAATAAGAAGAAATAAGATTGTTGCAATGAGAAATCCATCTTAGAGAAATAGAAAAGTTCCACCACTCCTTCACCAGAACATTTACACTCTCTTTGTAGAATGTAGACACCTTTCAATCATTGCTTCCAGTAGTCTTAGGCATTAAATATTACACTACGTTTTTCACTTTTTCACTTCACATATCAACACTTCACATAACACACTTCACGCATCAATCCTCTATCAACCCATCACTCATTTATACTATCCTCAACCTTGAAAATAATTTACAAGGTCGGCTATGCACCTCAAACTTGCAAATTCAAATTAAGTCAGTACCAGAACATTCTCATGGTGGAAAGGAATGAAGGAAGACCATAACACATTAATTCAGACCTAAATACACACATACACACCATGCCACACTTCCACAAACACCAAAGCACATCCACAATCAGTGTAAACACCCAAGGTCGGCTGAACCTATGTTAACACTCTTAAAAAATTAAGTACACACTTCCTTTGATTCAAATATGACTTGTGGACCACACACAACACTTTATCAGAATATGGAATATTCCATCAACACCTTGAAATCAAAAAACTCCTTTGCAACATCATACACCAGAAGAACATATTCATTTTGCATAACCAGCTAACCTTCCACACACTGCAGTTCTCAAGAATCAAACCTTGTAGAGAACCAAATCACAAACAAGTCAAACTAAAGATAGACATGAGAAATATAAGCACATCCTTAGATCCACAAGACTAGAAACCAAACTATGAAGAAATGCAGAGAAAAACCATTTCTCCCAGACAACATTGCTTACACAGTTCACACATTAGTGAACACAAATTTCTTTGCACAATGATCCAAAAATTGAAACTCTGTCTATAAAACCTCTGAGAAACATATCCAAACCACATAGGTAGATCTTCATCCACGAATAAATGCAGAGCAAAACACTGAACACCACACTGCTACATTGAACACTCTTTTCTTTTATTAAAATTTTCTCAAAAGCACTTGGGAACCAAGCACCATAAACTCAAACTCAATATCTATAACAATTCTAAACCATCTCAACCATACAATAGGTTTAACATCACCAAAACATGCTCATCAATGCAACACTAGAGTTTGACATTAGTGATACTACTAATGACAACATAATGCAACTAATCAAAGAATCTCCATAGGTTGAAATCAATGCAAAAACAAAGGTATGTTGACATCAATGAAAACACAAACTTATAACAATCTACCCTTTTTTCATTGATGGCAACACATGGAAAAATAATCAAAAATAAAAACAACCTTGATCACTAACTCATATATTGCACCATAGTGCACATTTCTCCTCCTTACACAAGCTTATGATTTTCAACATTTTCTCTTTCACAAGACTTGTCTCTACCTTAATTCATAATGTTTTTTAGTTAAATCTCTCCCCCCCTTTGACATCAATGGCAAAGGGAAACATCCCATTTTAAATCAATCACACATGCTTTCTCTCCCTCAAAGGAAACACTTGTAAGGAACAACAATTCATTTGTAACCTCTACATTCACTCCCTTTGATAAGGCTTCAAAGGAAAGTACCACAACATAATGACAACACTTACTCCCCTTGATTGCAATAACTAACAATGTCACTACCTACTCCCCCTAAGAGGTAGCCACCAACATCAATCTAGAACAAGGAATGAATCTTGAGATCCACAGGATTGATGCATATCCATATGCATCTATTTGAAAGGAGGGGCAATAACCCTCAAATTATCCTGGAGGTACTCAAAATTATTCATAGGAAGAGCCTTCGTGAAGATATGTACAACCTGATCCTTAGTAGGCACATACTCCAACTTCACCTCATTCTTTGAAACCTTCTCTTTCAAAAAGTGATACTAGATTGAAATATGCTTTTTCCTTGAGTGCATTACCAATTTTTTTGAAATATTAATAGCACTTGTATTATCACAAAATATAGAAATAGGTTCATCATATACCACTCTAATATCTTTCAAAAATTTCTTCATTCATAACACCTGTCTGCAACATGATGCTGCAACAATGCCTTCTACCTCTATAGTAGATAATTACATTGAATCTTGCTTCTTGCTTAGCAAAGAAACCAACCTTCTTCCAAGAAAGAAAGCACCACCACTTGTACTTTTTCTGTTATCCACACAACCTACCCAATCTACATTTGCATAAGCACTTAAAGATAAATCAATATCCTTTGGATACCACAAACCATGTTCCAAAGTTCCCTTTAAGTATTTGAATATCCTCTTCACTATTTCCAAACATGACTCTTTAGGATCTTCTTGAAATCTAGCCACAAGAAAAATTGCATGCATGATATATGATCTAGTAGCGGCTAGATATAACAATCCTCCAATCATTGATATGTACTTGCTTTGATCAACCTTGTAGATTCTTCATTCTTATTCAGTTTACAACTAGTAACCATAGGAGTACATATTGGTTTAGATTCTTCCATCCCAAACTTCTTCAATATTTCCTTGACATACTTAGATTGTGAAATGAATATCCATTTCTTTTTTTGATTGATTTGAAGTCCAAGGAAGAAATCCAACTCCCAAAAAATATACATTTCAAACTCTTTCTACATCTCTTCTACAAATATCTTGCATATTGCTTCATTTCCTCCAAAGATTATATAATCAACATACACAACCACAATCAAGATTTAATATTTTTAACTTTGAAATAAAGATTACCATATGTGGTACATTTATTGAATCCTTGTTGCAACAAGTACCTATCCAATCTTGCATATCAAGCTCTAGGATCTTGCTTGATTCCATATAATTCCTTCTTCAATCTACATACCATATCAAAATTATTTGATAACTAAAATCCTTTCGATTATTTGATATAAACCTCTTCTTCCAACTCACCATTCAAGAATGTAGACTTCACATCCATTTGATAAAATCTGAAATCCTTATGTGCCTCAAAAGCCAAAAACATCCCAATAGCTTCCATTCTTGCCACCAGAGCAAGTGTCACCTCAAAATATATTCCTTCCACTTGTGAGTAGCCTTTTCACACAAATCTTGCCTTGTTTCTTACCACTTCTCCATTCTCATTTAGCTTTTTTAGGAATACCCACTTAGTTCCAATCACATTCTTATTTGTAGGTCTTGGGACAAGTTCCCAAGTCTAATTCTTCTCAATCTGTATTAATTCTTCTTCCATAGCCTTGATTCAAAATTCATCTTTGCATTCCTCAATCAATGTTTTAGGTTCAAATTTTGAAAGTAAACATAAGTTTACTTGTTCTTCTATCATAGTCGTCTTTCTTCTTGTCAACACACATCTACTCTTGTCACTCATGATCTAATTTTCTAAATGATTGTTCTGCACATAATTAGGGGTCTTTGGGATATTTTTTAGAGCTTCTTCCTCTTCAACCTACACTTCTTTTTCCTTACCATCATCCTTCTCTTCTTATTTGTAAGAGGACTCATTTGATTCATATCCATCTATCATCACTGGAATTTTATGTAAGTCTTCATCTACTTTGACACTTGCACTTTCAACACTATTTTTCAGTGTCTTGTTGTAGCACCAGTAAGCCTTGATTCTTGTAGAAAATCCAAGGAACGTTCCTTCATCAGATCTTGCATCAAAATTTCCTAAGTTTTCTTCATCTCTTCTGATATAGCATTTTCTTCCAAACACTGAAATATTTCATAGTAGGGGTTCTTCCATACCACAACTCATAGGGAGTATTTGAATTTGTCCTTTCTTATGCTCTATTAAGTATGTAGACTATAGTATGAATTTCTTGTCTCCAATAGACATCTAGTAGATTTAATTCCTTCATCATTGTCCTTGTTGCTTCTTAAATATTCCTATTCTTCCTTTCCATAACTCCATTCTTCCGAGGAGTTCTAGGAGATGACAAATGCCTCTTTATTCCATGATCTTCATGAAAAGTGTTAAACTCATTGGAGGTGAAATCTTCACCTCTGTCAGATCTTAAACAACTAATCTTCATATCCATTTCATTATCAACGATAGATTTAAATGCCTTAAAATTATCTAAATATTCTGAATTTTCTTTGAGAAAAGTAATCCGACATTATAGAACAATCATCAATTAATAGCATGAAATACCTGTCACCTTGAAAAATTATAATTCTGGTAGGTCCACAAAGATCTATATGCACCAATTCCAAAGGACTAGTAGTAGATTGTTCTTTGACTTTGAAATTATTTCTAGCTTGCTTCCCAATCTAAAATTCCTTGCAAACAACATTGATAGGATTTGGAATAATCGATAAATCTCTCACAACTTGATTTGAACTAATCCTCACTAGGATATCAAAATTGATGTGACACATTCTTCAATGCCATAGCCAACTTTCATTAATCTAGGTCATAAAGCATTGAACATTTGCACCCTTAAGTTGATAAACATTTCTATTTGTCCTTATTGTTGCAACCATAGTTCTGGAGCCTTTTTTGATCTCACAACCATTATCTTGAAATACAAGATTATATCCTTTGCTAGACTTTTTTACTACACTCAAAAGGTTATGTCACAAACTCTTAACAAGAGAACATCATCTGTATTATGCTTTCCATCAAAACTGATTGAACCTTTTCCACATAGCTTAGGAGGTGTATCATCACCAAACTTAACTAACCCACCTTCAAACTTCTTAAGCTTAACAAACTTACTCTTATCACCTGTCATGTGATTTGAGCATCCATTGTCAATGATCCATTTATTCCTCTCCTCCCTAGCATGAAAATTAGTCACCATTGCTTCTCAAATGTTATGAACCACTTCTAGAGCACTTTCCTTCATACATCTCTTAGAGTTAGTAGAATTATTTCCAACATTCAGAACCATGAGCAAGAATTCAACATCTTCATGATCTGGATAATCAGATTCATCATTAGATATACTACCATCCTCTTTAGCACAATAAATTCTCTTAAATTATTTTCCTTTATTCTTCTTAGGTCTATCTCTTGAAGCATAATGACCAATTTTTCCATAGTTAAAACATTTGAAAGGTAACTTACCTTTGTATTTTCTAGTGCCCCTTTTTAATTTTCTCACAAATTTTTCTTCTAACTCATCAAATTCATCTGGGTCAGATTCCTCATTCTTCTCTACTTTTCCAATTTTAAAAGTAGTCTCCCTTTTTTAATCACTTGGACCAAACTCTCTTGATTCAAAAAAGGTTAATGCACCAAAAAGTTGATCTCTAGAATAATTATTCAAATTCTAAATTTCCTCAATAGTAGAAACTTTATGACTATAGGATTTAGTAAGAGTTCGTAGTGCCTTCTTTACCACCTCATCTTCATCTATATTTCTACCAAGAACTCTGATGGAATTAACAACTTCATCCACTCTATGCATGTAGCTTGTAATATCTTCATCTTTTTTCATCCTTAGGTTTTCAAACATGATCTTCAAATTTTGCATCTTTTCTTGCTTGACCTTATCATCTCTTCCATAGATACTTTCCATCTTTTCTAGATTTCACTAACAATTTTAAGAATCATAACTTTCACAAGTTCTAAATTATAAAGACCACTCAGAAGAGCATACCTTGTTTTCCATTGCTATCATATGCCTTCATTTCATCATCAATACTCAGACCATTTGCAAGCATTATATATCTAGTTTCAATAGATTTCTAAACTGCAAACCCTAGAGAAATAAGGAAACCTTCCATCCTCATCTTCTAAAATACATAATCAGATCCATCAAACAAATGATACTCCTTCTTTCACATCATCCAAGATCTACCTCAAATGGTTAAGCTTTCTTCTAAGGAATCTCACTTTGATACCAATTTTTGAATGCATAAGACAACAAAGGGGGGTGAATCAGTTGCACATTAAAACATCAAAACCCTCATTAACATTCACATCTAAATTATTCCTTAAACCCTTAACAACCATTAAACTCTTATTATGCATTAAAAAAATGTAAACATGAGAAATAGTAATGCAAAAACATCCAAACAAATGAGAACACCATATTTATGTGGAAAACTCAAGAAGGGAAAAACCACGGTGAGGATTAGCTCACAATATAAAGTAATTGCAACATCGAATACCATAGGCTCACTTCCCAAAAGAAAAGAAGGGCTCACTACTAATGTCTCACTGCTATATTAGAAAGAAGAATAAAGAAGAATTTTGTAATGAGAAATCCATCTTAGAGCAATAGAAAAGTTCCACCATTGCTTCACCAAAATATTTACACTCTCTATGTAGAATATAGACACCTTCTGCTCATTGGTTCTAGTAAGCTTAGGCATTAAATCTCACACTTCATTTCAAAATTTCACACTTCACATCACACACTTCACTCATCCATCCTCCATCAACCCATCACTCATATATACCATCCTCAACCTTGAAACCAATTTACAAGGTCATCTATACACCCAATACGTGAAAATTCAAATTAGGTCAAAACAAAACATTCACACAATGAAAAGGAATGAAGGAGGACCACAAAAAATCTTATCTCAAACCTAAATACACACATACACACCACACCATGCTTCCACAAACATTGAAGCACATCCACAATTAGTGTAAACACCCTAGGTTGGTTGAACCTATGTTAAAACTATTAAACAATTAAGTACATGATTCCTTTGATTCAAAGATGACTCACATATCACCAAACAAAAATTTAACACAATCTATAATATTCCATCAACACCCTAAAATAAAAAAACTCCTTCGCAACATCATACACTAGAAGAACATATTCATTTTGCACAACCAACTAGCCTTCCACACACTGCAACTCAAGAATCCAACCTTATGGAGCACCAATCACAAAAAAATTAGACTGAAGATAGATATGAGCAATATAACCACACCCTCAGATCCACATGAATAGAAAAAAATTGCGGAGAAATACAAAGCAAAACCATTTCTCCCAAACAACACTACTCACATAGTTTAGACACTAGTGAACACAAATTTCTCTACATAATGATCTAGAACTTGAAACTCTAGATATAATACCTATGAACACCTCTAAGAAACATATTCAAACCACACAGGTAGATCTTTATCCATGAAGAAATGCAGAGAAAAACACTAAACACCACTTTTCTACACTGAACACTCCTCACCATACTATTTCCTCTTTTATTCGAATTTTCTCCAAAGCACTTGGAAACCAAGCACCATAAACTAAAAATCAACATCTCAAACACTTCTATAGCATATCAACCATACAAGAGGTTGAACATCACTAACACATGCTCATCAAAGCAACACTAGAGGTTTCCATTAGTGATACTACTAATGACAACATAATGCAACTAATAAAAGCATCTCCATAGGTTGGAATTAATGCAACAACAAAGGTCTATTGACATCAATGACAACACAAAATTCCAACAACCCTAGGGTATTAATTTTCCTATTTATTGGGAGGTAAAGTGCTCATATGATTCTTTCCCTCCAAATAGCTTAATAACCCTATTTCTTGCACTTGGATGAGATGGATTGACCATTGAGCATTCATATGTAGCTTTTTAAATTGATATATAGTTGAAACATTATAGGAAATTAATCCTTATTATGAGTTATAATTTTATTCTAATTTGAATAAAATTATATTATTGAAGCATGTGCCATGGTGAACTTTGACATTAGTTGAAGTAGGTTAATGTATTTAATTTATTTCTTGATTTTTTAAAATAGAAGCTAAATCTTTATGAAAATATTTTAATTTATTTTATTAATAATAAGTCATTTGATTTAAATATAATTTTTTTAATGTGGTTTATTACATGTGGTATTAAATATTAGGTTCAAACACTAGGACCTATGAGCCAACTAAATTAAGTAAAATTATTTTAACTACTCATGTTTTTCTTTGGATTTAAAAAATGGGAGGAATTTTATTAGGGAAATAATTTTAAAAGAATAAAAAGAGGAGTCAGGATAAGTCAAAAGGGAAGTTCCCCCAACACCTTGTAAGAAAGAAATCTATCTAAGTGACACTAAAAACTTAGCACCAACCTTGATTCAAAAAAAACTTGAACACTAGAAAATAAGTGAAGCCTGATATTAAAAATAAGATAAAACCAAAGAGACCATTTTCAATGATTGAAATTACATTTGATTGTGGAAGCTATGAACCTACCTTGAATAAGGAGCTCATGGAAGAGTACCTATGTGGCACAACCATGGTAGGAGGGTCCTCAGAGAGAACAATCTAGACCGTGCAACAAGAGTAACACAACAAAAGCAACAAAAAATATGGAGGAAAATGCAGATGCAAATATTCTCATTAAAAATTATCTCAGTTACATTCAACTAGCACATCCAAGCTTACAAATTCGGTTCACAGGCCTGATCAAATACACAACATTCTAACATACTCCTATATGCAAGCTGAACTCATACAATTTGAATCAATATTAATCCACTTAATCAACTACTAACTCTACTACCACTGCCTATTATAATGATTGATTAAAATATTTATACTATATCCATGACTCAAGAAACATCTGCATCATCCAAAGATCATCACATTACCCTAGGAGGGAAAATGTAACATGCACATGAATAGGTCGGCCTCAAATTTGAACTACTCCATTAACAGGTGCATAGAATGAAGTGTGGACCTATACTGAAGGTCGGGGACACTCCATAGAATAATTAAAATCACACCATCGAGATCCACAAGTCACAGGGATGATCCATGAATGATCAATCTAGCTGTTAGGCCGGAAAACTATTCTAGTGTCGGTTCAAGAAACTGCCATGAAATTTTGGAAGTGATAACTTTCCAAAAAAAGATCCAATCACGCTCAAATCTTGGAACAAGGAAAAATAACATGTAGACGATGTAATCCAAGATCCACAAGTTCTGGTGAGAAAATATGATGAATCCACCAACATGAACTGAGAAAGAACAAAAAAATAACAAAATTGAAAGAAAATATTTTTTGATTGATGCAAGATCGCCAAGAACCAAGGATGCTCTTGCATTAGACATCCGGGGTTATTGAAAAGTGAGTCCCTCACTTTGTTGGGGCTAAAGGGAAACCAAGACTGTCTACCTTATCCTGAGAAATCCAAGAAGAATCCTCAACTAGTCTACCTTTCCATTTCACAAGATATTCTTTGTACTGTCTTCCACGAGTCTTCCTCCCATCTCTAACTTCCAAAATCTCTTCAATCTCATTTGATCGCTGTTTAGGAAATTGATTTTCCAAATCTAATTTATTGTCTTCATTGAATTATGCTTCATGATACTGATATAGATCTACAATGTTGAATATAGGTGATATACCCATACCTTCTGGTAACTCCACTTCATATGCATTTCTAGAATCAAATTTCTTCAAGATCTTACAAGGTCCAAACTTCCTCATTTTTAACTTATTGTATGTACCAAATGGAAATATCTCCTTCCTCAAATATACTACCACTTCATTTCCAACTTCAAATTCCTTATATCTCCTCTTTTCATCTGCTTTCTCCTTATACTTCCAGTTCATGTCTTCCAATTGTTGTTTCACTTGAGTATGCAACTTCTTCATATGTTCTGCAAATTATTCTGCCTTTGCACTCCTCTTGTCTTCCATATTTATGTCTCTCAATTATGATATACCTCTAGGATGAACTCCAGTAACAATCTCAAAAGGTGTCTTTCCTATACTCCTATTCATTGAATTATTGTAAGCAAACTCTTCTTATGTTAGGACTAAATCCCAACTTCCAATCTTCTCTCCAACCAAGCATCTCAAAAAATTCCTTAAACTCCTATTTACTACTTCTATTTGTCCATCTATCTGTGGGTGAAAAGTAGAATTGAACTTCAAATCTATCTTCAGCTTCTTCCAAAGTTTCCTCCAAAAGTAACCAACAAAATTTACATCTCTATCTGAAACAATACTTCTAGGTAACCCATGCAATCTGACCACTTCTTTGAAAAACAAATCTACTACATGTATTGCATCTATTGTCTTCTTACAAGGTATGAAATGTTCCATCTTAGAAAATCTATCAACCACCACAAATAAAAAATCATCACCTCTTTGTGTCTTCGGAAAACCAAGTATGAAATCCATACTGATATCCTCCCAAGGTCTCTCCAGAACTGTCAAAGGCTTATACAATCTGGCATTCTAACTACTCCCTTTTGCAACTTGACAAACTCTACAACTCTGCACAAATCTCCTAACATCCTTATGAATCCACGGCCAAAGTATTTCTCACTCACCAAAGCCATTGTCTTATCAATTCCAAAGTGTCTTGACATTCCTCCACTATGCTTCTCCTTCACCAAGTTATCCCTCATTGAACTCTAGGGTATACACAATTGATTACCTTTGAACAACATATCCTCTGAAATGAAATACTCCAACCACTGACTTCTATCCTCCAAAACAGGTTCTTTACAAGCTCTCCAAGGTTCTACAAAATCCAGGTCTTCTTCATACAAGTTCTTTAACTCAGAAAAACCTAATACCTCCACTCTCATCTCTATTAGTAAATTCCATATCCTACTCAAAGCATCAAAAAATCTATTTGACCTTCCACTCCTATGCTTCAAAACCAAAGTATAACTCTATAAGAACTCTACCCATCTCATGTGTCTCTGATTCAACTTACCGTGACTGTTCAAATATTGCAATGCTTGATGATCCGTATACAACACAAACTATTTAGGCAACAAGTAATGTATCCACTTCTTCAAGGCTTGAACTATGGGATAAAATTCCTAATCATACACTGAATATCTTCTCCTAGCATCATTCAACTTCTCACTGAAATAGGCTACATGTCTTCCCTCTTGACTTAGTACTGCTCCAATTGCATTTCCACTTGCATCACAGTCTACTTGAAATACCTTATTGAAATCTAGTAATGCCAACATAGGCTGCTCAGTCACCTTTTGCTTCAACAACTCAAAAATTTTGTCTGCTCCAGATGTCCATCTAAAATCCTTCCTATCTCCTCTCATTGCTTCTGACATAGGGCTACAAATAGAACTAAAATTTCTAATGAACTTCCTTTAGAAACTAGCCTATCCATGAAATGATCTTACCTCTCCAATGCTATTTGGTGTAGGCCACTCAAAAATTTCTCTTACCTTCTCAAGGTCCATCTTCAATCCATCCACAAATATCACAAATTCCAAATATACCAACTCCTCCTTCATGAAACTACACTTCTTAATGTTTATCAACAACTTCTCTTCTTTCAACCTCTGTAAACTTGTCTGATATGCAACAAATGTTCTTCTCTACTCTTACTGAAAATAAAGATGTCATCCAAGTAAACAATCACAAACTTACCAAAAAATTTCTTCAACACCTCATTCATCAATCTCATGAAAGTACTTGGTGCATTTTTTAATCCAAAAGGCATAACCAACCACTCATACAATCCTTCATTTATCTTGAATGTTGTTTTCCACTCATCTCCTTTTCTGATTCTGATATGATGATATCCACTCTTCAAATCTATCTTTGTAAAGTACTTAGCTCCACCCAAACAATCCATAATGTCATCCATCCAAGGAAAAGGAAATCTATACTTCAGCATGATCTTGTTTGTGGATCTAGAATCTATACACATTCTCCATTCTCCATCCTTCTTAGGTGCAAGCACAACAGGTACTGCACATGGACTCAAGCTTTCTTTGATCAAACCCTTCAACAATTCTCACACTTGTCTATTCAATTCCTCATTCTATATCGTGTCATCTGGTGTGCTGCTTTATTAGGAAAACTAGCTCCAAGAATCGGATCCATACAATGAATAATACTCCTTATAGGTGGAAATCCATCAGGTACATTATCTGAAATGATCTCCTCATATTATGTCAGTATCTCTTTTATCTCTTTTGGGTGTTCTTCCACATGCTTCAAATCTCCAGCCTTCTTAGGAACCAAGGCATAACACACATTCTCATGTCTCAATCCATCAAGGAATCTTATTCCATCAACCAAACAAACCCTAGTACTCGTACAAACTTCAACTACAGGAACATCTTCCAATGGAAAACAAAATTGTTTCATCCCATTAGCAACAATGGTGTATATGCTATTCTTTCTATCATGAATAGCCTATTTATCATACTGCCAAGGTCTTCCCAACAAAACATGGCATATATCCACAGGCATGATATCACACAAAACTTCATCATGGTAATTTCCTATCTTTAATTTCACCAAACATTGTTCACTTACTAGTATCTTATGCTCATCCTAAATCCAAGCAATCCGAAAGGGCTTCAGGTGTTTCAACCTTACCAACTTCATTTTATTAACCATCTCTTCAAAAACTAGGTTCTTAAATCTTCCACTATCAATAGTCACTTTGTGAAATTTACCATTCACCTTGCATTTGGTCCAAAACAAATTATTTCTCTATAATGGATCTTTCTCCAACTCACTTTGACATAATACTCTCCTATTCACCAACACTTCACCATCTTCAGGTTTATTAGATGATCCAACATGATCCTCCTCAACAAAATCTATTCTCTTATTGTTCTTTATCTTCTTTCTTGTCTCTCCCTGATTACATTCAAATGCTCTATGTCCTTCTCCACCACATTGATAATAGGTTCCTTCAAATATCCTTTACTCCTATCCTCTATCATCTCTTCTATAAAATTCATTTCAGTAACCACCATAACCTCCTCTTTTGTAAGAGTTTCCATCACCTCTCTGATATGAATTTTCATTCTTACTAATCTCCTTATCCTTATTCTGATATGGAAAAGATCCTCTTCCTCCTCTAGTAAAAGTTCTTCCTCTTTGAATTCTTCCACCTCTTCCTCTTTGTCTCTGCTCATTTATTTTATTCAAATTCTCTTATGCTTTTAGGGCACATTGATATGCCTCTTCCAAACTCTACAAATTGATCAAATTGATTTCATCCTATGCAGATGACCTCAAACCATTCACATATCTGGCTACTTGCTCAACCTCATCCTATGAATTTCCAGATCTTATATTCAACTTATAGAACTCAGTATACTTTGTCACACTAGATTCTTTTTGCTTCAGATTCTACAACTTCTTGAACAAGCTAATATGATAATCTATGGGCATAAAATTTGACTTCAGCTTATTCACCATCCAATCCCATGACTTTATCTTTTCTTTTCCTCTTCTTTGCCTATCTGTCTACAAATGTTCCCACCAAAGGGATGCATGTCCTCTCAAATTTGTACAAGAAAACTTCACCTTCTTATCTTCAGAGGTACCTTCAAATTCAAAATACTTTTCCATCTCTGTTATCCAATCTAACAATACATCTAAATCCAACTTACCATTATAATCCAGATGGATTGAAATGTGGTCTTGTATTCACTTTAGTTAGGGCTCTTATGAACCTCTCTTCCCCCTGATCTAGGCCAAGTTGCTCATCTCTTCCTCTTTCTTCATGTAATTCTACTTCTTCATCACTCACATCATCAACTGGTCAACCTCTTCTCTAGGCTATTTCAACTACATCTAATTTGGCAGAAATTCCTCTTAACATCTCCATCACAACTTGGTATGCATTTCCACGTGCTCCATTTCTACCATTTCCCCTTCTCGCCATCTTTACACAAGCCCTCTGTAGCTGCAAGTCAGATCCTCAGTCCGCCACCCCACAAAAAATCTTCAATAGGACTTCACAAACTCTGACAATCTCACAAGGAATGAATCTCGCTCTAATACCAATCTGGCACAACCATAGTAGGAGGGTCCTCAAAGAGAATAGTCTGAATCATGCAACAAGAGTAACACAACGAAATAAACACATAATATGGAGGAAAATGCAGATGTAAATATTCTCATTAACAATTATCTCAATTACATTCAGTTGGAAACATCTGGGCTTAGAGAGTCAACTCACAGGCTTGATCAAATACACAACATTCTAACATGCTCCTATATGTGAGTTGAACTCATACAATTCAAATTAGTCTTAATCCACTTAATAAAATACTAACTCTACTACCACTCCCTATTCTAATGATTGATTACAAGATTTATACTATATTTGAGACTCAAGAAACATCCGTGTTGGCCAAAGATCATCACATTACCCTAGGAGGGAAAATGTAACGTACGCATGAATATGTCAGCCTCAAATTTGAATTACTCCATTAATAGGTGTGTAGAATGAAGTGTGGACCTATGCTGAAGGTCGGGGAAACTCCATGGAACAATTAAAATCACACCATCAAGATTTTCAAGTCATGGGGATGATCCATAAACGATCAATCTAGCCATCATGCTAGAAAACTATTTAGGTGTCGGTTCAAGAAACTGTCATGAAATTCCAAAAGTGATAACTTACTAAAAAAAGATCCAATCACACTCAAATCTTGGAACAAGGAAAATGAACATGTATATGATGTAATATAAGATCCACAAGGTCTGGTGAGAAAATATGATGAATCCACCAACATGAACTAAGAAAGAACAAAACAAGAACAAAACTAAAAGAAAATATTTTTTTGGTTGATGCAAGATTTCCAAGAACCAAGGATGCTCCTGCATCACTATGTGTACACCTTCATCATATAATGCTACAGTAGACTCTAAGGATGAATATTAGAAAGTGGTCATGACAATTAAAACAAGCTACCAATGGCCCAAAAAATATACTTGATCAAATCCTTGCCACCCTAAATGAAACCAAAGAAAGGGTAGATGCTTTAGAAAACTAGGATTAAGGACCTAGAGAGAAAGAATAAGAAGAAGGTTAGGAGGAATACAATAGTGTAAATGAGAGGGAAAATGGACCCTTACTTAGCGAATAAGAATAATTTGAAAGGTTTTTCAATCTAAGGACGTATATGGTGATTGAACTTGCTTGAGACATGAAAAAAGTGAACCTCGCCAAGTTTTATGAGATGATTATTAGATATGAAACCAAATCATGGCTTAGTGAATATAGATTTTTTTTTGAGATTCCAAATTATTCTAGGATAAATAAGGTATTTTGGGGAGCATATCAACTCTCAAGGGAAGAATTTACCTGGCGGGAAAATAAAAATAGAAATGGGAATTGATTCTAATTATCTAACATGTGATCAATTTGTGACCCTATTTATACAAAGATGGGTACCTCATTTTTTCTATTCTTACAAAAAATTAACAAATTTTCAAAGCTTAAGACAAGGGGACATGTTGATTACAAATTGCTAGGAGAAGCTTACCAAAACCCTGAAGTATGTTCCTTAGTATCAACATGAGGATCTATTATGTATATATAAATTCATAATGGGATTAAATTCCTATATATGAGGAGAGGTGAATGTTCATGGACCTCCAACCATGGATCAAGTATTTGAAAAGACCATAAATACAAAAAAAAGAAAATTCTATTGCTACCTTGAGAGACAAACTCCACAAAATATTTGGGAACTCAAAGATACCTTCATTCAAAAACAAAATTTGGAATCATAGTCATAATTATATGAAAATAATTAATGGTAAAAGTGCAAAGGGAAATAATGATTTAGGATTCAAAAGGACGGGGTGTGAGTTGTATGCACTTAGAATTGAAACATAGAAAAATAGGTGTTTATGGGATGAAAAAGAGGGGTTCACAAAAATTACAATAAATAGACCTATTTTCCTTTATTTCATTAGGAAATGAGATCCATACAATGAAATGATTATCAACCCTTAGGTGAATCAATTCAAAGTGGGAATCTTCAGATTTCCTTATGCTTGAAGGATGGGGGTCAAGGTCAAACAAAAATTTGGGGAGAAAAACTAAAATAAAAAATCAACACCAAAATGCAATCTAGCACTTGAAACAAAAATATTAAGCTCAATATTGAAAGAACCAAAAATAAATTTGTAGATCAGAGAAGGGGAGAATGATGTTTACTAGCCACCAAAAGTTCTTTTCCAAAGTAGATCTAGGACTCATTCACCCATGGGATCACCCATGGGAAAATGGGTTCAAGTGTAGGGTTTTTTGTAGCTTTTAGAATCCTCTAATATAGATCTGAATATTTCAATTTTTCCAAGTTTCATAGTTGAAATGTCGGAAATGACTTCGGGATCTTAGTTTCCATGAGAAGATGACAACTTGGACAAATTTTGCAACTTTGAAAACTTCAATTTTTCTCTTGAAAAGATCTTCAAGCCTTATTCAACCTAAATATGCAAACACAACATAAGAGGGAATTTTTTTTTTTTGGTGAATGGGGGTTTGCCTTGGTCAAACCCTAGTTTGGTAATTAAACCTTGAAATAAAATAATGCATGAAAGAGGGAATAAAGAATGAACAAATCTATGTTACCACTCCACAAACCCTTGGATAAATCTTTTAATGAAGGTCTACAACTTGCATGAAATGGATGTGGATCTTGATCTTGAATCTTGCTTGAAATAATACTTTGAACACTTGACTTAATCATGAAACCTACATCACAATGTTGGTAACAAAAACATGCATGATGCAAGAAGAATTTGACATGATGATTGGATCTTTATTGTTGCAATAAAACTATGATAAATATTCCTTTGAATGGTCTTGATCACAACTTTAGATCTTGAAAATTTTCATGAAAACTCTTAGGTTGTGTTGGCCTCCTACAATGATTCAATAACTAAGCCCTTACAAATATGATTCAAAGATTGGAAATCTAACCTGAATAGCCATTTCAATAATCATGAAGGTGTATTTAACTTTTCAACCCAGGGACATGAACTTGAAATGGGTCATCACCGTATGTGCACTAGGAACCCAAAGTAGCCATTTTCATTCTACAACTAAAGAACTCACAATACTGAAACTAAGTTGCTTAAAAGGGAATACCATATACTAAAATCATCAATCAACAACTACATCAAACTAAAATGCATAGCAAGAATGAAAATTTGAGCAACTAGTAGGGCACTACTCTATCTACTTTGGCTGCAGGAACAGTCACATAATGGAATTCTAGTGGCTATAGGAACAGTCGGTGCCATATTTATAACTAATTACTAAAAAATAAGTAATACTAAACTAATACTAAACTAAGAGGATGGATTACTCACCAAGTGGCCCCCCTTGGATAAGTATCCTCTAAAACTAATGAGGACTCAGATGCTCAAACTCAGAACTTTATTTTATTCACTGTAAATCATGACTACAAAAGAGTAATGTATTTGTATTATTGAAAACTTGAGAGTGCTAGTACAATATCAAATCGTGCAACTCCTTAGGAAGGAGCATCAGATCTTTATTTATACTATCAACTAGACAAGGAAATCAACTCCATGATTGGGAGGTTGCCATTTATGGAAAAAAAGAAAGTGGAGTGGCGGTGGTTATGCGTGCATGAAATCTGGTCAGACATGTAGGTCCAAACACATATTTAACACAATAGTAATGCCCACATTTTCTCAATCATTAAAGTCCACTACAAGGTGGTTATATTTGGTTGCATGAGGAATCTTCTACCATCGACCTCCTTTGACCTTTGAGTGATTCCTTTGCTAGATGTTATGGTGCATGCCCAGCTGGTGGTGTCTTCCTCAACTTAGCACCCTCAAATTAAATCTACATGCCAATGTTAGTATGCACAATAATTGCATATCTATAACCACCTTAAGGAATATTCATTAACCACATGCAAAATCAATATAGATAATCCACATAATATGCCAATGTCATTAAAACTTGTAGAAATAGGATTATACCTAATTTCTATGGTTTGAGGGAAACATTATGAAAATATCAAAATTTAACATCAAAGTCCATGACAAATGCCATCAAATAAACTATAGATTCTACCCAAAATTGGACCAAAAACTAGGCTCATCACTCCCTCCAACCTAACGTTTTGTTGGTCCTCCAGTAGGGGAAGGGTTGTTCTTTTCTTGGTTAAAGCTCTAAAATTTGCAATTGATAGCTTTCCAACATCAGTGGTTGTTGAGCATGAATCAGGGTCCCAATAGAATACTCCCAATCTGTCCAATTTGCTCCATCTCTATTTTTCTGCAGCAATGTTATACTGGTAGAACCTGAAGTTTGGCACGAGCTACATGAGAATGGGTGGCTGGAAATTTAAGGGAAGCCAAAATTGCCCCTTCGTTCTCCTAATCTGAATGTACCTATCAATCCTTTTTAGTGCTGCAACATAATTATGGATGGAATGAGGTTCAACCTATTTCAACTCATCAGTTAGGATATTCCATCTTTGTGATAGGTATCTTCTCATAATTTCCTCCTTTGCTGCTACCTTTACTTCATACTCACTATAAACTACCTCAATCCAAGGCATGATCCTATTGCCATAACTAGGTTTGAGAATCATTCTAAGCCATTCTCTGTAAATATCCTTTGAGTTGCTTGATTCAGCTCTAATGGGAAAAGGGATGTTAGACTCCAATTGCTTATAAGCCCCATGTTGTTGTCCCCAACTAATCTCATTTTGTACCCAAGACATAGATGCCCTTAATTAGACATCCCCAACATACAATAGTGGATTCCAATCATGGTCTTGAGTTACAACATAATAATGCAAACAAAACTCACACAAAATTCTTCATTTCAGGGGAGACAATCCTATATGCATTGAAAAATTCATTAGGAGTGTCAATACAAGGATTCAAACCTGAGACAATCCTTGACAGCTTAAAAGAGAGATATTTTTCTTTCAAGTGCAGAGCCTAGACCCTTGGAGGGGTCCTACATTCCAAAATTTGTGGTACCAAGGTTTCCATCTCATCCACCCTCTTCTTGAGGGTGGCAATTTCTGCATCCTTATCTTCAATCTCCTCATTCCTGTTTTGAATTTCCTTCTTCAATTTCTATTTTTCCTTTTTCCATTCTTCCTCCCTCCTTTGTATTTCTTTCCATAAATTAAAAATTTCCATATGTACTATAAAATCAAGAGAATTATGAATTCCTACCAGTATTTTTGTCAATGGTTGCTCCTCATATAGTACTATCTGCATGGAATTAGGCTGTTCAGTTGTCTCTAGCTACGGGGGTATTGTTTCTTCTCCCACTTCTTGTTGTAGGGGCTCTTTTTCTTGTTTTTGTTGTGGCTACAGGAACTCCTGCTCTAGTTTTGGCTATTGCTATAGGACCTCTTGCTACAAGACTTCTTGCTCACGCTGCAGGAAATCCTGATTTTCCTTAAACTCTTTAGCAATGTTAGCAAGATTGGCCAGTGTTATATTTGTTGTTCTCTCAAATGTCTTCTTCTTCGACATTCTCTTCACCCATTGGAGCTTTAGAGTCCTCATGGGATGTCTCACTAGGCTTAGGGATTTCCTGTGGAGGTGTACCAATCGCTATCCCAACTGGTCTTGATTCCCTGGGAGGTCTCTCACAATTTTTTTTGGCTGCAGGATGAACAATGTCAGCCTTCCTCTTCTTAGAACTTGGCACCTTTCTTTCTGTTGGCTGCCTTTTGGCCTTTCCTTTTTCTTATTTCTGATTCTCTCTTTTGTGCCCTAGTTTTCATTAGGGTTCCAAGTGGAATGTTGTCATCAGAATCTAAGGAGGATCTTTCTTTTTCTGAGTGCTCATTTCCAAAAGAACTAATTTCTATGGTTTCTTTTGTTGCAAGAGGGTTTACACTAGGGCCTACGCCAGAGGTTGAAGCACCACGAGTGGCTTTAGCCATGCTCAATTTCCTGCTAGACCTATGAGGTTGAGGCAAAATCCTAGGTTGCAAGTTCTTAGGTCTAATTTGATCAACATTTATAAATTCTTCCCAGGTCATTCCTGACACATCATATAGAGACTTTTCAACTAGAAATTTAATCAAACAATGGTGGGAAATAGAATTTTCCTTACCTTTTTGGTTCTCAACCACCATGATTGAGAGAAGATTGTATAGCACATTATGCACATTCATCCTCCTCCTGTGCCTCATGTGACTCAAGAGTTTGAAATGTATTGAATGCAGGTTTGACAGTCAACCTTCATAGGTGAGATACTTTATAATGTAGATAGCTTCCTTCTTGCATGGTTCAGACAGAGAGGTTCTTTTTGTACCCTGTTTATCCACATTGATTGGAGGGTCACCATGTACTATAAATTCAGCCCTAGCTGACCTGACATCTCTAGAGGTAGGGTAATGTTCACCATCAATAGGTAACCTTGTAACCTCTACAATTATTTCCTCAGTTGCCACAACCTCCAACCCTTTTACTATGTATTTTCCTTTAGAAAGTGTCTTAGTGAATTCTAGTGCAATGCTTTCATCAAATCCATCTAGCTCCAAGAAGTAATCTAACCATCCACAATTTCTAAATTAGGTCAGGCATTGTGCATTCTGCAATAAAACATCATGAACCAAGGGATCATTTCGAATTAGCCCTCCTCCCATTGTTTGCAATCAACTATCAATCTGCAAAATTTTCTTTCTATAATTCATGTCTGAAAGCCAAACACCTTTCTGCAATACCTGCTAAATTTCTAGTGCCAAAATTGACTAAATTTTCCCTTTCTTTTGTTTTACCTTTTTTTCTTGCAATTCGGGATTACAACAATGTCAATAATGGCAAGAAAAGGAGTGATACAGGAGAATTATGATGGGAAGAAATGTCGGCTGCGGTTAGTGTCACTTCACACATGTGAGCTATCCTCTCACTCATATTTCAAATTGGCTCATTTAAATTTTCTGACATAGCCTAACATAAATTGACACATGGGAAATATATTCACATCTTTTTCTTCCCCCCCCAACCTAAATTTGGACATGTGTCCACACATACGAGATGGGAGTGGTGATTTGACAAGGAATAATGACATGTTATGTGAATGTCTATACTAGCGTACAACGATTAAATGTATGCACTTAAAATATGATTAAAAGATAGTAATTAATGTGCACATACCTGAATGTGTGGAGTATTTGCTGCAAAGATCATGGAGAAAGTACCGTTCGCCTTTTTAGGGAATAAATTGAGAAATTAATGAAAATGAAGTGGAATGAGATGAGGTGGAATGAAGTGATGGAAGAGAGAGAAAGGTGGTGATGGATGGGTGAATGGGCGGATGGGTGGAGAAATGGACTCCCACAAGAGAAAAAGTCTTTATTATGACAAGTATGCACCTTAATTAGCCAAAAGGAGGGACACTAGGTCCACTTCTTTCAGCTATAGGAAGCTCAGGTGCTAAATGCTGGGTGAATTGCTGCAAGAACTCTTCTTTGGAAGCTGGCTTGCGATATAATCTGAGGCAATGACCATTGACAAGTAATTTGAATCTAATTGGGTCAATGGTAGTAAGTTGAACAAATCCATTAGGAAATACCTCATCAACTTCATATGGTCCTAGCCACATTGTCTGCAATGTTCCTGCATTATCATGATATCTTGAGTCATAGAGTAGGGCCTAATCTCCTAGTTGGAATTTCTTGTCCTTGATAAATTTTTCATGCCACTTGATTCTTTGATTCTGCACTACCTTTGTATGATGCAGGTCTGATCTTCTTATCTCATCCAAAGCATTTAGCTGCATGATTCTTTCTCTCAATTCCTCAAAAATATCCATCCCAAAATCTACTGCAGTCCTAAGAGTCTTATGTTCAAATTCAATGGGCATAATGGTTGTCTTTCCATACAACAACTCAAATGGATTGAATCCTGTAGTTGTTTTCCAAGTTGTCTTATAGGCCCAAACATTTTTTGGTAATTTGTTTTCCCAATCCTTTCCATGGATAGCTACCATTTTGGTCAGAATGACTTCAATTTCTCTGTTGGTCACCTCAACTTGGCCATTAGCTTAGGGGTGATAAGGAGTAGACTTCCTGTGCCTTATGTTGTACTCATTAACTAGTGATGCAATAAGGGTTGATGTGAATTGATCCCCTTGATCAGTCACTATTTCTCTTGGAACTCCATATCTTGTGAAAATATCCTCATAAAGAAATTATGCAACCTTGTTATCTCTTGCATGCTTCATGACCTTAACCTCTACCCATTTTATCACATAATCAGTGCATACCAAGATATAAGACTTACCATTTGATGGAGGGTCAATGGGTCCCACAAAATCCAATCCCCACTTGTCAAAGGGAGTGATTACTACCTGATGGAAAAGTGGCATCTCATAAGATCTAGTTGGTCTGCCCATTCTTTGACATCTATCATATTTTCTGGTATACCTTCCTGCATCTTTATGGAGTGTTGGCCAGTAATATCTTGTGTTCAAAATCTTCAATGTTGTCCTCTTGGATGGAAAGTATCCTCCACATGGTTTGTTGTGGAATGCATGCAAAATTTCATATGTCTCATCTTCTCTCACACATCTCCTCATGACATGGTCTGGTCTAGTATAAAACAAACATCCAACAATCCAGGAGAAAGGAATAGATTTTTCAATGAGTTCCCTTTTCTCTTTTGGAGAGAAGAGAGAAGGAACTCTACCTATAACCAAATAATTTTCTATGTTAGCATACCAGGGTGTTTGTATACCGAGGGAGAATAGATTCTCATCAGGAAAAGAGTCATCTATGGGTGATTGTCTTCTGATGTAGTCAGCCTTGAAAGGAAATTTATAACAATATTGGCCTTCCCTAGCTTATCCACAATGGTTATATCAAACTCTTACATCAAAAATAACCATATTTCCAACCTACCCATGATCAAAGGTTTATTCATGAGATATCTAATGGTTGCATGATTAGTATGCACAAAGATTTGGTAACTTGTTATGTAATATCTGAATTTGTTTAGTGCATAGATAACTGCCAACATTTCTTTCTCTGTCATTGTATAGTTGAATTCAACTCGTAAATTTTTGCTGACAAAATAAATGAAATTTTCAACAGCTCCTTTCTGTCCTAAGACTTCTCCTATGACATAATCTGATGCATCAATATGGATGTGGAAAGGAAGCTCCCAATTAGGCCCTTTACGTACAAGAGCATGAGTCAAAGCTACCTTGAAGTTAGAAAATGCCTTGTCACAAGGTTCAGTCCATTGGAATTCAACATCTTTAGTGAGAAGAGTATACAATGGTGCTGCTACCTTGTTGAAATCCTTGATGAAATACCTCTAATATCCTACATGACCCAATAAATTTCTAGCATCCTTTCATTTTGCAGGTATGGGTAGATTTGTGATTACCTCAATCTTTGCAGGATCTACTTGAATTCCATTGTGGGAGATGTAGTGGCCAAGAACTATGCCTTCCTACATAATAATGAAGCACCTTTCACTGTTTAAGGACAATTTTTGGTCTTCACATTCTTTGTAGGACTCTCCTGAGATTTTCCAACACTTGATTAAAATCAACACCATAAGTGGTAAAGTCATCCATATAAATTTCCATGCACTCATGAGAAATGTCTGAGAATATGCTAATGATTGCCCTCTGAAAAGGTGCAGGTGCATCACATAAGCCAAATGGGAGTATTGAATAGGCATAGGTCCTCCATGGATAGGTAAATGTGGTCTTCTCCTGGTCCTCTAGTGTAATTTGGATCTAGTTGTAGCTATTGAATCCATGTAGAAAAGAAAAGTGTCGCTTTCCTGCAAGTGTGTCCAAAACTTGATCAATGAAGGGTAAGGGAAAGTGGTCCTTCTTGGCGGAAACATTAAGTTCCCTATAATCAACATAAACTCACCATTTTGAGCTCCTTTCTTGGGCACAATCACTAATGGAGACACCCACTGATTATCTGAAATGGGGTAGATGAATCCTGCATCTAGTAATTTCTGTAGTTCCCCTTTTACAATTTCTCTTAGTGCAGGGTTAATTCTTCTTTGTGACCGTCTTACTAAAGTGCAATATCTCTAATATAAATTTTGTGTACAAAGTTTAGGGTCCAATCCCTTCATATCATGATAATCCCACACAAATTCATGTTGATGGGTCCTTAATAAGTTTTCTAATAAAAAATGTTGTTCTTCACTTAATTTACTGTTAACATTCAAATATTTTCCTTCTAACACCTATACTTTTGTAGTTAACTCTATCATGGGTGCTTCATTAACACATGGTACCTTTAGTTCATATGGAAGCAATGTATGGGACATACATGTTGCTTAAGGAAGAGTGGTTGCAGGAAGAACATCTGCAGGAACAGTGGCTGCAGGAAGAGCAGGAAGAAGTGTCTTGACTGGAGTAGTAGAATGAGAAGATGATGCTTCCTCCACTTCACAATGGTTTTGAATGATGTTAGCCAATAATTCATCATCATCTTGGAGCTACATGAAAGAGTTTCTACCTAGCATCATAAGTTTTCCATAGAATTAACTTCCTCAGCCTCTTCACCAACATGTGGTCATACGAGATTATCTTCATCATGAGATGGCTGAGCAGGAGGATAAAGAACAAATTTTTTCATGATCTTCCCATCTAAAATAGTCATGTCACCTGACCGACATCCAATGTATGCATCTATAGTTGCTAACCAAGGTTTTCCAAGAATAATGGGATACCTTCCTAGTGTAGCTTTAGGAGAAAGAATCGTAAAGTTTGCTGGGTACTCCCAGGAGTTTAAAAATACCACAAGATCCTCAACTATGTGATCAGGCTTAACAATAGAGCTATCAACAAGCTGCAAGACAGTAGGAGTAGATCTCATGCTTGCAACATTTAGTTGCTGTAGGATTTCCTTGGTCATTACATTTATTTCTGCCCCTAAATCAATTAGAGCATTCTTAATTTGGACCTCGTTTATAACAACTACTACCACAGGACTACCTAGGTCATTATACTTGGGGATACTCACTTTTCCAAGCATGATGTTAGCTATCTATCCCACCACATGAACTATAGTTGGGTCTTTATTTTTTCTACCTAACTTCTTGAGGCATGCTTCCTTGATTTCCTTGCTGTAGATTGGAACATCCTTTATGGCCTGAAATAGAGGTATCTGAACACATATATGCTTCAACTGATCCAAGATGTCAAAATTTGTATCCTCCTTTTCTTCCTTCTTCTTGGAAACTTCCAATCTCTAAGGAAATGGTGGTTCTTGTTGAGTCTTCTTGACTTGGACTAGTTTAGGATTTTTAGGTACACTTGGCTGAATGAAATCATTTAGAGGTTCCTCCTCCTCTTCCATAGGAAATTTAGTGATAATGGGATTGGAAGGGGCTGGTAGAGTAGTTCTTGAATGCAAGTGGATGTCACTTACACTCACAACATATGCAGGGAATTTATTTGAATCAACAGAGTATGTAGGTTGTTGTTGTGGTTATTTGGATTAGGTGTGCAATGAGTTGGTAGCTGAGTAGGTTTAGGTGCATTTGAGATTGGATTAGCAAGTGGAGGCATTATAGTAGGCTATTGGGGCTGAGAAGGTGGCTGCATGTAACTGGTTATCTGGGCAGGCCATTTCTGTCCTCCCCTTCATTGATTTTTTTGCTACCAATTTCCTAGAGGTGGCTACCAATGCCCTTGAAATTTTTGCAAATTCCCTTGAGGTTGCTGCCACTAGGGTGGAGAGTTTTGATGATTTGGCCAAGCATTTGGAGGGTTACTCCAAGGATGTGGTGGATATCCTCCATAACTAGATGGATATGGAGGTTGACATTGGTTACTAGATGAATATGAATTAAAATATGGCCCAACATAAGATAGTGGATCCGGTGGCTTACCTTGTCTTGGAGCCCGAGGCTTCCTTTGTGCAACATAGTAGACTTGGTCTTCTTCAATCTGGATTGCTTTGAACTCAAGTGGAATATGCTTGATTTCAAGGTTAGCTACCATCTTGCATCTGTAGTCCCTCTTCTTTTGTCTGCAGTGGGGGCAATAATCTGTCAACATTTCCTTTGCCTCCTCTTGCTTCTTCTTGGCCTGAAGTATATCTAGCTGAGTAGCTAGATTATTGATAATGTCTTTCTTGAAGTCTACTAGCAAATGAGTAATATCCATTCTTGAAACTCCACTGATAGTTGATTTACCCATGGAAAATTGGTAAGCTCTCCCTTTCTTTGAAGCTGCCCTAGAGTAGTTCTGGCATATTTTCTTGATATCTTCCCAAGGAACTTGAGAGATATCTTCTACTCCCATGAGGTCCAAGGCATCAGTGCATCTATCATTAATCCCTCTCAGTATTTTTTTTTTGTGAGTCTTCATTGAGTGTATGGTGTGGAGATTTTTGTAGGAAATATATAAACCTTGCAATATAATCTTCCAGGCTCTCATCTTCCTTTTGCTGCATCTTGAAAATGTCACCTCCTCTCATGTTGTTGCCCCTGCAATATTCCTTGTATTTCTCAAGGGATTTTGTCTTCATGTATTCCCAAGTTTTCACAATATCTCTTCCTAGGCTCATGAACCATCTTAATGCAACCTCTTTTAGAGTGGTAGGAAATAGCTTAAGCCTATGGGAATTAGTAGTATAATCATAACTCCTACAGAGTATGTCAAACTCAAATAAAAAGGTATCAAGATCTTTTGTGACAAGTCCATAAAACTTGGGGAGTGCTAAAGTAGGGACATTCTTGATGTTGTCAGCTTCATTCTGATGGGAAATGGGGAAAGGAAAAGCTAGTTGGTTAGGTATATTCCTATTTGCATCACCCATGCTTGCTTGATGTAGTTCCAAATCAAAGGGGTTCTCAAGTTGATTTTGGTCTTCAGAGGAGACTTCAGAGCTAGTCATATCAGGAAATGCATCAGCAAAGGGGTGTGGATCTTCTTCTTCTCTTGGTAGGTTCTAACATTCAACTAGCTAGAATGGATTAGGATTGTTAGGAAGGAATCTCCCATAAGCATCCCTTCTCCTTCCTATATGCATGTGGTATCACTCACTATCAACCAACTCACACAAAGAATTGGTAAAGAATAAGGGGGGTCATTACTTCCTAAATGAGGGGTATACTAAGAACAACATCCAAAAACACTACAACAAGGAAAACTACCAATGATTTCAAAAGATTCCCTCGTTTGACACCATCCCCAGCAACGACACCAAAAATGGTGGCCTCCTACAATAATTTAATAACTAATCCCTTACAACCATGATTCAGAGATTGGAAATATAACCTAAATAGCCATTTCAATCATCATGAAGGTGCATTTAACTTTTCAACCTAGGGATGTGAACTTGAAATAGGTCAGCACAGTATGTGCACTAGGAACCCAAAGTAGCCAATTTCATTCTACAACTAAATAACTAACAATATTGAAAGTAAGTTGCTTAGAAGAGAATACCATAAATTCCAATCATCAATCAGCAACTACATCAAACTAAAATGCATAGAAGGAATGAAAATATGAGCAACAAACATGGCACTACTCTATCTTCTTTGGTTGCAGGAACATTCACAAAATGGAATTCTAGTGTCCGCAAGAGTAGTCGGTGCTAGATTTATAACTAATTACTAAACAACAAGTAATACTAAACTAATACTAAAATAAGAGGATGAATTACTCACCAAGTGGGACCCCTTGGATAAGTATCCTCTAAAACTAATAAGGACTCAAATGCTCGAACTCAAAACTTTATTTTATTCACTTTAAATCATGAGTACAAAAGAGTAATGTATCTATATTATTGAAAACTTGAGAGTGCCAGTACAATATCAAATCACACAACTCCTGAAGAAGGAGCATCAAATATTTGTTTATACTATCAACTAGATAAGGAAATCAACTCCATGACTAGGAGGATGCCATTTAGGGAAAACAGAGAAAATGGAGTGGCAGTGGTTACGTGTGCATGGAATCTGGTTAGATATGTAGGTACAACCGTAGATTTAGCACAACAGTAACACCCGCATATACTGAATCATTAAAGTTCACTATAAGGCGGTTACATTTGGTTTCATGAGGAATCTTCTTCCATCAACCTACTTTGACCTTTGATCGATTCCTTTGTTGGATGTTATGGTGCATGCCTAGTTGGCGGTGTCTTCCTCAAATTAACATCCTCACATTAAATTTGCATGACAATTTCAGTATGCACAATAATTGCATATCTATAATCACCTTAAGGAACATTCATTAACCAGAGGAAAAATCAATATAGATAATCCACATAATATGCCAATGTCATTAAAACTTGCAAAAATAGGATTAAACCCAATGTCTATGGTTTGAGGGAAACATTATGAAAATATCAACATTTAACATCAAAGTCCATGACAACTGACATCAAATGAACTATAGATTCTACTGAAAATTGGACCAAAAACTAGGCTCATCAGGTTGCTTAGATGAAACTTAGTGAAATAACCTTATATTTATAGGTATGTATCCTTAATTTCCTAAAATTCAAATATCACAATCCAACATTTGAATATACACTTAGAGACATTAAAATATCACCAAACACATAATTTAAATTTAGGTCCTAAGGTCCAGAGAGGACCTATTCTCCCATCGGAAAATGGGTCCCAAGTCCCTAAACCTAGGACATATATTGCTCAATGTGAAGTGTTATATTAAGGAACTAATGAATGTCGACTTTCCTCTTCAGAAAATATAATTAGATAGGCTTGGAAAATGAAATATAAGGACAATTAAGGTATAATTAAGCTAAATTAATTAAGATATCCCTAAATAAGTGTGAAAGTGTAACTAAATACAATTTACAACACTAAATTATGGAAAAATTAGGCCCACTTTAACTAGGAGGGACCAAACAAGTGTGAAAATGTAAAGGGATACATTTTTCTACACTACATTTAGCCCCCACTTTAGTGAGAGGATGAGCCCTATGCTCAAACTCACATTAAAGTAGACAATAAAAATATATGTATGCAACAATGACAAGATGCTCAATCATACAATGCCAAAGACTAAAAGAAAAGTAAAAAAAACAAAAAGGGAAGATCAAGCCTCAACTGTTTGTCCAACTCGATGTGGATCAAGCCTCAACTATTTTTCCAAAAATGTTCACAAGTGGAACTTGATTTCCATTATGCAAACAACAACACACACTCACACAAGCTAATGGAACCTCAGGCTATCCACTAGGTGAGCCCCCAAAGAGTGGCTAAGTGAGAAAGTCATGCCAGGTCTACAAGCTCTCACCGTACAATGAGTAAGTCATGCCAAGTCTATAGGATTCTCATCATACTAACCATACCAAAGCTATACCTCTAATAAATTTGATAAGGCACCACAAAAATATGAACTTCAAGCTTCACAAGGTTAACAAGCTGTGATATGCTAAATACTTATGAACAAAAAATGCAAATAGACATTTTCAAAGGTATTTTTCTTAGTTCATGTAAGGTCTTCTCTTAGGGAACATCATGCCTAATATATCCAAGAGATGACAAGTCTAGGATAAAATATTCACAACTTAGGGAATGCAATGCATAGCATCACCACTAAGAGAAAAATTGTATGCCAAGAAAGGTCACACTCCTGGAGGGCATGAAACCAAATGACACCACCAAGAAAAAGACACATCACAAGAAAAAAGAAGATTGCTCAATGAAACATAAGGATTTCCAAAAAAAATTCAAAAATAATAATGCCAATGTATGCCCCCACTTTAAAAAAACTGCTAAACACCATACTATGAGAAATTTACTTCAAAGTAGCAAATGATCTGTGTTAACAATAAAGGAGACATGAGAGCTTATTTAGAAAGCCCTATGCCAAGTCATATGTTTCCAAATGAAGCTACACCATGAAAAAAAGGAAGGGGTTTCCCCCATAATGAAATACCAAACACATAAGGGATCTATGGATTTAGGTCAATATGCCTTTCCTACAATGATAATATAGAGCTCTGAAACATCATCATTCCCCAAATACTCATAGAACTAGAAGAATGACAGATAGAGAGTGAAAAAAAATAAAATATTTTGGGTCAACATGGAAGAGACCTAAATGTCTCAACACCTTGCATCATCCCCAAAAGGAAAACACAAGACAAAGGAAAAGATAAAGGTTTACAACATATAGAAGAATGTAGATACAAATAGAAGAATACACATGAAGAGACATCAAATGGAACAATATGGGGGATCACATTTTTCACATGCAATCACATAAAGAAAATGAAAAAGAAAATGAAGAAAAAAGACTAGTAGGGAACATGTAAGTCAACCTATAGCAATTTTTCCGCATCCTAATATTGTTTAGTATATGCGAAAGGAAGACATCTAGCCAAATAGAAAATGTCAAGCACCAAACTAGGACAAGGCTATCTAACCCCTTTCCCACACTAAGTGCAAGAAAATGATGAGTCAAGGTAAGTGATGAGAATGAGCTCCTTGAAATATAGGAATAATTTACAGTGAATGTAAAGCATGCAATAGTAAGTATGCTATGATCCTACAACTATTACATGACAAGGATCAAAGTGCATGTTTTAAGGAACTATATCTATCATATCAAATTTATCAAGGATCCTCCTTAAATAACAACACTCATTAGTAGTATGCACAATAATTCTATAATATTTACAATGAGACATGTTTTTATTTTTTATGTTTTGTGTTTGGATTTTCTTTGATGGGTGGTAATGTTAAGATTCCTTTATTAGGAAGTATGTGTATGTGCCTTTCAATTAGAGACATGGGGCAAGGAAATTTTAGCTTCTTGAGTTTGTAAGGACTTTGTTGCATGCTTGTTGAAGAAGGATGACCTAAGATGATCCTATCATCCTTGTGAGATATTACTTCATCATTATGAGAGAGGAAATTTGTATCCTTAGAGGATATGGAGGGAGAAGGATCTTGATATCCTAATGCTTTAGTATCTTCACCAATTTTATGTTAAGAAAGTGACCAACATACCTATCAACCTAGAAGAGACTTATGACCAAGGCTTTAAGATCTTGATATCCTAATCCTTTAGGATCAAGGTTTTTAAAAATGATTTTATATATTTTTGAGATAATTTCTAAGGTTTTTAGATTCTGGATTGAGATAGGTAGTTATAGTTTTAGATTTCTAGAAAATGAAGTCTAAATGCAAGTGAAAAATGATGTTAAGTGACAAGCTAGGAGACCTAATTTGAAATTTAATTTTGATTTAGTTTTGTGTTTTAAGTTTTTGATCATTCAATGTTATGTAAATGCTTAGAAAAATGATTGAAGTTTTTGTATTTTCTATATTTTAAAGAATGTAAAAATGCAATCCTAAAACCCTAAATGAGATGAAAACTAACGCAAGTTAAGAAACCCTAAATGATATTCAATTCAATTCAATGCAATGAAAATGAATGCAAATCCTAGATCTAGGGCTGAAAATGGACTCCAAAATTAGAAAATTACAATGCTCAAAAATTCAAGTTCACCAAAATGAAACATAGAAAAATAGGTGTTTGGGGGATGAAAAATAGGGGTTCACCAAAATTACAAAAAATAGACCCGTTTTCCTTTATTTCATTAGGAAATGAGATCCACACAATGAAATGATTATCAACCCTTAGGTGAATCAAGTCAAAGTGGGAATCTTTAGATTTCCTTATACTTGAAGGACAAGGGTCAAGGTTAAACAACACTTTGGGGAGAAAAACTAAAAATAGAAAATCAACACCAAAATGCAATCAAACACTTGAAACAACAATATTAAGCTCAATAATGATAGAATAAAAAATCAATTTGTAGATCAAGAATTGCATAATGATGTTTACCAGTCACCAAAAGTGCTTTTCTGAAGTAGATCTAGGACTCATTTGCCCATGGGTGAATGGGTCCAAGTGCAAGGTTTTTTGTAGCTTTTAGGAGCCTCTGATACAAATTTGAATCTTTCAATTTGTCTAGGTTTCATAGTCAAAATGTTGAAAATGACTTCAGGATCTTAGTTTTTGTGAGAAGATGAAAAATTTGACAACTTTTTCATTTTTTCTCTTCAAAATATCTTCAAGCCTTCTTCAACCTAAATCTACAAACACAACATAAGAGGAAAAAATTGTTTGTTTTTGGTGAATGGGAGTTTTCCTTGGTCAAGCCCCATTTTGGTAATTAAACCTTGAAATGAAATAATGCATGAAAGAGGGAATGAAGAATGAACAAATCTATGTTACCACTCCACAAACCATTGGATAAGTCCTTGAATGAAGGTCTGTAACTTGTATGAAATGGATTTGGATCTTGATATTGAATCTTGCTTTAAATAATGCTTTAAACACTTGACTTGATCATGAAACCTAAATCACATTGTTAGCTCCAAAAACATGCATGATATAAGAAGACTTTGACATGATGATTGGATCTTGATTGGTGCAATAAAACTCTGATGAATATGCCTTTGAATTCTCTTGATCATAACTTTATCTCTTGAAAAATTGCATGAAAACTCTTAGGTTGATTAGATGAAACTTAGTGAAATAAACTTATATTTGTAGGTATGTATCCTTAGTTTCCCGAAATTCAAATATCACAAGATGACATCTAAATATACGATTAGAGACATTAAAATCCCACAAAAAATAATAATTTAAGTTTAGGTCCTAAGGTCTATGGAGGACCCATTCACCCATGGACGAATGGGTCCTAGGTCCCTAAACCTAGGACACACATTGCTCAAGGTGAAGTGTTATATTAAGGAATTAATGAATGTTGGGTTTCCTCTTCAAAAAATGTAATTAAATAGGATTGGAAAATGAATTAAAGGGAAAATTAAGGCATAATTTAGCTTAATAAATTAAGGGAGCCCTAAATAAGTGTGAAAGTACAACTAAGTATAGTTTACAACACTAAATTAAGGAAAAATAAGGTCCATTTTAACTAGGAGGGCCCAAACAAGTGTGAAAATGTAAAGGGATGCATTTTTCTACACAACAAGAATAAATTAGTTGGAGGATCTCAACATGGCAAGATTACCCTTTTCTTAAGATTTTAAAGTTTTTTTTTCTTGAATAATTATCTACATTACCTCCTTAGAGGGAATTTTACTTCTTAATATAATTCCATAATCAAAACCTCAATCCAAAGCTTCATATATAATGATAAAAACATAGCTTATGGAGCTTAAATATTAGTTGTAAGAATTGCTATAAAAAAGTTTCATCTGATCTAGGGTGTCTCCATGGGGAGCACCTATTGTAATTTTTAAAAATAAGGATGGGAATTTGTCTATGCATAGAGTATATAACGTTCAATAAAGTAATAATTAATAATAAATACCCTTTTCCTTGCATCTATTATCTCTTTAATCAAATTCATGGTGCAACTATCTTCTAAAAATTGACCGAAGAGTAATCTATTGAATCAAATAAGAATAAAATAGGAAGACATTCCTTAAAAAACTTTCATAAGGAGATATAATAATTATGAGTTCATAATGTTATGTTTTGGATTAAAAAACATACCAACCATTTTCATGAGCCCAATGAATATTTTTTTTAGAGATTATGTGGATCAATTTGTACTTTTCCTCCTAGATAATATTTTAATATAATCTAAAAAATAGGGAGAATACATGTATCATTTTAGATTAGTAATTAAATGGTTGAGAGAGTGTAATTTATATGGTAAACTATACAAGTATGAATTCTTCTAAAAGGAAGTGCAATACTTAGGTCATGTTATCTCTACTAAGATAAAAGTTATCAATTTAAAAATATAATTTAGTAATATTTGAGCGGCCAACATCAAATGATATTCACAAGGTGCAATACTTTCATGAGTTTGGAAAGCTACTATAGGAATATTTTGTTGCACTTTTCTAAAATAGCCAACCCTAGCAACTCACTTCAAACAAATTCCATCCATTTGTATGGTCAAATACTTGTGAATAATATTTAAAATTCTAAAGGAAAGGTTGACTTCTACCCCAATCCTTAATTTTACCAAACCTAAAGGTCATTTTATAGCATCATTGATTCATCAAATGAAGGTTTGGGTGGTGTAATAATGTAAGATGGTCAAGTTGCTTATGAGTCTAGAAATATCCATCCTAATGAATTAAACTATTCCCCAAATGATTTGGAACTTTCATTAATGGTTCACACATTATAAGTTTAAAGGAATTACTTATTGGGAAAGCCTTTTGAGTTGAAAACAAAAAAATTGAGACTCAAGGATATTTTCATGTAGCCTAACTGGAAGGCATTAAAAATATGATGGTTTGGTGCAGGAGCACCCAGGGCCTTCAAGGAGCACGTCAAGAACCAGGAGAGTGAAAGGGTCAAGAGGACCTTCCAAGCATGTCAAAGCATCAATTATGATGTATTGGATCCTATAGTGGCATTTGGGTTGAATGAGTGTAATGAGAATGTTCAAAGTTTCAAAGTTCCTGATAAGGAATCTAGGGTAAAAATGCAATGTAAAGGGAAAATTATGTTTTATGGCTTTGATTAATGATATTATGCTTTAAATAGGTCAAATAAACTTGGATAGTGAATATCCAATAGTTTTTAGGGGGTAGATGTTAATAAAATGAGAGTTTGTAATTTCAAATTTTTAAATTTTAGTTTAGGTGGGAAAAGGAGTTTTAGGTGTTTTAGAGGTAATTATGCATTGTAATCAATTCCAATCAGTTGGATCAGTTGGGGGATGGTTCTATAACCCAAAAATGGTCATTTTTACGGAGGTTGGGCGTTTGGAGAAGTGACTGTATGGATTGCTACAGAAAATAGTGAAAAAACATAGTTTTCTTGCATTTTCTTGAGTCTTTTTGATGATCTATTGATTCCTTTTGAATTTATAATCAATTGGATGGTTCAATAACCTGTATTTACTTTCAATTAACCTCTTGAATGATCTGATACACGTTTATAATCAGTTCTTTGCATTATATTGCTGACTGTCCTAAAAAAAGTGCAGATTTTTCACTAATTTTGGTGATTTTCATGGATGATTGATCCATTTCAAGGTAGAATGCTGCTGTGACCTGTGAAATGGATCATTCCTAACATTTATCATATATATTTAACCAACTAATGTGCAGGAAGGAAGAATATCAGTGTGTACACCAAGTTGTCAAAGGGAAAAGTGCTTGAAGATGGAGGCTAGGGTGTAGCAGCAAAAGATCTGCCTTAATGAGGGGCATGTTTTTGAGTTTGGATCAACTAAATATGTTTTCCTAATGGTGTAGGGTCAATGAACAAGTTCTGGAAGTGATTGGAAGGTTAGTTTTCAAGAGGCCCTAGTTTTTGAGGAGACAGCAGATTTTGGAAGGGTTTGTCTGAAGCAAGTGATATCAAGGTTTGGATATGTTGTTTGTCATCACAAAACACACTTGAAACAGTCATTATATTTGGGGTTCCTTTGGAAAGTTTGAGTGCAAAGTCAAAAAAATCACTGCAGGAGGCCTAGTTGGGCTAGTAGCCTAGTTAAGGTGAAAATTTGGTTTTGTGTCTAAGTCAGAGGGTTGGGCTTTGAAATCATTCAAAAAAAGTTTGTTTGGGTCTCTTAAGAGTGTTCCTAGGGTTTTGGTCCATAAGGAAGGAAAATAAGTCATGAATGCAAAGTTGAGGCCTTATCTCCATGTTGGTGCCTAGTTGAAAGGTTGAGAGTGAATCATTGTTAGTCTTGTAACTTGGTGTTTCTTTCAAATTCCCTGACCCTCTGCATCATGGTTGGAATTATTACAAGACTATGATTTTTTTCAATTAGTTATATTAAAGGAAAATAAAAATGAGTAGTTGATGCTCTTAACAAAAAATGACACATCAACATAATTTCTTATGTTTGATTAATTTTTTAGGAAGATGTTTTGAAATGTTTTTTAGGAGATGAATTATATGATAAAGTTAAGAAATATATTTCCAAAAAATACACAAGAATAATCATGTTGTATTAAAACAAGGTGAAGAAATCTTGCAACATGAACTTTAATTAAAAGTAATTGCCGATTTGAATCCAAAGATTAACCCTTAATATGAATGTGATTGCAGAATCAAATCAAGAAAATAAAACATAACACATGACACCGGATCTATGTGGAGAAACCCCCAAGGGAAAAATCTCCACCAAAAAAAGAGAGAGGCAAGTATATTACTAATCCAAGAGAGATTTCAACAACAATACACTTCTTTGTAACTCTGTAGAATTCAGCAACACCCTGTTACCTGCAAATTTGAAAGAATAACTCTAGCTCAAGGCCCTGATTTATAAAAACTTGTGGGGATGAATACCACCATGGTATCACCAAATAACATGAAAAAAACCACGTTGAAAAACCCACACATACCTCCTTTCCAACCACGAAATCCACCTAAAATAGCAACTTACAGATGCTCTTACAACTATCTTAAGGCATCTCTCATGCATGGGTACCTAGTGAATGAATCTGTCATAAATACAATCATAAAAAGTGTCATAGTCATCATAGAATCTTATGACAATTGTCATAGTGTCATAGATACTCCTATAACTTATGATATATGTCATAACCATCCAAAAATAGGAGATTTCAAATGGGACACCTAGCTATTTTTTCCTTTTCCCAAAAGAAAAATGGTGACTGTAACTCCATCTTTACATGAGCTCTTTCACCACAGTTGGTTAAACGGTTTCACCGATTATGGGTAATTTACAAAAGACATTAGGAAAAAAATTAATTAAAGGGTTTACAAGGTTGATGTCACCTAAATCCTAACATTCTCCTTTTTAATGAACAAGACAACTGAGAGGGGGTGAATTAGTTATAGAAAATTAAAACATCAAAAAACTCAACAGTAATTAGATCCACATGCATTCATTAAACCCTTATTCTGTTAAAGTGATTAAACATGAAATGCAGATAACAAAAAATGAAATAACAACACCATACACAAGAGAACACTAGATTTACATGGAAAAACCAATGAGGGAAAAGCCATGATGAGGATTAGCTCACAATATATGTAATTGCAAAACTGGTACACAGGCTCACTGCTAGAATAGGACACACTATCCAAAAAAGCTCACAACTAGCACTCACTACCACAGAAAGAACACAAGAAGATAGAAGAGAAATTTTACATAGAGAAAAATCTTCTCAATGTAACAAGGAATCCACCACAAATTCTCCAACGATTTCGCAACCTTGCATGAAATATTTTGGATGCCTTCAACTCACTACCTTCAAGAATCCCACACTTTGAATTTCACACTTCTCTACTCAAATTCACATCTAAACTTCTATAATTAAAATCAAGTACATCAATCGCATTGATCTCACATCTATATTGTCTCTATCACAACAAAATTACTCTTATTAATATCAATATCAACCTTGAAAACCTTCTCCAAGGTTGAAAACTATCTGTTACATTTAAGATTTCAAATTAGGTCGGCACCTAAACATTCTCGTGATGGATAGGAATGAAGGTGGCCCATATAAATCCTTATTTAGGACCCAAAATAAATCCTAACACACTCAACATGCTTTCATAACCTTCACATGTAGTGCCAACACAAAGTTGGCCAATACTCATGCTAAACACCATAAAACATTCAGTACACACTTCCTGAAATCAATCAAAAACTTCCAAACAACAAAATTCACTTGAACACAATCTAGAATAATCCTCGAAACACTTGAGATCCAAAAAATACTTCATCCCAACTAGAAACCTAGAAATACTTCAATCCAGAATAGCCGATAAACCTTATTCACACACTGACACATGAAACACACACTATACTATACCAAATCAAGTGAAACCTTGAACTATGAAAGATAAAAACATTATTAGAAACTTCCCAAATCCACACAACTTGAATCCAAACTAAGAAGAAACATGAAGGAAATAAATTTCTCCCAGGCCACATAAAACATCATTGAAAAATCGGTTCACAGACTAGAGAAAATATCTCACTTTGTACAACAATCCAAAAACCTAAATTTTGAATATAGAAACCTCTAACAACCTTGAACAACATATCAGATTTGCATAGGCATAACATCAACACAAAAGAAAAGCAGAGCACATCCCAGAGCACATTCTGAACACTTACACAACAATATTTTCTCTGTTTATCAAATTTTCTCAAAAGCACTTGAAAACCAAGTACTAGAGACATCATCTCAGCTCATTACTTCATTGCAAAACATCTTCAAACATTGTAACATAAAGATAGCTCCATGTACTCACAACACTTCCTCAATATATCAACTACACATGCACAACTTGCAACAACTTGTTTTCCTCTTTTTTATAATTTTCTCAGTATCCTTGACATCTTCATCATGCAAAAAACTTCCCTAACACATAGTTGACACCAATGACAACACCAAACTATTGAATTCTGATTGAAATCAATGAAAAAACCTTCATACTTGCAACAATCTCCCCATTTATCATTGATGGAAACACGTGATGTGAAAAACCATCATAGACAACATAACAACTCTGAACACACTCTCTTATGATTTCCTTTCTTTTCTCCCAATGAGTAGATACAATTTTTCAAATGATAATTTCTCCCCATTTGATGTCAATGGAAAAGGAAAAAAATATTTTATATTCTTCTCCCCATTTGACATTGAACCAAGATACTTGCTTTGAATAATCCCCCTTAGGAGTACATATAATCAAATCAACAACCCAATGAAAACACATGAAACTACCTACTCCCCTTGAGAGGTAGCCACTAACATAAATATAGAAAAGAGATGAATCCTTAGATCCACTGGATTGATGTATCTCCATATGCATCTAGTTCATAAAAGGAGGGGAAATGACCCCCAACTTCTCTCAAAGATAATCAAAAGTATCCTTAAGAAGAGCCTTAGTAAATATGTCAGCAAACTGATTCTTTTTAGGTACATATTCAAGCTTTACCTCATTCTCCATAGCCTTCTCTCTCAAAAAGTGATACCTAATTGATATATTCTTTGTCCTTGAATGCATCACTAGATTCTTTGAAATGTTGATTACACTTGTATTATCACAAAATATAGAAATAGGTTTATTATACACTACTCTAATATCCTTCAATATCTATCTCATCTAAAAAACTTGTGTACAACAAGATGCTACTACAATATATGCAACTTCTACAGTGGATAGTGAAGTTGAATCTTTCTTCTTACTTAACCATGACACCAATCTACATCTAAGAAAGAATGTACCACCATTTATAATTTTTCTATCATCAACACATCTAGTCCAATTTGCATTCGTATAAGCACTTAATATGAAATTAGTATCCTTAGGATACCACAAGCCATAATTCGGAGTGCCTCTTAAATATTTGAATATCCTCTTCACTACTGCAACATGTGTTTCTTTAGGATCTTCTTGAAATCTAGCAAAAAGACAAACTACATGCATGATATCTGGTCTAGTAGCAGTTAGATATAGCAGTTCACCAATCATAGATCTATATTTGCTTTGATCAGCCTTAGGTGAATCATCATCTTTCCTCAATTTACAACCAGTCACCATAGGAGTGCATATTGGTTTGGAGTCTTCCATTCCAAACTTTTTCAACATCTCTTTGACATACTTTGATTGTGAAATGAAAATTCCTTTATCTGTTTGATTTCTTTTTAACCCAAGGAAGAAATTCATCTCCCCAAACATTGACATCTCAAATTATTTCTACATATCTTCAGCAATTTTTTTACACGTAGCTTCATTGCCTCCAAAGATAATATCATCCACATACACAACCTCTATCATGATTTTGTCTTCCTCAATTTTGAAGTAAAGATTACTATATGTGGTGCCTTTACTAAATCCTTGTTATAACAAATATCTGTCCAATCTTGCATATTAAGCTCTCAAAGCTTGTTTCAATCTATATAATTCCTTCTTCAATTTACACACCATATCTGATTGATCTGACAACTGAAATCCTTCTATTTTTTCCATGTAAAAATTGTCTTCCAATTCACCATTCAGAAAAGAAGACTTCACATCCATCTGATAAAATTTAAAGTCTTTGTATGCAGCAAATGCCAAAAAAAATTCTGATAGATTGCATCCTAGCCATAGTCTAGCAAATGTCTCCACAAAGTCTATTCCTTCCACTTGTGAGTAACCCTTACACATAAGTCTTTCCTTATTTCTCACCACTTCTCCATTCTCATTCAACTTGTTTTTGAATACCGACTTAGTTCCAATTATGTTCATCTTTGCATGCCTCATTGTTTTAGGTTCAAATTTAGAAAGTAAACATAGATTTACCTCAACTAAAATAGCTCTACTTCTTGTCAATAATCCTTTCCTCTTGCCTCCAATGATCTATTCTTCGGAATGATTCTTTTGCACATACTTAAGGATTTTAGGGGTCTTCTCCAGAGCTTCTTCCTCTTCATTCTGCATTTCTTTTTCTTGTGCTTAGACCATTCTAAGGTTCAACATATTGATTCTTTATTTCCTTTTCAATCTTGAATCCATGAGATGCCAAATATCTTTCCATCTTTGTTTTCTAGAATGCATAGTCTATTCCATCAAATCCAGGGAAATCAATTTGTTTTACCATCTTGGATCTACCTTAAGTGGTTAAGCTCTTCTCCAAAAAACCTTGGTATGATACTAATTGTTTAATGAATAAGACAATTGAGAAGGGGGGTCAATCAGTTGTAGCAAATTAAAACATCAAAACCCTCAACAGTAATCAAATCCAAATGTATTCATTAAACCCTTATTCTATTAAAGTGATTAAACATGAAATGCAAATAAAAAAAACTAAAATAACAACACCATACACAAGAGAACACTAGATTTATGTGGAAAACCCAACAAGGGAAAAACCACAGTAAGAATAAGCTCACAATATAAGTAAGTGCAAAACCAGTACAAGGGCTCACTGCCAAAATATGACACATTGTCCAAAAAGGCTCACATCTAGGGATCACTACCACAGAAAGAACACAAGAAGATAGAAGAGAAATGTTACATAGAGTTAAATATTCTCAATGCAATAAGGAATCCACTAAAAATGCTCCAAATATTTCATAGAATTGGATGAAATATTTTAGACACCTTCAACTCACTGTCTTTAGGAATCCAACACTTTGAATTTTTCATTTCTTTGCTCAAATTTGCATCTAAACTTCTATAATTCGCATCACATACATCACTCACATCGATCTCACATATATATTGTATCTCTCTCTCTTACATATCACAAAAAAATTACTCTTATTTATATCAATCTCAACCTTGAAAACCTTCTCAAGGTCGACAACTATCCGTTACATTTAAAATTTCAAATTAGGTTAGCACCTAAACATTCCTGTGGTGGATAGGAATGAAGGTGACCCATATAAATCCTTAGTTAGGAACAAAATTAAATCCTAAAACACCTCATCATTCTTTCATAACCTTCACATGCAGTGCTAACACAAGGTCGACCAATACTCGTGCTAAATACCATAAAACATTATATACACACTTCCTTGAATGAATCTGAAACTTCCAGATAACAAAATTCACTTGAACACAATCTAGAATAATCCTCAAACCACCTAAGATCCAACAAAGACTTCATCCCAACTCAAAACATAGAAATACTTCAACCTAGAACATCTGGTAAACCTTATTCACACACTAACACATGAAACACACACTGTATTGTACCAAATCAAGTGAAACCTTGAATTATGAAAGATAAAAACATTATAAGAAACTTCCCAAATCAACACAACCTGAAGCCAAACTGCGAAGAAATGTGGAGCAAATATATTTCTCCCAGGCCATAAAAAACATCACTAAAAAAGTGGTTCATACATTGGTGAAAATATCTCACTCTGTACAATGATCTAGAAACACAAATTCTAAATATAGAAACTTCTAACAACCTTGAACAACATATCAAATCTATATAGGAATAACATCAACATAGAAGAAAAATGGAGCACATCTCGAAGCACATTTTGAACACTTGCACAACACTATTTTCTCTGTTTATCAACTTTTCTCAAAAGCACTTGAAAACCAAGTACCAAAGAAATCATCCCAGCTCATTACTTCATTCCAACACATCTTCAAACATTGTAACATAAATATAGCTCCATATACTCACAACACTTCCTCATTATCTCAACTACACATGCACAACTTGCAACAACCTTTTTTCCTCTTTTTCACAATTTTCCCAATAACCTTGACATCTTCATCATGCAACAAACTTCCCTAACACATAGTTGACACCAATTACAACACCAACCTGTTGACTTCCTATTGACATCAGTGACAACACATTCATACTTGAAACATCTCCCACTTGAAATCATACATTGTAAATTACACTCATATAGATCTACATCAACATGAAGTTAAGTACAATGATCAAGGCCCATGGCCTTCCTACACCAAGATAACTTATCTGTGGTTATTGGATTTGTGAGAGAATATGCAAATATTATTCAAAGTGTTAACTTTTTCAATTTAGACATGTCCATTCTTAACCATTTCTCTTAAAAAGTGATACTAAACATCAACATGCTTAGTACAAGCATGATACATAGGATTCTTAGCCAAAAATATGGCACTCTGACTGTCACATCCAATCCTCACTATCTTGAAATAAAAAAAAATACCAATACCAAGTCTTTGTAACCAAATAACCTCCTTAGAAGCATGAGTAACAAATATATACTCTACTCTAGTGGTGGACATTGCAATTGTAGGTTTTCTTTTACTCATCCAACTCATTGCACCTCTAAACAAAGTAAAAACATAGCCACTAGTGGACCTTCGACTATCCAAGTCACCTGCCCAATCTACATAATAAAACCTTGTATGCCCAATGACTTATCCACATTATTGGTACCATGATAAACCAAACAATAATCCTAAGTACCTTCAAGTACCTAAACACCCTTTTAAAAAAATTCTAATGCTCTTTACAAGGGTTAGACATAAACCTACTTAGAACTCCCACTGCTTGGGCTATATCTGGTCTAGTACAAACCATTGCATACACTAAACTACCAATGGAACTAGCATAATGAACATTAGAAATCTCTTCAATATTATCATCAAAATTAGGACACATGTCTAAAAGCAACTTAGTAACAACCAAAAATGGAATATTTATTGGTTTACAATCAACCATATTAAACCTTTGAAAAATAGTATCAACATACTTGTTACCCATTTCTCACCTATGGGCTCAATCAGGCAGGGTAACCCATGTTTACAGAGGTTCTCGTAGACCAAATGGAGGAACACTTGCATCAGGATCACATTTTTCTAAGTTTTTTGCTTCTTGTGCAGATGCGGGGGGAAAATGATGTTTTAATTCAGCACGTGGATTAAATGTGGCTCCTAAGAGGGTTGAGCCCAGCGTGTAGGTCTTCTGTTTAGGGGTGGGTTTTCATTTTTATTTTTTCCTTATCTTTCCCTCTTTCCTTTTTTCTTTCTTCTTGCCTTTTCCTTGTTCTACCGGGGGCGGAACCGGGTTGGGATCCAAACTTGGAACTTTTCCAAGGTTCTGGTTCCTGTTTCTGATCCGGTTCCGACCCCGTTTCCACCGTTTCTTTCTTTGTCGAGCCCCTTTTTCTTTGTTTCCATCAGAGGCGGAGTCGGACTGAAACCAAACTTGGAACTTTTCCAAAGTTCCAGTTTCCGTTTTCGTTCCGGTTCCGTGCTTGTGTGCGTCTCGTTCTCTTCTTTGACCTTGTGTTTTGACCGTGGGGTAGTTTTTCCCTTTCTTTTCTTCCTTGTCCTTTTTCCTCTCTTCCTTGCCTTTGTCGGAGGTGGGTTTGGGATGGAATCTGAATTTGAAACTTGATGAAAGTTTCAGTTTTGGGTTTGTTTCTGCCCTTGCCCCCACTGTGTTTTTCTCGGGATCGGTTTTAGTTCCGATCCCACCTTGTCTCCTATTTTGTGCATTCTTTCTTTTGACGGGCCCGGGCTCGGGCCCAGGTCGGAACCCGAACTTGGAACTTTTCCAAAGTTCTGGTTCCTGCTTTCGTTCTAGTTCTGACCCCGGTCCTGCTCGTTCTACTTTCTTTTCTTCATGGCCTGTGCTCGAGGGATGTCTCCTCCTTGGTTTCCCCTTATGTTTTCCATTTTATTCCTTCATCCCTTGTGTTTTGTCAGGAGCGGGATCATAATGGAATCCGAACTTGAAACTTCGGGGAAGTTTCAGGTCCGGTTTTGGTTCCGGTTCCGGTTTCGTCTTGACCCCACCCTGCCAGTTTTGAAGGATTTTAGTTGAAAGGTCGACCTCAGTCAAGTTTGACATAATTTTCCTTTAAGGAGAAATTCGGCAAGACCTTCTGGATGTCTTGCCAACTAGCAAGGGTTCCATCAAGTCTGAATGCTTCACCTACAGATTCCTATCGGCGAGACAAAATCATTGTCCCGGTGACTAAGAGTTTCCCCATCGACATGAGGATCTCCTTCAGAGAAAGGTCTCGGTGAGATCTTTATGTCTCACCGACCGGCGACAAAAGGGAATACATATTGGCATGACTACAGAGAGGTCTTCCCGAAGTGCTCAGGGCTTGGCGAAAGAAGGCTTCAGTTAGTGGAAGGTCTCACCAACCGAAAAGGTCTCGCTGACATGAGGTAATATCAACATAAGTCTTACTGATCCATGAAAGTCTCAATGAATGAAACGGAATCGACAAAGCAAGTTTTCTTCGGCATAAAGTCTCAGTGACCTGGGGATGTCCTGCCGACTAGTGAACAACTTGGCGAAAGAGATGACCTCGGTGTGAGGTCTGGGTGAAGAAAGGAGGTCTCCCCGACTCTAAAGGCTCTCGGTGCAGGAGATTGAGTTCACTAAGATGTCTCAGAAATAAAGAAAAGTCATGCCGACTGAAATAAACCCTTGCCAAAGCAAAGCGCCTTCGGCATGATGTCTCACCGACTGCTTTTGGTCTCACCGACAGTAAAAAGGAGCTCACGGTAGGATGGGGAATTCGACATAAGGTCTCAGCGATGTCGAGGGTCCTGCCAACCAGGGGGATGTCTTCGATGTAACATTTTGAGGTCGGGGTGAGGTCTTGCTGACACGATAAGGTCTCACCGAAAACAAGTTGAGCTCCCCAAAAGTTCAAGATTTCGCCATGAGGTCCTAGTGACTTTTTGAAGTCTTGCCGAAGGGGATTGAATTCGGTATAATGTTATGTATTTGGCATTTGGTCTCACCGACTAGCAGGAGGTCTCCCCGACATAAATGACATCGGTGTAGTGCCCGACCGTCAGAGTGATGTCTTACCGACATGGTGTGGTCTCAACGATGGAAACCGATATCGGCATGACTAATGAAGCCGCTATGACCTCTTTCTGATGAGTGTTTCTCTTGCCGAAGCAAAATGAAATGAGCTCTCATCGGAGCTAGGAGCCCTCGTTGAGAGTCTTGCTGACTCAATAGGGTCTTAATGAAGGACTGGAGCTCAGCAGAGTGGAGTGCGTTCGGGGTGACATCAATATACTTTTTCCGATAGAAGATGAGAAGAGTTCACCATGTTGTCTGGCCGAACACAATTGTCCTGGTGACCACAGAGGCTATATCGGTATGATTTTTAGGCTCGAAAAGAGCTCTCATCGATGGTTTCAAGCTATGCCAATAACCACGGGAAGATTTAATTGCATTAGGAAGACACGATTAGTGTCTCACCAACATGCGATTCTACAGAAGGAGCTTTTGACCGCTTGAAGAATTTGCGTGGACTATATTCAACTAATTAGAGAGAGCTACGAGTGAATCATTGGTAGCTAAACCAGATGAAGAAGATCAACAGGATGAAAAGAAACGTGTATCTGTTCTGAGCTCAAGAGCATTCAAAGCGCTCAACAGGGAGGTTCAAAGGTGGACACGAGGATCAAAAATGAATGCGGTAGCTACGAAAGATCTAAAGGCTTCTCTGGGAGTGTTTCTTCACCGACATAGGTGACATGGACACATAGGGTGCAGCATTAAATTCAATCAAAAGATCTAAGGAAACATCTATTCTGGGAGATATTTTTTGTAAGCCCTAAGGGGCTGACACTCTTTTGTATATAGGGCATTTTTTTTCCCTTTTGTAGTGAGTTCGGACTTGGTGCTTTTCCTACTTCTGTAACTTGTAGAGCTCTTTGCATGAAGAGAGGCTATGTTTTGTAACTCATGACAGACATATATATCAGTGTTCACCATTGAAATCAATGAGTGTAAGTACTTTACCTTTTCAATCTCTCTATTAAATCATGTGCATTTGTATAATTGATGAAACTACTTGTGAAACTATATGATTCCTTGTGGTTATGTCTTATTTCAGCACCTTTCTGTAGAGCAATATGTATTTTAGTAGGTTGTGAGATGTGTTATAGTGTAGTATTCTCTAGTTGTGAAGTTGTTTCTTCCTTCTATGAGTGTAGCCATATGAACCTTTTCATGAAATATTTATGCAGAAAACGTATGTGACTGACTTGTGTAAGACAATACTTTTGTCATTGACTGAAATTGTGTGTCTAAACTATGTTATATGTCTCCCAAACAAATTTGGTGTATCACCATAGTTTAGTTTCATTATATGTACTCCTTCTCCTTTTACCCTTATAGAATCGATAGTTTAGGTGATACCCAAAGGAAGCCGAGCTTCTCTGGAGGTTCATTTCAATCTCAGGCGACCCACAGCCTTGAAATGATCCAATGTTTCACTAGAAAGCTCAGTTTTGTAAACTTTGCATAGGGTGCATTTCTAGGTGACAACAATACTTACTCTGACTTAACCAAAAAATTATGTGAACCTGATCTCTACTTATCTCCACCCCAATAATATATCTAGCTGTAGACACATGAATTTGACCACCCCTAATAGTAAAATTCACCTTTCCTTTCTTCTATCATGCATCCACTTCCATATTAATTAAATAATTTATTATTTAATTAATATTCGTTTCATCTTTAATATACCCTAAGGTGTTTAATTAATCAATTAAATACCTTATCCCTCTTCTCCAAATGAAATAAATAGACCAATTTATTTAATTTAGTCACTTTAGCCAAATTAGTTAAATCAAATTTTAATTCATTCATGCTCTCTCCTCATATCAACATCCTCCATAATCCTCTAATCTAGATAAATCGAATTAATCTATGATTAGGATGTGCACAACACTAATTGTGCTTAGTGTCACATCCTCCATAATCTCCCACTTGCCCTTAATCCATTATCACTCCTAATCACTTGCACAACCACTAATCAAGATTAATTAGTCCATAATCAAATCCACTTGCCAATTATGGCAAGGGTATTGTTGTGCAATTTTTGCACACACACCCATCAGAGGCGTGGACCCCCCTTTTTCTTTTGCATCTCTACATCTTGACTTGGTCAAATTTTTAGTTTTTCTCTTCTTGGGAGGTTATTTTGGGATTAAGTCGAGACTTGATTTGATGAAGGCAATATTTTGAGGCTCTCGAGGAAATTCACCTATCTTGGATTTTGAAAATGGATATTTTGAAGTGAATTTTAAATGTTATATGTAAATATTTTTTGCACTCATGGATAGAGGATGAAAAATTAGGCGGGGTTTCTTTTTGAATTTTTTGAAAATTCCTTCTAGAAAAAAAGTTATGAAGTTTAGGGGATCTTGACCTGGCTTGGATTTTGGATTATCCAAGCTACCTCGGATTTTCTGAAATTTTCTTTTTTGGAAAATTCGAGCTACCTCAAAAATCCCAAAATTTTTTAGATATGGAAATTTTTTCCCAAAATGAATTTTTTTCCCAAAATGGAAATTTTTCCCAAAATGTAATTTTTTTTCAAAAATGGCAATTTTTGAAATTTCAGGTAATCCAAGCTACCTTAGATTTTCCATGAGGATTAAGCATCAGAAAATCCAAGCTACCTTGGATTTTCTGAAACTTCCATTTTTGGAAAATCCAAGACCCCCTCAAAATCCTGAAATTTTCCAAAAATGGAATTTTTTTTCTTCAAAAATGGAATTGTTTTTTGAAATTTTAAAAATGTTCCCAAAAATGAAATTCTTGAAATGGAAAAATTTACAAAAAATTCCCAAAAATAAACATTTCCAAAAATGGAAAATTTCCAAAAAATGGAAAGTTTTCTTAAAAGGCCAAAATTTTCAAGTTTTATTTGGATATTTTATGGATTGGATTTTTAACATGTGAGCTACTAATGATGATATCTATTTTTCAGGATTAAATAAATCAAAAGGGGGACTTGCATATGGATTCGTGTCAAGAGGGAAATTTGGAAGAGTTCAACTCAAATATTAAATGTGGGGCTGCATAAGAATTCGTTCCCAAACTATCTACAGCTGGAAGGAATTTTTGGAAGCTATTAGCACCATGTGATGTTTGCTTTATCCAATGATCATTATTATCAATGCCAAGTTGGCAGAATATTGTTTTCTCATTGTTCCATGATGTAACTGCTTTTATACGATTGGATGATGATGTACCATGAGCTCCCAAATTAAATGTAACCTCTTGATGCTTCTAGATGAGAAATCTGGGCCCTTGGATTAACTTAATCCTAGCCATTGAAATTGAAATGTAATATCTATAAAAGGGAAGTGCCTTCTCATTTGTAAAGGGTTAGATTTTAGGGGTTAGAATAGCTGATTAGAAGCTATAGAAAGCCAAAATTGGCCAAGTTAGGAGTTAGATTCTGTAAGTCAGTAGCTGTAGGAGAGGAGAGAGACTTGAAATTGTTATGTAATGCTGGAGAAGTTAATGCAATTGGATTTTTTATTTGGAAAGCTCTGTGTTAGACTTTGATAGTTCATGGTTTCTTGTTCTCAATTCTCAAAGGTTAGATGGTAGATTTTAGTTCTTTCATGTCAATGGTGAAATGTGAATGATGTTTGATTGGTCTCCAGTCCATACTTTTGGCAATTTTCTGTGTAAAGTTTATCTAGGCCTCATTTTGTGCTTAGTTCAATTGTGAATGCTTTTTTACATTGCACTAGTAATTGGGTATGTGGATGAATATTCATAGTCTAAAAATCTTCCAATTTCCTTAGAAGATTGCACCATTTTTGTGGAGTTGTGGGTTTGTCCTTGATCAAGCAGAGATTGGTTTTATTGGGGATTTTTCCATTTGCAACATTCATCATGGTTGTGATTGATCTTAGGATTTAGTTTAGAATCTCTCTCAACCCTTCTCTTTTTCTCTTTCTTTATATCTGGGTTAGTTTTAGGATTGAAAGCATCACCATATTGTTACATCTGATGAAAGTATACTTCCAACATTGTTCATTTGTAAGGCCCCTTGTGATCACTAGCATTTTCACATATTATCTGAGTTGTATATGCATTGTCAAGACCTAACATTAGAGACCTTGGGGTTATCTCTTGAGGCTTGCTAATAGAGATTTACCTTTCAAGAGAGATAGGTTACTTGTATTTTGTCTGAGTTGTTGTTGTGTAGAAAACACCATCAAAAGGTACCATGGTCAACCCTCATCAATGCTTTCTCCTTTTGGAGAAGCTATCTCCATCTCCCAAGGAATTTAAAATTCTTTTTTATTCCCCTAACATGCACATGTGGAATTTTTAATTCCACTTTATTTCTCCAACCCCCTTGGAGGAATAAAACTACAACTTTTAATATGCTTTCCCCATCCATAGGTCCTTACAAGGGGAATTTTTAATTCCCCTTGTTCTTCCCAAGGTCAATTTATAAAACCAAGGGGGGTTTTAGAAGAATTTTTAAATTCTTCTCTTGTCAGATCCTCCCAAGATTTGGGGAGGATGAGACAAGAGTTGTCTTTTTCACCCTTTCCCATGTGATCTCCGCATCACCTCCACATCACCCTCCCCTTTCCATCTCATTCTCCACGTGTCTTCATCCTATGAGTTGAGATGTCTCAAGACATCTCAAACCTTAATCACTTACCCTAGGATGCATCTCAACCCTTCATTTCTCTCGAGGAAAGTTTGCTAAATACTTAGCAAATTTTCTCATTTGAACATTCACCTTTTGCATTCACATTCAAGCAATCAAGCCCTCTTGCATTCAAGGTACTACCACCATTGTTGCAACACTTTAAACCTACATATTTGCATCCAATCCATCATCCAACCACACCATTGCATTCTCCATCAAATTGTGAATCCATATCATATAGGTTTTTTCTATTGTATCAAAGAAAGGAGCATACATAATCAAGATCAAGGGCCAAAAAACACATCAAATTGGACAAGGTAAAAATCTAAACTTTATATATTTTTTTGTTCAAGTTCAACTAGGATTATTACGAGGTGTCATTGAATTTTATTTTGTTTGCATTTAATTTAGTGTTTTTGCATTTTAGGTAAGAAAATACACTTACACACATCTTTGGCACACCCAGTGGGACCCACGTCACATGTCTACTTTCATGTTTTGTGTTGTTTTAAATTTTATAGGTTAGTATTTCGGTTATAGGGGAAAATCCGCTCTAACAGGTGAATCTTCCTTGTTGTAGGGGTGAATCCACTCTCTAGAAAGGAAATTATAAACTCACCTCTCTTTGATTAGACTTGAGTGGGTGATTCTACTTCAGCTTTCCTACATCTGACACATAGAGGAAAATACACTACCCAAACAAGTGATTTCGTGGATGGAAAAACCTGAAAGATACATGAGAAAATACACTTAGACTGCACAGGAGAAACTAAGATCTACAAAGGTGAACTTGAATATCCCACATAGGTGAATCTGCCCTCCCGAGGGGTGAATCTAAGGTAAATCTGAGACCATAATTTTCTAGTTCAAGATTTTAGTTTGTTTTGGGTTTAGTTACTAATTTGATAACTCATTTTCCTATATTTGTGATTTTTTCCTAAAATTTGTGTAGATTGTCCTATGCTTGATGAAGATTGATGATTACAAATACTAATGTATCTTTTGTAGGACGATTGGTTGAAGCCCTTAGATTAGTTTGGTTGTCTTGTTTTTAGTATTAATTTAGGCACACATAGCTTAATTAAAGGTCAATTAACTTGTTTTCTGTGTTTGGGATCACTTGTTGATGTATGCTCTCCCATTTCACCATTTGGTGAGCTTGGGGATCAAAAATCACAAGTTGGTCCAATTCCAGTCTAGTCTACCTAGGAGGTGTTAGTTTTGGGTGTATGTTCTCCCCTTGCACTACGTGCAAGCCTAGGGATCACAAATGCCTAACACTTCCTTCCCTTTAGGAGACTTGCCCAAGATTTCATCACCTAGGGGACGATCTCAACCATGTGAATTGATAGGGGATATAAAGGGGGGAGAACTAAAGTTGCACCCCAATCCAGTCACATCATGTCTAGCAAAGTGTCGATACTAGGGTGATTCCTAGTTAAGATGTGTAGGATTGGTCTAACTTTCTAGTACCTCACTAGATCTCCCAATCCATGCTTGTGACAGTCTAGTGTTCATAGACATGCCTCACCCACCCTCTTGGTGTATTAAGGACTCCCCTAGTTGCATGTACAAACTAGTTTAAGACCCATGTTTTAGTCACAAATTGGTGTAGTGTAGGGATTTTAGATGACACCCCAAAGCTACTCACCATGTACTCCCTTAGGTTGAGATAAAAATCCTCATGGTGAACTACGATAGTTCTTGAGGAGAGAGAGAAGGTGAGCCCATGACGTTTGTTGACAAATCTATGCCACTAGATCTCTACCTATCCACCTTTACGAGAAAGGGTGTTTCCACTTGACTATCATGGACTATTAACCCCTTGAGGTGGTGGGCCTACATCAAGTTTGTAAACCTTCAATACTAATTTTAGGACTTTTCATGTGCTTGGTGTGTCTTCTTGTGTGATACTAGTGAGTGTCTTTAGTCTTGAGTCAGTCTTTGCCCATTGTTTTCTTGTTTGTTGTTGTTTTTCCTTCACCATAGTCCATCTCTTCCATAGGGGTGAATTTGCTTCCCAAAGAGGTAAATCCACATTGCGAATGGGTGAATTTTCCCCAAAAGGGGAAATTTCATGTCCCTGTCCAATCGGTCTATTTAGTTTGTCAGCTTCAATAGGAGAATCTGCTTCTTATAGAGGAAAATCCACCCATCAAGTCTATTTACCCCTTGGGTGATCTCGCTTCTCCAAGAGGTGATTCTGCCCTGTGTTCATACGTATCCTTGAATAGGAAATTTCACTCCCCAAAAGGGTGAATCCATTAGAGTCATCCATACACCTCCACCCCCAATAGGAAAATATGCTTCTTATAGAGGCGAATCCACTCATCTATTCCATTCACCCCTTGGGTGATCCTGTGTTCTAGATAGACAATTTTTCTGTGTCCGTACATCTCCGAAAATAGGAAAATCTATGTCATTGATAGGTGATTCTACTTTTGACTTTGTACTTCCTTGTCTGTACATATCTAGACTTAGGCCATCTTGTGTCTTAGATAGGCGATCCTGCATATACTCGTTTGGGTGATCCCACATTACTCATAGGTGATTTCACTATCCCCATCGGTATAATTACCTGGTTAGGTGAATCCATGACTTGTTTAGGAAATCCTGTGACTTGTTCCATACAGTTACTTGATTAGGTGAATCCACATTCTATTTGGGAAATCTTGCAACTTGATCCACACAGTCATAGAGCATAGACGAACCTATGAAAGTAGAGAGGCAAACCTACTACCCTTAAGGGTGAATCCATGACATCCTAGTTAGGTGAACCTATGAACCAAAGAGGAAAATTCACTAGAAATAGAGGTGAGTCCACTTCTCATACAAAAACTAGAGAGTGAACTCGTTTGGCAACTGAAAGCATACCTTGTTCCAAGTCTACTCCTATGATCGAAACATTTTTATCATCATCCATCTGCTCACAGTCATCATTTTAGTGCATTCAATTTTTTTGAAAGTCATCCAATCATCCATCTAATCACATAGGTTCATCTTAAGACATCCTTAGTTAGCTTAGTAATCATTTATCAATCAATTTGAATCCCCTAAATGTCAATTCAAGAGCTTTTTATCCACTTGGGTTAATTAACTAAACCTAATCCTTGTCATCCTTACTCACTTAGGAATGTCATCCATCCTGAGTTAGTAATCCCTCATTTCCATATAGAGGTGGATTTTTTTCGTAATCATCCTTTTTGACATCCAATCCAATCCAATCATCATCATCCTTTATCATATAGTTAAGCTATCAAGTCTAGGTTGGAGTCAATCCAATCAATCAATCCATCTGATCCAATCCAATCAAAAATCTAGTCCAAACAATCATCCAATTGATTATTCCATCATCCTGGTAATCTTTTAATTAGTAATACAAATCATCATCACTTAGGTACATCCTAGAGTTTTACGTCATCTTCATCTTTTGGTTATCCATGTTTTCATGCCCATTACCACATGATCATAGGTGAAAAGGCTCATGGAACTACAATAGTCCTAAGCTAGTCAACCATAGTATCTTCCCAATCTTCCCCCTAATAGTGGATCACAACATTATAGCATCCCTGGTCAAGATTCGGGAATTGAGGGTATGGTTAGTCAACTCGAGTTAATTGTCAATGAGTATCTTAGCAATCCCACCAATTTCCAAATGATTGATCACCTCCTTGTTGAGTGTGGAGATTAGATCCTTGCTACACTACTTATTAAGGGTGCTAAACCATCACTGGGGTTTGACATGTCACAATACTTTAGCACCTTACCCACCCAATCATAGGATCCTTGGAGCTCTTAGGCTAATCTAGGATCGTTAGTCCCTCAGGTTCCTTAGGTTACCACGCAAGACACATGGTTCAACTAGGGCTCAAAAATGATGTGTGTTATTGTATATCATCTCCCTCTATTCAGATTTTAGTCATGGGAGTAGCACCCAACAAAAATTATCCACAAGGTCCCATTCCTACTCCATCTGCACCACCTCTTTGACAAAATCAACCCAATTAGTCATCAATAAACACTAGGGGAGCTACATCCAATCCTTTTTCTTCTACACCCCCTCATATACACCTCATTCACACACACTTGCTAACATTATCACCACCACTATTCAATCCTAGTCATTCTATCCCACAACCATCATCTTATCACCAACCACAACCACAACATCAACCCCAACCTAAACCACAACCGCAACATCAACCACAACCTCAACATCAACCATAGTCACAACATCAACACCAACCTCAACCACAACCTCAATCACAAGTCAATCTGCAACCACAAGAAACCCCTTCTCAATCCCAAGGTAACCCCCAAAATCAATACCAATATCAACCTCAACAACCACCTCATTATTTCTCACCTCACTACCATCAACCCCCACACTTTTTGGAACCACCTCCAAAAAATACCTATTACCAACCACCTCCTCCACCAGGCACTCCAAGACAACAATACACCGTATCTAATCCAAATCCTAATTATCAATACAATCAACAAAAATTCCAACAATAACCACCCTACATTAATCCCCAACAACCCATGCAAAACACTTACCAACAAAAACCTAATCCACAATAGCCTCCATATGTCCCTTAACAACAACCTACATAAAATTATCAACCCAATCCATCCTATTATCAGTAGGCACCATCTCAACAACATGTTGCTTCTTCATCCTACTATCAAGCATCGCCATCCCACCAACAAGTTTACACCAAACCACAACCAACTTATAACGAACAATACCAACAGGTCCCCTCATATCCTCCACCATCATATGACTAAACACTTCCACCACCACCTCCATATCATCAATATGATCCCTATGACCAATCCAATCTGATAGGTGCTCTCCCATCTACACCTATCAACAAAGAATGGGAGGATATGAAAGCCTCTTTGAAAGACTTACAAACTGAAACCTCAAAAAAGTCCTTCAAATTTGAGGACATTTGTCCTTATCCCTTCGATCCATCAATTTCTACAGTTCCCTTCCCAAAGCACTTTGAAATTCCAAAATTTGATAAGTATAAGGGGAAGGGTGACCGATGAGACCACTTATAAGATTTTTTCATGCAATGTTAGGAGGTCCAATACAATGACAACTACCTCCTTTGACTCTTCCCCCGTAGCTTAATAGGACAAGCCTTGGAGTGGTTCTTGCATCTTCCACAAGGTTCAATTTTCACATTTTTTGATTTATCAAAAAAATTTCTCACACACTTCTCTTTTAATCTAGAGAAGGATGTAGACACCATGGATCTCATGAAGGAAAAACAACTTAATGGGGAAACATTCTTTAGCTACTTGCAAAGGTGGAAAGCCTTAGCCAATTGCATCAAGTGTAGTCTTCTTGAGAAGGAGTTGGTAGGCATATTTATTAAGAACTCCCATCCAAAGTTGGCTCAGAACCTACATCTCCATTGTGTGACTACCTTTGTAGAGGTCATAGAAAAATGGACTACCATTGAGAAGGCCCTTATCGCTAAAGGAATCATTAAGATCTTTAAGGAAGTTAAAGAAAAACAATATGGTGATAAATATTTCTATTGGAACAAGAACAAAAATGTAGTTAAAGATGGTGTCACATACTAAGCATGTCCAAGTCGCCAGTGCCTCTTAATAACAACAAAACGCCCCTCAAACCCCAAGAGAAAATGTCATATATGTGCCTCAAGGGGCACCTCGTCCCCTTGTTTAGTCCAATTAGCTGGGTCAAGGAAATGCCAAATGCACATTCACTCCCTGAGGGGAGTCTTTAGATGAAATATTTTAGAGATTAGTTCAGGCTAATGTTGTGGTTTATCTAGTAACCAAACCCTTCAACATGAGTCCAAACTCAAACCAAATTGGCACCGAGAAAATAAGTATTGTTATTATCATAAAATCAAAGGTCATTCCACTAATAAGTGTCAAGGTCTAAACAATTACATCTAAGATCTCATTGATTGAGGAGAAATAGTGGTTGAAGGAAATCAATCTACATCATCTAATGCTCAATTGTAGATATACCGAAATTCCTTCCCTAAGCACAACTAAGGTCCTAGCTCTTCGAATGTGAATAGTGGATCCAACAATAATAGAAATCAAAATAATAGAACCAACAATATCAGTTATAATCAAGTGCCATTTAAGTATGAAAATACAGTTGGGTGTATTACACAAGTGCATCCAAGAGTATCCATGATTTGTGTCAAGGGAAAGGACCCTCAATGTGTTGTCACCACACATCACACCTACATATTGGTTCCTAGACCATCTGCTTCATCCCAATAGGATCCTGTAAGAACTCAATACAATATCCTTGATCACCTAGGAAATACCCCCACATAGATATCTATTTTAGATTTGCTAAATTCTTCTCCTTTCCACCAATAAATCCTTACCAAGGCTCTATAGGATACCCTAGTACCGAATGACATAGATCCTACTCAATTCCAAGCTCGAGTAGGACACTTATCATCCACCTACTAGTTGGGATTCAATTAAAATGATATACCACCTATTGATCCTTCCCATAATCACGCCCTTCATATAAAATTCCTTGTCACCAAGCATAAAGTTAGGTGAGTCCTAGTAGATAATGGCTCTACCCTCAACTTGTGTACATTGAAATTCATAAAACAGGTGGGGTACACTCATGCTGATTTGGATAGTACAGTGATTACTATTAAGTCTTATGATAATGCAAAGAAGGATTTAGAAGGTATAATTTGTCTCTCTATTTAGGTTGGTCCAGTTGTACAATACACAACTTGTCATGTTATTGATCTAGATCTACCATACAACCTCCTCCTTGGTCGACCATGGCTTCATGCCATGCAAGTTGTTCCATCCACTTATCATCAATGTCTAAAGTTCCCACACAATGGAGTTGAGATTACTATACATAATGATCCACAACCTTTTGAGTATTTTCATGCTCTTCAGGCCTCCTTCCCACATTCTCTTCATTGTATGGGAATTGAATTGGGAACTTCTCAACCCTCATCTCACACTTCATCCACTAAGTCTTCCACTCCATCTTCCACTTCTGACCCCACCATCACCAAGGTCAAGATCATTGACAAAGGGTGCGAGGAATATGAAATGTGTATTGCACTCAATGTAAGCACAATTCTTTCTTCTCCACACACTTATGGCTAGCCATATGAATCCTCATGGAAGGAAGAACCCATAACCAAGACAATTAGTTCTAAAAATGTGGGTTCTACTACATTTCAGTCTCCAGGAACCTTGCAAGATCAACTTGATGAGGACATTAGTCAATGAGTCTACAAAGAAGAACCTGAGCCCTTCACTCCCCTCATTGAGTATTTCCAAGAAGTTTATACCTAAGCTTCTAAGTTGGCAAAAAAATACAACTATCAGGGAGGAGGACTAGGGGTTGATGAGAAAAGAATGTGAAAACCTATTGAAACACCTGTGCGACCAAAACATTTGGGTCTTGGTTATGACAAGAAACAGAAAGGGTTCGCTGCATCCTGTAGTATGTCAAATAACATTAATGCAGAAATTGATTTCCTTGAAGACATCCTAGAAGAGGAATCCATTATACTCTCCTATGATGATTTGGATCTTCCTTCCTTGTTCGAATCCACATCCATCTTCTCCATTAGCCTTTTACTTCACACCTTGACCTTATTGATTGGGACCTACAAGGAAGCACACCCATTGACATATATCCTTTTGAGGAGACATATGTATACCTTATGGGATTGGGAGAAGACCATGGAGTTCACTTTGGGGAAGATGAACACCTTAACCAAAAAAATAGAAAGAAAAAAACTAAAAAAGAGTCATCTAGTGAAAACATATCTAAGGCACTTCTTGACTTGTCAAAAGTAAAAAAAAATGGTGCATCCTCTAATGAAAACCTCCCTAAGGCATTAGAGGATGGGGATGTTCATCTTCCTCTCATGAGAACTAATTTTTTTGAAAGATCTTCAATCTTAATTGAGGAAAAAAATAAAATCAATATGGGAACACAAGAGGAATCAAAGACCACTTATGTGGCTAAATATTTGCCTAAAGAAGAATATCCTGTCATTGCTAATCTGCTGCAAGAGGGAATCATCAATTTTTCTTGATCCTATTCGGATATGCCTGGGTTACATCCTACCTTGGTAGTACACCATCTTGATGTGCATCCTGATGAAAAGTTGGTTAAACAAAATATTCATAAAAAGCATGCACAGGTGGCTTTTCTTGTCAAATTTGAGTTAGAAATGTTGTTGACAGTTGGGTTCATTAGACCAATTGACTAATTAGATTGGATATCCAATATTGTGCTTATAGCCAAGCTTGCTGGGGGTATCAAAATCTATACAGACTTCCAATATCTTAATAAATCTTATCCTAAGGATGATTTCCCATTACCCAACATTGACATTTTAGTTTATTTGTCAATAGGGCACACCATGCTATCCCTTATGGATTGCTTTTCAAGATATAACCAAATCAAGATTGCATCTAAGGGCCAACATAAGACTGCTTTTACTACTTCTTGGGGCACGTTTTTATATAATGTCATTGCCCTTTGGTCTCAAAAATGTGGGGGCAACCTACCAACGTGCTATGACTATCATCTTCCATGAACTTGTTCACATCATAATGGAAGACTATGTTGATGATCTATTGGGTAAATCAAAGACTAGAGATGATCATCCTAGGATCTTAAGACAAAATTTTGATAGATTTGAGCAATATAAGCTATGGTTGAATCCTAAGAAGTGCATATTCGGTGTCACATTAGGTAAATTGCTAGGCTTCATTGTCTCTAGCAGGGAAAACTTTAGTGGCGAATCTTCACCAATTGGCGAATTCTAGAAATCAACCAAGTCGAAATTGGTGAATTAATTGCACCCAATAGGGTGTCCAAATAACTTGGATTTTATGAATTATCAGTCTAATGCATTTCCACTCACCAATGATTTATTTTATGAGGCATATTTAATAAAAAAAAATTTCCATAACAAACTACGTGTTTCAAATGGATTGATCAATATTTTTTCCTGGAATCCCAGAAGCAATGTAATAAAAAACCTACATATTCGCCAATACTATTAAAACAACATTATATTAGGACCCATTTCGCCAATTAAATTTTACAAATAGTTGCTTGTTAAGACCCATTTCACCAATCAAAATCTATAAATAGTTGCTTATGAGGACCTTTTAGCCAATAACATTAAAAAATAATTACATTTGAGGATCCATTTCACCTAGAAAATTACAACGTATCATTGTATAAGCACATAGGATTCACCAAATTTTCAATATCCCATTTAAAAATCTTGCAAAATTCACAAAATATGGATTGATATAAATACAAGTAAAACTATCATTTATTATTACACATTTTTTTTCAGTTCTAAGGTTCTCGATTCAGAAGTCAGTGAAAGCTGAAAACGTAGACTTAAAGGTGAGTGATCATTTCTTCATAGTGTTATTAGTTATAATAATATGATTTCTTTATCTCTTTTCCATTCTTGCTTCAATCTTAAAGATGATATTGAGTAGTGAATGGGATGTATATTCTCTGTCCTTCTTAAACAAGAAGACATTTTTTTCTAGCTTTTATTCAAAGTGAGAGATCAATATGTCAAGCAACAAGGGTAAGACTCCTCAAGGTAGTGAAGGGACTAGGAGGCCATCAAAACGCCCAAAATGTAAGGTACCATACAGTCTTACTTTGGAATTGGAAATGCTTCTAATCCATTAGATCAAGATGGAGCTACATCATCAACCCTTCCACCAAATATTAATGAAGAAGGAATCCACAATACCTCACTGCCACTGGAAGGTCAAGGTGAGATTTTCATTGAGTTAGATCAAAATATATCAAATGAGGATGGCAATACCACAAAATATGTTCCAAAGGATACCCTGGTTAGCCAGAATGAGATAATTGACTTGGATTAGGATGATGTTGGTAGCAAGAAAAGAAAAAGGAAATAAAAAATGGGGCATGAGTGGGAAATGACAAGGAATTTTCAACTTGGTTGGTTGTCCAAGTACCCATTCATTGTACCAGTGGGGAAAGAAAATGATATTGAAAGTGAAACAAAATGCAAGTGTACAATTTGTAGTTGGAAATGTGGAAGAGACAAGAAGTTGTAGCTAAATATTGACATTATAGAAAATCATATTGGTAAACTTTATGAAAAACAAATCATAGACGGAAAGGAAGAATCAATCATATGATGGAAATCAAAGGAAGAATGTCTTCATGTTAATTATGTTGTGGAATATGAAGAGAATAAACAAAGAATGTTGAAGCTTGCTGCATATCAAGGTACACTTGAGGCTCAATTTGGAAAAGCAATGGAAGGAGAAAATCTATCAAAAACTATTAAGATGAGTGTTGTTTTTCATATTTTTCTCCAGAGGGCATCCTATGACAGACTACCCAAAATATTCTAGTTTATTATATTTTTTGGGTGTTCCTAACTTTCCCTTCTCACATTGGTCAGTAGACGCTGGATAGGAATGCGAAAAATATCTTGTTGCAGTGGAAAAGGAAGATTTAAAGGAGAAAGTAAAAGAGTCATTTACTTCATTGCATTATCTTTAGATGAAGTTATTGTGGTAGATAATACTTCTTGGGTCTATATGAATTTGTATACTATAGAAAAACATGTTCTCCAAGCTCATCTTCTCTATGTTCATAAAATGAAGGATAGTTCAACATCGCAAAATCTATTTGAACTAGTCTAGAAATCTTTGAATGAAATTATAGGTATGGATGAGTTGACAATTTCCAAAAAGTTGGTGTGTGTAGGAGCTGATGGAGCTGTAGTGATGCAAGGTCAAAGGAGTGGTGTTTGCACAAAGTTACAAACTACTTGTGCACCATACATGATTGGAATTCACTACATGGTCAATGAGATCCACACTTACTTCTACCAAAGTCCCAAACGTTTCACAAAATTTCAAAATTTTGTTGAGGGAATAACACCAGGAAAAAAGCTTCTCAAGGATGTCGATACCAAATGGATCTCCCTGCATGGACCAGTGCAACAAACTCTTTCAGAATATCAATCCTTGATTGGAGTGATGTACGAGCATCACAACACAATAGACAAAGCTCCTAACCTCTTACATAGGTTAAGCAATATAGAGACACTCTTGACTTTAGCTAGTCTTCTCCCCATGTTGGATGTGATCAAAAATCTTGTGAAGAAATCCCAAGATAGAACTATGTATATTTATGAATATGCCAATCTACGTAAACATACACACTTGGCCCTCGATCATCTATATCTAGATCTAACACAAGAAGGCCTAAATTAGTTCATGTGGCAGAAAATTATTGATTTGAATAATCCTGATAATTATTTATAGTTTAATGCAAGTGGGAAATTATGTATCTGTGTACATGGATATGAGATACCAATGTACCATTGTAAGACATCCAGACGCTCTAGTAGAGAAGCAACTGTTAACGAGGAATATTTTAACGGCATTGTTAAATCTGTTAGTGATAATTTGAAGGAATTTGCAAAATCTCTTTCCTCAGAGATTCGTGAAATATTCCCTCAACATTAAATACTTGAAGCCATGGGTATTGTGTATCCTCAATTTTGTGTAAACTGAGATAACCCAAAATATTTTCATGATAAAGTAAAAGTCTTGATCAAACAATTTTTGAAAAGTGTAACATACAATGAGAAAACAATAAAAGAATTTTTAAATAAAGATTAGCTTAGACAACAATGCAATAATTTTGCAATAGCTATGAGGGACCAATATAATTACATGGGCATAGAGAAGGCCTTTTAATCAAGATCAATAAAAAAGGGTTTGGACAAACTTAGGTCAGAGTGAAATATTGTGTGATGATATCAAAATATTTCAAAATTATTGATTTATGTCAAACAATGATATTAGGGTCGGTGGAGAATGAGAGAGTTTTTAGTACATTGGCATTTTTGAAATCAAAGTTAAGAAACAAACTAGACAATAATTTGGAAAATTTCTTGAGGATGAAAGTAATTGTGTATGATGTCAAAAAAATTCCTTTTGAAAGGGCACTCACAATATAGAGGTCCACATGTGAAAGAGGAGGGACCGAGTTGTGCAACACTCCAATTCCAAATGCTAGTAGTGCTGGCACTGGAAGTGATAGTGGGACAAATGAAATTGACAAAAAATACACAATGAATGTTGAATTTGAGACATAGGCCGAAGAAAATAAAGAGTAGACTCAAAATCAAGATGACTCATTTAATTTATCTCAAGCTGAACGTCAATTTCATAACCCTGACTCCATTTGGGAAATGGAAGAGAATTAGCAACTTTTAGGTATTTATACTACACTTCATGAATCAGTTTCCATTGTTCCAAATTGTAGTTGATGATATTTCATACTGTATTCCATGAAATTGTGAATCATTGCACTTCATGAAATTTTATTTTATATTGCACTTAATGAATCATATTCCAAACTATAGTTGATGATATTTTATATTGTATTCCATGAAATTGTGATATTTTATATTGTATTCCATGGTATTGAATTTGATATGTGATTCTGCATCATTTTTCAAGAACAACACTTATCACACTACTTATAAATTGCTATTACATTTCCATTCACACAATCTTTGATAAATAATTGAAAGGAATATTAATCCATTCATTGAATAGAAGCTAACAATTTAACATCCATAACTTATAAATAACCATTTATTATTTTGAGTCGAATGATAGTGAATACAATATTGCAGAGCAAGATAGGTCGATATTATATTTAAAATTAAATATATTATAGTGTCTTTTCCTTTTACTACATTGTAATAATCTAATTCAAAGTTGACCGGGTTTTACCTATTCTCAGTCTCTTAAGTCATATCTTATTCCTTTGCATCTGTTTACTCACCGACCCCTTGAGTCTAGTGTTCCCAGTTACTACCCGTAGAATCTTTGTCTTATGCAAGTCATAAAATTCTTTAATTTTTGTTATTTCCCTAAGTTTGGGTTTTAATATTCTCTTAATATCGTTAATGTTATAAACCTAGGCAGGCAACCCATTTTAAGTCATGTAATAAGTGCACGTGCTTATTAAAATCCTTTGTTATGCTTGGTGGGTCCCATTGATTGTTTTCTATTGTTTACCCTCCATCCTGTGGGATTAAATTAATCAAATTAAAGAGTCGACAGGATAGCAGGCAAGCGACACCTAGACACCCTTTTGGTGGCTCCTACCACTGCTCCAAGGCACCAATGACTAAAGGTGTTTGATAGGCTGTCGTTAGGTCCCATTACTTTAGAAGATAAAATTCAATATGTCAATCGGGTAGTGTTCAAGGAAATTTGCAATAGAAGAATACTTGACTATCTCCTTTAGATTTTCTAACTTCTTAGAGCAGCTAACATTAATTCTAACTTAAGGTTGTCTAACTATTAAGCTGTAAAGTAGTTTATCCTAAGGAAACTGGAAATAATTAAACTTAGAAAGCATAGGAAAACTAACTTAGAAAGTATAATAACTAAATTAAAAATTACATAAACAATTAAACTAAAGAGTTGGTAAACTACGGAAGCAGAAAAAGTTGTAAACAATCTATGAAATATATTTTTTAACAGTAAAGATTCTAACAATTAGCAACAAGAAACTACAGAAGTGAAAGACAACGAGCGCTCTAAAACTTCAGACACTAAAATTATAAACCCAATAATTACCTACATAATGACTGTTCATATGGTAAAAGTAACATAAATAAAAGTACTTATCTATTTAAACTACCTTCCCTTGAGTGGCCAGCTTGCGGGTTATTACTTCACTCTCAAATCATATACACAACTGATCCATAAACTCTTTCATTAAACATAATTTCATCCATAACTCACAACTCAGAAGTGTTTACATAATAATCTCTTTATTCATAACTTAGAAAAATAGGTTGACAACATAACATTACTATTTCATGCATTATATCTTGTTTCTGGAGATTACATCTTTTATAGAAAACTTCTAACTAAATCCTATATTTCTGTGAGAACCCCAATCCCAATACCTTCAAAACAACATGAAAACACACATTAGAAGGTGAAATGCAAGCAAGAACAAGGATTCCCCTTGAAATCCATTAACATAGTTTAAAATATGAAATAAAACAAGAATGAAATGAAAGAGCAATAAAGCAAGCTAAATCCTATTGAAGACAATGCAAACTCTTGATCCCATGGGGGAATTGGTTCCAATTTGATGTGAAAATTGTCCCTTTCCCAACTCCTATGATGCAAGCTTGATGAATCTTGATGAATGATCCACTTTGATGAAGAATGGTGAGTGCTTCAAGACCAAAATCTGCAGAACCTAGCCACAAATTCAAAAATGTGGATGGAGAGTGCTAAATATTTGAGCATAGTAAGTTTACTCAAATTGTGGATGATCAAATGAGGAGATTAGCCTCCTATTTATAGAATGATAAGATGGATGAATGCCCAAAATAGAGCAATGTGGGACTAACATTCCACCCATGGAAAGATGCCACTTGTCAACCTATGAGTGGATGGAGGATGTGCAAGTTTTGAGGATTGTGCCAATAAATGCATATATTTGAATTTTGAAATTGTTGAAATGACATGCAAGAGGGAAGGAAGAATGCATTGAATTCCACTTGGCTCAAGGAAAAGGACATGTAAGAAAGAGTAAATGCCTTGTTGGAAGGAATAAGTCCTTTTGGGGGGAGATTTCAAATTTGAGGAATATTCCATCTTTGATGCCTTTTTTGAATGAAAATAGATGATTTATAAATCAATTAAATTGATTTTCATGTGCAAGTTGCAAAATCTAGAGGATTTGAGTGATTAGGATTAGCATTAATCATGATTTGATTAATTTAAATGATGTTAGTTGATTTGACCATTTTGACTTAGATTTTAGGATTTAAATAACTCAAAATGAGAAGAGAATGATTTAGACCTAGTTAAATACATATTTTTTGATTTATTTAACCAAAGGGGGTGATGTTAGATTAAATTAGATAAATGTTTGATTTATTTAATTTAATTAGATGAACTTTAGAGATTTAATCAAATAATATGGATTATTTAATTAAATAAAGATATGAAGATGAAATGACCTAGCTAATTACACAAAGACAATGATTTAATTAAATCGAGGGATTTATTTAATTAAAAGGGGAATTATGATGACTTTAATTAAATAAGGCTATTTGATTAAATTGTTAGATAGAGGGATAATTCAAGTTGAAGCGATGTTAGTAGATCAAGATCGAGTGCATGTACATTTTACGTGTCTACAATCTCATATGGTACAAATAACCATTTAAAAAGTCTATAACAAATTTACAAACAACTTTTATGTCTTTAAAATCCATTACATAAGTATTAAAGAGGCTTGAGTCGAGCCGTGAAGTTTTTGACTTAAAACATAACAAAAATTGAATCTTAAAAGTAACTATATCTTCGATCTCCATCATCCTAAAGTTCAGGAGCATGTTTCCAACGCATGCCTTCAACCTGTTCTAGAGCACATTTTTTCTAAATGCTTCTTTTTGCAGCTTGATGATCGATTATTATCCTACAAAATACTTAGAACAACCCATTAAATCTGTATTGGAAAAATACTTCAATAAATCATAAGAAATAAAGTTTATACAATTTCTCTTAAAAGACAAGCAATTATTTCTCATAAAGTCTAATTAATTGGCAGAGGATAGGAATTTTGCATATATAGAATAAGCCTTTATTATGTTATTATGATGAGGTTATTCTTACCTCATTATTTCCTCCCCTCTCTAACTCCTAGCAGGTCCTCCTGCCCCTTTAACCGTTGCCCTTTCCTCTATTCCATTCTTCATATTTGGCACTGACATCATACAGATCTCTTACTGTTGCATCAAAATTTATAGGTGCATGGTGGAAGCCTCTATGAAAAGAAACTCCCCCTTTCCATTCAATGAAGATTTTATCATCTTGATCTATATTAACATAGAAAGCATGGGCTGGATAGAATAGTAAGGGAGGTCTATACCTCATCCCTATCCACTTTATTATGAGATCTTCCAAGATTTTAGCCAAGGCATCTACTCTTCTGAAGGACCATCTGATGTTAAGAGAGTAGATCACCTCTCTTTTCTTTAGATATGCAGGTAATGGAGTATATATCTCTTCACATGCATGCCAAGCCTTACCAATCAATTTATACCCTTGATCCATGAAATGATTATAACAGATTCGAAGGCTTTCATCATATCTTTCTTTCATTTTCTCATCCAATAGAAGGGCTAAAAAGGTTTTCTTAAAAGATGCAGGTCTACTATTGGTGGATCTCATTTGAAGACCCACATTTTTCTCTGCTTGGGCATACTCCTTGTTGTGCTCTTTCCAATGCATCTGATTTGGCATAGTGGATAGAAAAGACCTCATTTGCACTTCTCCAACAAAAAGGTTAATGAAGAAATCAATATGTTTTTCTAATAAAAGATCATGAACAAAGAATTTCACAAAGCATATCTTGATCTTCAGGAGTTGATTCTTTAAATATTTTTTATCATCAGGTTCATAAGGCTGATCATTATAAATTCTTAACAATTTCCATCTTAACCATTGCTCATTTAAAAACATTGAATACTATCTCAATGGTCTATAAGCTTTATGAAATGATTCTTTTAGCAACACCATTTCCATTTTCAACCTATAATTCTCAATCTTTGCATTTCTTAGGAAGTAGTATTGTTCCATCCATTTCATTAACAATGGAAGAATCTAAACTTGGAACCACTCAATTACCATTGGTTCAGTCTGAACTTCTTTTGATTCCACCATTGGTTTATTCGTGCTTTCCTGTAAATCTTGTTCTAATTCCACAATCCTAATAAGAGAAGCATTCAATTCTTCTTTTTGTCTTTTCTTTTCTTCTTCAAAAGCTGAAAATATAAGCATGAAATTCTTTTTTAAATTTTGATTTTCTTTATTTAGATCAGCACAGTGTGTCATGTTTTCTTGATTACAATTCTGAATTTGTATTTGCAATTTACTAATAAATGTATCTTTTTCTTGTATCTGTAGTTTCAAATCCTATATTTCCTAATATATTTTGCTTATCACAACAATGTGTACTATTATTTCTTCTTGTTGCAGTTCCATATATTCTTTATTTTTGTGCAACTAACTTCTCAGCTCATCATTTTATAATCTTAATTTTTCCAACTGTACATTAGTACTTTCACTTTCAACCATTTCAACAACTATATTCACAACAGGGGATAAATTCCCTAAAACACTATCTTCAAACTCCATGGAAGGTGGAGATTTCTCTTTTTCTGGTTTCTGAATTTCTTGGTCAAGGGCTTCTTCTTTGAACATTTGGTGAGGATGTATTTATTCAAAAAAGGTTTCTTTTTTGGAGGACTGATGAATCTATTCATCTATTTCCAAGGGTTTTTGCTGCTTTTTGGATTTTGATCCACTTCCTATACTCTGCATTAGGGTTTTCATAGACTCAGAGGATAACCTTTTGCTTCTCCTCAAAGGAGAAGCATTCTTATAAGTATAAATTGTTGGAGCATTCTGATAAGTAAGAATGGTTCTTCTTTTCCTCTTCCTAAAGGGATTACTGTCTACATTTGGATGTATGATCTCAACATCTACTGACTGGTCTGGGGTTTCATATTCCTCATTTACATATTCTGGCACTTCCTCACCAAGGGTTATGGGAATTTGACCTTTAGGAGCCTTAGAGGCCTCAGGGGAAGTTGCTTCGAAAGGTGAAGTGACTTGTTTAGAAGATTCCCCTAGTTCTAATTTCCTATTGGACATAGGCTTTTCAAACTAACTGAATTAACCCACATGCTCTCAGGATTCTTACGAAAATGATATTTACAAATTAATTGAATTAACCCATGGTACTTTAATGGCCCTGAACTAGTCTTATATATTTCTATTGAAGAATTAACAAAATCACTCAAAAAGTGAGGAAAATTAACCCTAAGCGTAGGGTTTTATTTACCATGCCATAAATGTATTAACATGCGAAACCTAGGTCCTACCATAGTAGTAAGTTGGCCTTCACAGGTGAAATATTTAATAATCCATGCAATCGCAGTGCCCCAAGGTTCTAATATGGAAGTTTGTTGGAACCATTTATTTTTTCATCTAGTACTGATGACTATCATGGGTTGAGGGTCCCCCTACCTAAGGAATAATTCTGATAATTTTTGATATGTAATTTGAGTGATTTCTGATATTTTAGTGCCAAAATTATCCAACCCTGAGAGACAAGAGATGATTTTTGGACTCACCTTAAAGTGATTTCCATGAAGTGTCACCTGACCATTGGAGTAATTCTCTGCGAATGCATTCACCAAATTTTCATTGTATCCCTCAAACTTTAGGATGAATTATAGCCAACCCACTTCCTCAAACAAACTGAAAATGTTGCTTAACCCCAATAATTTTTTGCAGAAGCTGGCTCAGATTTCTTCTTTGTACCCCCCATTTTTTGTTTCCTATCTATCACCCTGCTGAAAATTCAATAGTGCAAGAAGCTTGTGCACAATTATTTTTGAAAATATAATCAACTGTGATTATTTATTTATCTTTTCCTAGAGCTTACTATGTAATAATACCAATTTGCATGGAGGGCCACAAAAAGAGTGTCGTACTTAGCAATTAATTTCCAAGTGGCTCAAGTTGCTAAATCACGAAGGGATACTCGTACCAATTAATTACACCTTATTCAAAAATAACTACTTCCTTAAAGAAAAAAATTGTACTTCACATTCTATGATCGCTTGAAGATCTTGTACCTTTATCGATTTGACAGGGTGATGAAATGGTATTGGCTGAGGTGATGACTTAGTTATTATGACATGAGTGAGGAAATTTATGAATGGAAAAGTCATTAATGAAGATAGGCCGTCATGGAAGCTTTTATTATGATGAAAAAAATATTTTAAAAAGAAAGAAGGCATATGCATCGATGTATGATAATCAAAGCATCGAAGAAAATTGAAATTTTATGGAGAGAAATGGCATAATGAAAAATGGATAAATTCTAGAGCACGCAAAGGAACACGTGCTCAAAAGTAACAAGTTCCAGAGCACGTGGAAGGAATGCATTCAAAACCAAGATGATAGATATTTTTTGGAGCATCACTAGAAGATGTAGCCAGAATGGTAAGCAAATGAAATTTTTGGAGCATCATCGAAAGATGCAGCCGGAGCAACATCTGAATGAAGGTTCTGGAGCATTGTTGAAAGATGTAGCTGGAGCAACAACCGAATGAAGGTTTTGGAGCATCGTCGAAAGATGCAGCCAGAGCAACAATCGAATGAAGGTTCTAGAGCATCATTGAAAGATGTAGCCCGAGCAACAACTGAATGAAGGTTCAAAAGCATCGTTGAAAGATGCAGTTGGAGCAACAACCGAATGAAGGTTCTAGAGCATCATCGAAAGATTTAGCCAGAAAGAAGAAAGATGGTAGAATGAATGAACTCGAACTGCAGGAGCTTATTTCATTCTACAAGAATGAACTTCTAATGTAATGGGCTGAGGTACAGGTTTCAAAGCATTGGAAATTTAGACTGTCAAGTTCCAAAGCACTGGGCATCTGGAGCAACAAGTTCCGAAGCATCGGGCATTTAGACTGGAAAGTTCTGGAGCACTGTAGAAAGATACTCTAGAAGTTGTTTATTCGTTCATAAGAAGCCCTGCAAAATAAAAGCACATGTAATTAAGTCCAAAAATAAAAATGAATGGAAAATACTTTGAAAGAAAATTGATACACACGTCTTCTTATTACAATTTTTGATGATAGATATATATTTATTTATTTTATTTTATTTTATTTATTTTAATTTTTTATTTTTACATAATTCATTTATTAGGTTAGATTGACTCTTCCTTGGAAAATTCAATGCATTGGATCTCTCCCTGCATTTCTACCAATTTTGTAAATTCTTCTTTACTAATAGGCTTATGGTAGATACGTAGGCAATGACGATTAACTAAGAGAGTTCATGAATCACCATCAATGGGTTTTAGCTAAACTGTGCAATTCGAGAAGACTTCTAAAATTTCATATGGCCCAAGCCAATGAATCCTAAGTTTTCCTTTATGGTATTTATATCTCGAGTCGAATAGCAAGGCCCAATCACCGTTATGGAACTCTCTCTCTTTAATGTGTTTGTCATGCCAAAATTTTCACTGATGTTGAACCAACTTAGTTTGGTGGACAACATCTAAATGAAGCTCATCCAACTCACTCAACTATAAAACTTGTTCTATTTGGGCTTGTTTTAGATCTAGACCCAACTCCATAGCTATACATAGGGTTTGGAGTTCAAACTCAATGGGAAGAAGAGGTTTCTTCCCAAAAAAAAGCTCATAGGGGTTGAATCCAGTTGTGTATTTCCATGTTGTGTTGTACGCCCAGACGGCTTCAGGAAATTTCCTGGCCCAATCTCTTCTTCCTAAAGAGACCATTTTTGTCAATATGTTTTCCAATTCCCTATTAGTCACCTCTACTTGACCGTTTTCCTGAGGGTGATAAGGGGATGACTTCTTATGACTCACTTGAAAATGGTTCGTAAATGCCATAATAACTTTGGACATGAATTGGGGTCCCTGGTCTATAACAATAGTTTGGGGGGCTACAAATCTAAGAAATATTTTATTATAGAGAAAGTCAACGACTTGCTCTTCTCTGGAAACTCGTAAGGCTTGAACTTCTGCCCATTTTGTTAGATAATTGGTGAAAAATAATATGTATTATTACTCTTGAGAGGAAGGATCTATGGGGTTGATAAAATCTAACCCCCATTTTTTGAATGGTTCAAGGGTTACCTGAGGTTGCAATGACATTTATGCAGAAGCAGTTGGTCTTTTGACCCTTTGACATTCATCACAACTACGAACATAGTTTTTAACATCTCTATACATTGAAGGACAATAATATCCAGCGCCTAAAATTCTATGAGAATTTATTTTTGCAGAGTAATAACCCCCAGAAGGATCATCGTGATAGGCCCTCAAGATACTGTAAGTTTCATCGGCCATGACACATCTTCTCAAAACCATGTTGGGTCCACAATAGAATAACATTCCATTTATCCATTTAAATGGTGCACCCTCTTGAATAAGTCACTTCCTTTGTTTTGATGTAAAGCCAGGGGGTACTTCAGAGGCAGCTAAATAGTTGGCAATATCAGTGAACCAAGGGGTCTTTATAGAGATGGCAAACAAATTTTCATCTAGAAACTCATCTTGGATAGGTGCACAATCACCCTTTTCTTGTTTGATTCTAGACAAAAAGTCAACCACTTCATTAAATCTCCTTGGATTGTCAAGTATTGTCACATTGAACTCCTGAAGGAGTAGTAACCATCTCATTATTCGACCATTAACTACAGGTTTATTCATTAAATATTTTATAGCTGAGTGATCTATATAGACTATTACTTTAAATCTTGTAATATAATGGCAAAAAAATTTAATGGCATGAACCACAACCAAGAATTATTTTTCTGTAGTCGTGTAGTTCCTTTCAGCAGATGTCAAGTGTTTACTAATGAAATATATGGCATATTTACCCCCATCTTCATCTTCTTGCCCCAATACTGCACCAATTGCATCATTTGAAGCATCAGCATAAATGTGAAAGGGAAGAATCCAATTTGGCCCACACAATATGGGAGCAGAGACAAGCTTCTCCTTTATCATTTCAAATGATTTTTGACACTCAGATGTCCAATTAAACTCCACATCTTTTTGGAGAAGAGAAAACATAGGGGCTGCTATCTTACTAAAGCTTTCTATGAACCTTCTATAGTATCTATCATGCCCAAGAAAACTTTGAACATCTGTTTTCATTTGAGGAATAGTCAGTTGTTGAATGACTTCTATTTTCTTGGGATCAACCTTTATTCCTTCCGAGGAAATATGATGACCCAAGACTATTCCTTGTTCCACCATTATTAAACACTTCTCGTGGCTAAGGGATAGTCGGTTATCCTCACAAAATTGTAAAACCCTGTCCAAGTTTTGAAGGGATTCATCATAAGTTGACCCATAGACTATGAAATCATCCATATAGACCTCTACACAGTCACTGACAAGTGCAACAAATATAGCCAAAATAGCTCTCTGGAAAGTCACAGGAGCGTTACAAAGTCCAAAGGGAAGAACTCGGTATGCAAATGTGCCCCATGGATAAGTAAATGTCATCTTATCTTGGTCTTTTGGTGCTACTTGAATTTGGATGTAACCACTAAAGCCATCTAAAAAGGAGAAATATTTCATTCTAGCCAATTTGTCCAAAACCTAGTCAACAAATGGTAAGGGGAAATAATCTCAAAAAGTGGCTCTATTGAGTTCTCTATAATCTACATAAATTCTCCAATTCCCATTTTTCTTTGGCACAACAACCATAGGTGACACCCACTTACTATTAGATATAAGATAAATAAATCCTGCATGGAGGATTTTCTCAATTTCAATTTTAACTAGATCTTTAACACAAGATTGAGCCTCCTCTATGGCTGACGTACATGCCTTATATTAGGATTAGTGTAAATGTGATGTGTACAAACACTTGGGTGGATTCCCCTCATGTTTGTATAGTCCCAAGAAAAAGATTTAGACCTTTTTACCAACATATTAAATAATTTATCCTCTTGTATTTCTGTCAGCCAACTATTGACGTTCAAGGTTTTTCCCGGGAGTAGCATAATTGATTTTGTTCTTGGATGGGCCGAAGTGATAGTATATATCAGTCATAACAAGGTGTTGAGAGGAAAAAATATGAGGTATAAGTCGGTGAAATATTGTAATATCCTCAAAAAAATGGCTCATTCTAGGAATCATATTAGCCAAAGGACAAGGCATTCCCATGGTAACATAATTCTATTCCATCCCACTTATATCAATCGGTTGTTCCAAAATTTCTGGCGCATCGACTATTTCCTCCTCACTCGATCCTATAGCTATATGTGCCACTTCGCTTACTAAATCATCCTCTAATCCATCTCCATGTTGTCTAATCACTACCATGGATAACAAGACTAGATTTTCTTGACCATTAGATTCTTCTGGTTCATCAACCCAAACTTTATTATGTTTAGTGGGTTTAGCAGGAGGGTATAAAAATAAACATTTACTATCTAGACCATGTGAAATGGTCATTCCTCCTTCTTGACAATCAATTTTAGCTGTGATAGTAGCCAAACATGGTATTCCAAGAATTATTGGATAGCTATCTTTGGGCTTAAGCGATTGGATTATCTAAAAGTCAACTGGATATTCCCATCCATCAACTTTGACAAGAATGTTTTTAATAATGCCCTTTGGAATGGCTATAGACTTATTTTCCATCTGTAAGACTATAGTTGTGGGACATAAATTAGTAAGACTTAATTTTTCCATCACATCCAAAGTCATCACGTTAATAGCTGCTCCTAAGTCCCCTAATGCATTAGGTATTACTACCTCATTAATTGTAACAGTTATCAGTGGATTACCTGGATCATCATATTTTGGAGCAACAGTCTTTCCAGACAAAAAATTAGCTAAATAGCCATTGATATGCACAATATTTATTTTCTTTGGTTTCCTTCTCAGATTTTTAATGCACAATTGCTTGATTAGCTGATTCAATTCAAGAATTTCCTTTATTGCGTGCAGCCAAAGGGACTTCTATTTGTAGTTGTTTGATTTCCTTAATTAATGTAGTTTCAGAGCTCAAAGACATTTCCAGAGTATCTTTTAGAGTTGTTGAATTTAGATGCTCCAGAAAGGGTGCTTGAGTTTTCTCTTTTGGAGGGGTATCCTTCCTAAGTTCAGTTAGAGACTGACCTTCCTCCTCCCTAGGTAAGTTAGCAGCTCCTGTTGCTAAAGGAGGTACAATATTATTTGCGGGAGCAGTGAAGTTAGGAAAAGTATCCTTCTCAGAATTTTTAGGAATAGGTTCATCCACGATTTCTTCAATGGTGGGCTACTGAAGTTTTCTGCCAGAGAATAACTGAACATTTCCATAATGAATTGCATTAAGTCTGGTAACATTATATTGTTTAGTAGTATATACCAGAGTATTTTGTCGATTATTCTTAGGATTGGGAAGCGATTGCGCCGAAAGCTGAGGTTGTTTTATCTGCTCAGTCTAAGGAGGATTATGAGGTGGTGGTAGTAGATTATGTTGTTGATTCCTCCAAGGACCAGTATAAAATTGATTTTTTCCTTGATTCCATTGGGGAGCAATATGTTGTGGGTACCATTGTGGTTGAGATTGGTTTGGCCATTGTTGAGTTCCCCATGATTGATTTTCCCATTCGGGGGGTCCCTAATAAGGTTGTGGAGGTAGGGGTTGATTCCAAGATGGAGGCCATTGATTACTAGCCCAATTATTTTGTGTTCTCCATGCAAGATTGGAATTCTGCCCATAAGAGAAGTTACATCCTTGGCATTGGTTTAGCACATTTATTTATTCTTCAACATAAGCTATTTTTTTCTTAGTATTCTTAAGATCAGTAAGAAGCTCACACTAGTTGGTAGGATGGTTTTTCTCACAGAGTTGAAAAAAATTGACCTTGTCTAAAGGACACTCACGTAAATATGTTTGTTTCGACACCTAGGACAATAGATTGACAAAGTCTCAGGGTTACATGTCTTTGCTTGTATACCATCCAACGTAGTGTTCAATTGAACAAGTATGTTCATTTTGAGATTTTCTATTTCTTCTCGAAGCTTGCCTATTTTGTTATTCCCTCTAAAAAGATTAGTTTTACGGATTCATCCTTGAGTATAGGAAAAATTCCAACATAAACCGCATATGTCTTCAAGGGCTAATTGAGACACGTCACCTTTTCCCATCAGATCAAGACTTCTTCTTACGTCCTCATCGAGCCTCTTGAGAAATATAGTCTTGAGAATCTCAACACTAATAGTCATTTCTTCACATCGTTTAGATAAGAAAAGAAACCTATCTAGATAGTCCTCTTAACTCTCATCCTCATTTTTCCTAAGTTTACACATCTACTCCTTATGATCACTCACCCTACAATAACTTTGATATTTGTACAAGAAAATAGACTCCATGTCCTCCCAAGATGTGATACTCCCAGCACCAAGTCCCATAAACCAACGCATGGCCGAATCCTTCAAGGTAGAAGGAGAAAACTTCAGTTTTTGGTTATCTTTTTTATAGTCATAGGTTTGACAAAGGACCTTGAATTTAAAAAGAAATTGGTCTGGGTCTTTCAAGGACAAGCCAAAAAATAGTTGGAAGGAAAGCTGGAGAATTTTTTTTCATTGTAGTATCATCATCTACATCCAGAGTAATAGGATAAGTGAATGTTTGAGGTGGTGGAGGATCATTGTTATTATGGTTGGAATCATTATGGTTAGCTTCAAACCTATGATCTCCCATGATGTTCAAAGGAATGTGTTCCTCAAGGATACTTCCCTCTACAACAAGTTCTACTAGATGATCTTCAGGAAAATAGTGGAAAGCCTCTAGTGGATTAGGCTCAAGTAGTTCGTCAATAGAGTGGTCTTCTAAGACTTGGGCCTCCTGATGTATGATGGGAATGTATTTTGGGGGGGTCTTTGGTATAAATTGTCTGTGAGGGCCTCTTTTCCTAACCATGCAGAAAAGGAAGCCATAGATGGTATTTTGGCCTAAAAAGAGGTATTCGAGGCATCTTCTATTAACATTCAAGCAAGAAAGCTAGGGTCCCTGACAACGGTGCCAAAAAGTGATAGGCTGTCATTAGGCCCCATTACTTTAGAAGATAAAATTCAATATGTCGACCGCGTAGTGTTCAAGGAAATTTGCAATAGAAGAAGAATTGACTATCTCCTTTAGATTTTCTAACTTCTTAGAGCAGCTAACATTAATTCTAACTTAAGGCCGTCTAACTATTAAGTTGTAAAGCACTTTATCCTAAGGAAAATATAAATAATTAAACTTAAAAAGCATAGGAAAACTAACTTAGAAAGCATAATAACTAAATTAAAGAGTACAAAAACAATTAAACTAAAGAGTTGGTAAACTACGAAAGCATAAAAACTTGTAAACAATGTATGAAACATCTTTTTTAACAGTAAATATTCTAACAGTTAGCAACAAGAAACTATGGAAGTGAAAGATAATGAGCACTCCAAAACTTCAGACACTACAATTATAAACCCAATAATTACCTATAGAATGATTGTTCATATAGTAAAAGTAACATAAAGAAAAGTACAAGTATCTATTTAAACTATCTTCACTCGAGTGACCAACTCACGGGTTATTACTTCACTCTCAAATCGTATACACAACTAATCCAAAAACTCTTTCATTAAACATAATTTCATCCATAACTCACAACTCAAAAGTGTTTACATAATAATCTCTTTATTCATAACTCATAAAAATAGGTTGACAACATAACATTACTATTTCCTTCGTTATATCCTGTTTCTGGAGATTACATCTTTTATAGAAAAATTCTAACTAAATCCTATATTTTAGATGGTACAAATAACCATTAAAAAAGTCTATAACAGATTTACAAACAAATTTAATGTCTTTAAAATCCATTACATAAGTATTAAAGAGGCTCGAGACGAGCTGTGAAGTTTTTGACTTAAAACATAATAGAAATTGAATCTTAAAAGTAACTATATCTTCAGTCTCCATCATCCTAAAGTTTAGGAGCATGTTTCCAATGCATGCTTTCAACCTGTTTTGGAGCACGTGCTGGCTAAATGCTTCTTTCTGTAGCTTGATGACCGATTATTATCCTACAAAATACTTAGAGCAACCCATTAAATCTGTATTGGAAAAATACTTCAATAAATCATAAGAAATAAAGTTTATACAATTTCTCTTAAAAGACAAACAATTATTTCTCCTAAAGTCTAAATAATTGGCAGAGGATAGAAATTTTGCATATATAGAATAGGCCTTTATTATGTTATTATGATGAGGCTATTTTTACCCCATCAGTGTTCAAATCAATGGTTAAGATTTGCTGACAGTTGGATATAAGGATTTGATCCTAGCCATTAGATCAGAGGATTCAATCTTGGCCATTCTCACTACCCCAGGGACAATAAAATAATACTTTCTGAAATGTTGCGGGGTCAGTGGGATGAAGACACGTGTTCCATTGTAGGTGTGGGCCCTGGTCTCCACTCACATCCCCGGTGCCTCAAGGCTTTAAATCAACAATCCACATGCAACGTTGAGATTTAATCTTAGCCATTCCCTACTCACCCCATGTGAATAAAATATTTTTTGTGCATAATTTTTTTATCTTGAGGATCTAATCAGGAATGTTTCTGACTTCTGGTAGAGCTCCTAAAATTTTTGAAAAATTTGAGCTTGTTTTTTTTCCCTATAATGGTCTGTTGCATCAGTTCCCAAGGGTAGGGTTTAGGGTTTTAGCTCTAAAACCTTTGTCTCAAATTTATTATGTCTTAAACCCTTGGCATTTTAATTCTTCATTGACCTGCTACACCTGGTTACTAGTCATTTGAGATACAACTTGTTAGAAACCAAGATCAGACATGCAAACCAGAAAATCCTTCCAAAGAAGAGAAAAATAGAAAAAAGCAAGAGCTTTGCATGAAGATGTTCAAATAATATTATTCAGGAATTCATAATTACATGAGATGATTTTCTTTATAAAATAAATGTATGCATAACCCTAAAGGAAACCCTAAAAGGAAAAAACCTAGTGTGCACACTTAATAATTAATAAATAATTATTAGTGTGCCTAAGTTTAGCTTAAGTAACTAAAGTGATAAGTGACTTAATTAATTAACCAATATTATGTAATTAATTAAGTGTAATAACTTATTACTCTAACACCCCCCTTTAAGATGAATTTAGGAAGTAGATAAAACACTAAGTAAAAGATGCATGAAAGCATGAATGGGTCCTGACAACAAGGCTTGATCAGGTACCCATGTGCAAATGCAATGAATGAGGTAGAGAAGGAAAACCTAGTGGGACAAAACCACCCTACAATGAGATGACCTACTGCAAGAAGCACTGGAAGAACACTATGGAGTAACACTGGAACTTGAATCTGGCAAGCAAGGAAATATACTTTTGTTTACAAGAAACCAAATGAAAGTCACTGAAGGACTCAAGCAGAATTATAATAATGCAACAACAGACCCAATGCCATGGAACACTGGAAAACTCACAAACTGGAACCCTGGAATCTGTGAAGCAACAGTAGATAATAAAATATTCCCCCCATAAGAGGGAATTATATGATGAAATAATCTAGAAGCAAAGAGTATCTCAATGCCGATGCCAAATTGTGACTAAAACTGATCCATAGGAGAAAGTACCATAAAGACTCTAGAACATTAACCATAAATTTAATGGCCCTCAAACTGAGATGTGACCCAACGCAGATCAATAACCATAGGCTTTCAATGTGATGTGTGAACCAATGCGAATCTGATATGTGAAAAGCTATAAGCAAGATGTGGCCAAAAGAAACTACATAAACTAGATACAACCCATGCGGGTTGTCATCAAAATCAAGATGAAGATCAAAGTGAAACTACACTCTAATCAAATTATTATGCAAGAAACCCCCCTGATGGAAATTTATATCAGTTCATTTATTACAATAGCCCATGATTGTAAAAGGAGAGAATGCAAAACATGCATAAACGAGAGAGAAAAAGTAAACCTAGTGCAAGAAAAAATAATAATGAGTGCATGCACAAACCAGAGTTCACATATTCCTCCCTAATAAAAATTGACTTCAAATCTGTGTAGAGGACTGAACCAGCTTTCCAATGCCGCAAGAATGGTGAAAAAAGGATAAGCGAGTCAAAAGATACGCCCTTCAGAGTGAAAACAATAACATCTGAGTTCAAGGACATGCAAAATAAAATTGGAACAAAATATGGAAAAACAACCTTCACCACTAGATTGGCGTTAGAATCAGATTTCCAACGGTATCTCGTTTGCAAAAAAATGATATCATACGCAAAAGTTATGCCTGATTTAGTGAAAGTTGCTCTAGGAAGGCCAATATGGCTTGCAAGCGCCCAGGGGGCTAAAAAAAATTGGGCCCCTGGTCCTGTGCGCGACCAGGGGCTGGTGTGATGGGGAATGGGGCAAAGCCCGTAGTCATCCATATGACATATGCTTGCGTTGGGGGGTCGACTGGGGGCTGAATGTCGAGCTCTTGGTCCTCCAAAGGACCTGTGCAGGGGCTGGGTTCAGTCGGGGGCTGGGCGCATAGTGCCTGGCACTTTGGTGGCGAGCGGATTTTTAACTGGCTGCACAACTTTAAAGCGCGTTTTGATTTTTTTAAATTTTTTTTCAAAAATCTGCCTCAATTTTTGTGCTGGGGAGGCCATACGGCCTCCCTGGAAATTTGTTTTTGCCTTCCGGACCAACTTCTCCAAAATTGACAAAACAAAGGGTGATCTTAGGGTTTTTGGCCATTGTGAACGCAATAGTGACCTTCGTTTGAGCCCAAAGTGCCTTGAAATATCAGCTACCTCTGGAGCTTGCAAAAAATCACCGAGCCTGAAACCCTCATGGATCTAGAAAATGATGACCAAAATCAGAAAAATAAAAAGAAATCCTAACTTTTTCCAGTGCTCTGAATCCAATGGTGATGCTCGATCTGATCCAAAACACTGCATCAATAAACTCAAGGCATGATACCCTCGAGGAATCTTGAATGACTATGCAATGATTTTCTCCAAAAATATGAGATGGGGTTGCATATCAAGGCTCTGATACCATGTTAGAAACCAAGATCAGACATGCAAACCAAAAAAGCCTTCCACAGAAGAGAAAAATAGAAAAAAGGAAGAGCTTTGTATGAAGATGTGCAAATAATATTATTCAGGAATTCATAATTACATGAGATGATTTTCTTTATAAAAGAAATGTATGCATAACCCTAAAGGAAACCCTAAAATAAAAAACCCTAGTGTGCACACTTAACAATTAATAAATAATTATTAATGTGCCTAAGTTTAGCTTAAGTAACTAAATTGATAAGTGACTTAATTAATTAACCAATATGATGTAATTAATTAAGTGTAATAACTTATTACTCTAACATAACTTAAGTCATCTAAGCCATTGTCTTTACCAGCCCCTTAGCTTAGGTTCGTCAATCACCTCATGCCTTTTATTGATTTAATTTTTCACAAAGATGGGCGAAATATTTTATGGTAAAAGACTTAAATCCTAGGTTTTTATTTCCCGAGGGTTGTGTCTCATCGACCTAGTCTAGCCCCTTTATTAAAACAATGTTTATGGACATGCTGATTTTGATGACCATCAAATCAAAGGTCTTTCATCCTGGCCTTTCCCTACTAGCCCCATAGGAATAAAATATTCATTTCCAAAGAGTTGCGGGGTCAACGGGCTTGCGTTGTGTGTCCTTATGCAAATGTGGGATTGATTGTCCACTATCATGCCCGATGTCTTGTGCTTGTAAGATCAACGACTGCAACACAAAGTTAGAGTTAATCTCCACCGTTCCCTACTCACACCGTGGGTATAAAATATTATTTTTAAAATTTCTCTAGGGCCAGTGAGTGAACGACACATGGATTCCTCAGACGCTTGGAGAAATAAAGGGTGGAGCTCGTGAGCTGATGACTTGCAATCCAAATGGCAAGATCTCATCGGTCGAAGGACTAGCGAATCATGGTGATAGATTTTCAAATTAGTTTGACTCAATTTGAGTTGTCTGATGTGCCATCTCAGAACCAAATTAATGACCATTATTCAAAATCAAAGCTACAAACATGAGATCCATTCCCTTTCACGCAAGCAAATAGTAATTGCAAAAATGATAGCCAGAGCTACCATGTTTCAACTTAAATGCACCTAAAGTTGATTTTTTCACACAATTGAAGATTTCCAAAGATTCAAAAACATCCTAGAGATCGCGAGAAAGCATTTCAGAGTTTGTTGTGATCACAATTAGGGTTTCTTGCCAACCTAAATTCGTAAGTTGACAAACACTTTTCTCTGTGTTATGTTCGAAGTATCTTGAGTTTGGGAAAATATTCATTGTCAAATTTTTCTCTGTGCTTTTCAATTACTTTGTTGTGGTTTTAGTTTACTTTGAAGAATTGAAAACCTTGTCAAAACCTTTGAAATTGTACCCTTAAAGTCATGCCCTAGGTTCTGAATAGAAGAGCTAGTTTGTGAACATTTTCTGTTGAAATCCTAGACTAGTTTGATTCTACCTTTCACCAATGGAACCCAAAACTCAAGCTTCTCGTTCGGGAACCCCAACAAAACCTCTCTCCCAGGATATCATTGATCAATTGAAACCCACCACAAGTAAAAGAGCCAAGGGCGTAGCTTTGTTTTATGGCTATTAGATTCAAGAAGGGTTAATAGATAAAAGATGCGGTATCAAGGATGCCAATTTTCCATTTTGAAGGCGGTGACTATTCCAAAATTGGTTTGGGAATAGAAATTTGGGAGTCCCTGTCTACAACCCTTGGAGATTGGATTTGGGGAAACTAGTGGTGCCAAACGTTTATATGGATGTTGACCTATTAAAGGACATTGAAACAAGATATGACCTTGTTTAACGATTAATTAGGGCATATGATGGTAAAGAAATGGTTAAAATAACCAGGGAAGAGATAACTTATATTTTTAGTCTATGTGAATGGGATAATAACCTGATCCCTATTGACCTAAAATTCTTTAGGGAGGAGTAGAAGAACACAAAGTTTCTATTTAGAACATCAATTTTACCCATGCATATTGCAACTACTGGTGTGGGGGAGAATAGGAAACAAATAAAGATTGGAAAAGATGAACAAGAACCTTTCCCCATGAAATATTTTGCAAATTATTTCAAGAAGACAATTTTATCTTTATGCAAAATCCTTGGTATTGATGCACCATCTACCATGCCAATCCACCTCATGCACATGGTAGCACATCTCCAACACCCAACATATAACATAGTTTATGACTATGCAACATACTTGTCAAAAAGGATGTACAAGGGTTTGGTCTCACTCAAGGAAAGAAAGGAATCAATGAGCTTCATATGGTATTCTCTGTTGATGCATATGTTCTTGTACAGGGGAGAGAAGAATTTTTGCAGTGATATGCAATTGACAAAGAAGGAGCATTATGTTGATTTTCTTGTCCAATATTGGACACAAATATTGGATAAGGATGACTCCAAATTTGATTACATTGTCTTCCACAATGTTTTTTCCTCAAAATTGAGAATATTTTTAGTTCATGACCCACCAAGGATCCCTAAAGAGATCCATGATTTCTTGAGACCCATGGAGAAAAGGCTTGAGTTGAATTTGAATCACAACTAGGGTGATATAATGGCATACCCTCACACAATGCTTTTTAGAATCTATGGAACAAATGTGAACCCTTATGTACTCCCAAGGGATGTGCCATTAAGGATCAGATTCATTGAATTCATGAGGCAATTGGGAGCATCACATATGACACATTTTCTAGAAAAATAGAAGAAAGGCTCATTCTCCCCTGAGTGGACAACCTTTGTAGATTTTGTGATGATAAAATGAGGATGGAAGAACTTAGGACAACTCCTAGCACCCTACCAATTAAAAATAGTACACCCAAGGAATCATAACCCTGAGGGATTTATTGCTGCTTTGAAGGAAAATAATAGGAGTGGTGCCTTTATACATAATTTTTATTACCCTAAAGATGTTATTAGGAATATCATGGGATTTTAGGAGCAAGAAGAAAGGAAAGGAAAGTATCTAGCCTTCAAGAAGATGATGGAGCAAGCTAAAAGGACAGATCCCAACTATGACCCAATGCCCAACATTAAGGGAAAATTGAATAGAGCTATGCATGTTCTTGATAACTTTGAAAACATAATGGGTGTCATGAGGGTAGAACATGCAATGATAGATAAAGGGAAATCAAAGGAAGTTGAATATGATCCTACAAAAGTATTTGAGGAAAGACCCACATACTAGCCAGAACCAGTAGTTAGAATTTATTCTAGGAGGAAGGAGAAAGTAAAGAAACATCAATTTTTTCCAACCCCTACTACATCAGAGGGATCAGGGGAAACTTTTCCTAAGAGATCAGTTCCTAGATAGACTTCACCTATTATAATTGATGTTGATTCTCCTCCAAGAGGTTCTCCTCCATTAGAGCAGCCACTAACCAAAAGACAAAGGGTTGAGGTGAGCGAGGTAGTTGATTACCCAAATACTGATGAAGATGACATTTTGATAACACTTGAAGATATGCAATAGGGGATTCCGTCTCCCCCAAGGGAAGTCACACCAAGCTCTAGAGGAAGTAGCCTAAGGTTAGGAAAGGAAAAACTAAGTGGTTTGATTAATGTTGATGACTTGGACAGGAGGCTTATAGGGAATTCATGGAGGATGACTCATTTATTGAAACAATAACATTCAAAGATTTTGTATGGAGAGAAAAAGCTTCAGAATATGCAGAGAAGGTTGCTTATGAGAGAAGCTTACATCTTGAATCACCTGAGAGAACTATCCAAGCTAATGTGAGGAAGGAAATGAGGAAACAATTTCAAAGTATCACAACTGAGGAAGGAAGGGCACTTGTGCAAAAGAGTGGTGTTTTACTATTTCCTGAATGGGATATAGCCGATGTAGTTGTACTTGACACTAAGGAGAGTTGAAAATCCTCTATTCCAAACTGAAGAAGAAGCCAAATTGACACTTAAAGGGTTGGTTTTTAATGAAGAGGGATTCTTTGGCTATATGGTCATTGTCTCTTGGTTCTAGGAAGCCTAGAGTTGCAAAATCGGCTGACTTCAGTGGACAATTGATTATAAAAATAGTTTTCGATACTCCAACATTAGAAGCAACTAACATGACCATAAACAATGTTAAGCTCACAAAAGCAATAGTTGAGAGCCTGACTAAAGATACATACATGCATAGAAGTAAGTATAATGAGCTTATTGATGAATATAATAAGATTCAACAAAAGGTTGCTGAACTTGAAACAAAGCTAGTATTATGGAAACAATAAGTGGAAATATTAAGGTCTCAAGGACCAGCTAGTTCAAGTCATGCTGCTCCCATTTATCCTATGACTCATCCTCAATCTCCTCCTCCTCCACCTGAGTAATCATTGTCAAATTTTCCTTACAATATGGGACAAGAGCTGCTTGCAGTAGAGGAGCCAAGCACATCAGGTGCAACTCCATCTAAGGAGCTTGCCAGGGAGAAACTACTTCATCAAAATTGAGGTATATAAGAAATTGCTTGAACAAGCTCAGGAAACTGTGTATGAGAAAATTTCAAAGATTGTTCATATTGTTTTGAAGCATCTAAATAAAAAGATTCAAGGTAAATTAAATAGTTTTCATGCAAATTATTCTTCAATGCCGCGAGCGATAAAGTTATCTCAGAGGGATAAGGAATTGGCTACCCGAATCCTAGATAAATGGATTCCTAGAGTTGATAATTTGAGATTCATGGAAATTGGGGCTAAGCAGTACGAGGATAGATATCCAAGGGTGGTCCCAACTTATAAATTTGTTAGTGAGGTTAAGGAACACAATTTTCAAGGGTATGTTGCCCCATTAGAACAAAAAATAAGAGAATTGAAGGCCAAGTTTGATGAGGAAAATTTGCAATTGTTGTCTGATATTCAACATACCCATGATGAGGTAAAACCCCTAAAAATGTGGAAGAACTAGGTGGACACTACAATCGTTTCTCAAGCAATTCTTATTTGTGAGAAGGTTGACATTGATATATTAAAAGATGCTTTGGAAAAATTGTCTTTCATCATCAGTTTTCTAGAAGATTTCGATAAGGAATCCAATTCAGTAATGACAAATTACTCTCTATATAGAAAGAAGATGGATGAAATCATTGATTTCAATTGGCCATGTGATGCAGAATATGAGTAGTGGAAGGGAATATTTATTGATGAATTGGATTTATGAATACAGGAATGGATAACACATATACTTGGTCAAGTATAATACAAGCCTGACGTTAGAAAATGCAGTGTATAAAAGATATGTTTCTCCCAATTGAAAGTGTAACAGGAAGATGTTGATTATTGATGACTTGGGTGTTGAATTGAATTTTGGTTCCCCCTTTTCCCTCCTTTAGGACATTTTGTGATTCTGTTGGAAAAGATAAAGATGTTGCAATAGTGTGAAGATTATTCACTTCAACAAACTTCCTTTTGGAAGGCGTGAGACTTTACATTGAATAAAGGAAGCCTTTGTCTTAATGTGAATATCTTTTAGTTTGTTGTAACCATTTCTTAAGGAAATGGCTGGTATAATTTGTTAAATGAAAAATTTACATGTGTACATCTTGGTTTGAAGCTTGTTTTTCTCCCTTATTTTGAGTCTATCGTCTATCCAGCTATAACATTTTAAATGAATTATTAATGAAATTTGATCAATGATCTTTCATTAATCTTCTTTGTCATTATGCATTGATGTATGTTTTAATTCTAGCTCTGGTTTAATGAACCAATTAAAGTACATTGTTTAAAGCATGAATCATATAAATATTTAGTGGATTTGATAAGTAGTTATGGAGTTTGAGTATTGATGTGTGAATTGTAATGCAATTTCACTAAGATTATGTATGCCTGGAATGAAAATCACCTTATAGTTCATATTTTAATTTCATTAAAAGTAAAAATTGAATATGTACTCAGTGATTCATCACTCAAATCAATGCTTAATAACATATTAACAATAGTATTAGTAGCATATACAACAATGAACATCAACAATCCTTTAATGTGTATCTAGTAGTTGAAACCACTATCAAACTTTTTATTCAAATGATAAAATAAATAATACAGATAATTGAACATCAACACAAATTATTGAAGTAAGAATTTGAGCTTTTTTATTGATTTTCACATGAAGGAATACATAAAGGCATTAGCAATGCAAAATATTTCTCAAAGAAAACTCTGCACAGATTTGAGTTGGAACTTGGAAACTCATATTATCTAAAATCAAATAATTGTATCACCTTTTCTAGCAACTTCCATTGTTTAGGTGGTGGAATTGTCATTTTTTCTAACTAATGTTGTTTGACTTGAAGATTTGTTAAAAAATTATGATTGAAATTGGAACTTGTCTTGAATTCTTTAGTCAATTTTGCATTCAAGGTTAGCAATGGTTTGATGGAATCCAAATAGTTCACCACATCTGGGTTCTAAGGAAACTAGTCCAAATCAATCTTCCTTGCACCCTCCATCTTCTTTTTGAAATCATTCTTTCCAATGAATCACTCATTTGTGTCAAAGGCCTCTAGCAAACCAAGCTTTGTGAAGTTACCTTTTCATCCAACTTCTTCATCTTTTCTGCAGCCAAATGCAAATATTCCTTTGTTTCACACATTCTCAGACACATTTCAATGACAAATGACAACATCATTGATGTAGCAAGCCTATTAGTAATCCCTTTTGATTTCAAAATATTTTCACTGGCTTTGTAGACTATTTGTTGAATTTGATTTGTAGTTTTCTCTAATTCCAAAACATTTTTGTTGTCCACTAAATATTTGTTGAGCTTCTTATAATGTAGTTTGATAGCATCAATCAATTGAAACATGTCACACAAATGATCATTCCTCTCCATTATTTCATCCCAGATCTTTTGTTTCATATGCCTCATTGTTTCTCTACAAAATGTAGATAACTTATTTTGACAAGACTTAATTTCATTTTTTTACTTCCATCAACTCTGCCTCCAATCTTTCATTTATTTTTCTCTCTTTCTCCAATTTTTGTTCCCACTGTGCATTTCCATTTTCAATGCTTAGTATTAATTTTTCTGAAGTGGATTTTTCCTCATCATATTTCTTGTTGCTATCATCTAGCCTTTGCTTCAGTTCATTCACTTCTCTCTCATTTTGTTTATCCTCTTTGCTTGTTGATGTAGAGGCAGATTTTTTATTCTTTTTTCTAATTCATTGCTCTTATTATCTATTGCTTTCCTTTTTTCTTTCTCATTTTCTAGGTCTTCCTGTAACTTTTCTATTTGAGTCTACAACCTTTTTTTCTCTTTGTCTTGCTTTAGCAATGATGTGTTCACCAATTCATTGTTCTTCTTTGATACATTAATTTTGTTAGTATTTTTGAGTCTAGAAAAATCCAATTGAATATTATTCACCTAGAATTCAGATTGAGCCATCTGATTTACTGGTTTTTTTTGAACTGTGGTAACAAGAATTGTGTACTCCATGATTTATTTATTTTTGTTAAATGTGGGTAATATCATGGTTGTTGCAAGCTCTGTAGTTACAGTAGACGCACTCTCCATCAGTTGCTTCTTTTCTTTTTTATTCAAGTGTAATTTATTTTTAAACTCTTCAATGTAATCAAAACCTGGGGATGTAGGAACAGTGAAATGCTTGAATGGCGAAGGAATAGGAGTACTTGTAGTTGCTAATGATGTTGTAGCCACACTAATTGGCAGTGGGAGAGTGCCTGGAAATAACTCATTTGTGGTGGATCCATTGGTAGTCTGACTTGGACATGTCAAAATCCTTTGCCTCTTTGTATACCTTGATCACCTGGGGTTTTTGTGGTATCTTGTATTGTTTTCCTCTAGTGTGTAATTTTTTTTTGTAGCACATGTTGACCACTACAAGTAATACTACCCATACCATCACCACCAGTGGCAATGCTAGTTGCACTAAGTTCTCCACCATGGGAATCTCCTAGTTGTGATTGTATCTGACAATGAGGATGAGGATTTGAAGCTCTAACAAATTGAATTATTTCAGCTCTACTTGTATTCCCTTGGTCTACTTTATCAGCCCCAAGGCTAGATTTATTAACTGGTTTTCTATGTTGTACATCTATTATTGTAGGAATTCTTTATCCTTGAGACCCCAAACCATGACCTTCATAACCCATTTTTTCAGCTATGGTTGCTCCTAAAGTATATGCTTCTTTTGTGGACTCACTTAAACTAGCTTTGAAATGGATTTTTTCTTCCCTATCATCATTAGATTCATCATTAGTTTCTTTGTCTCCACATTCATCAAGATGCTCTATATTCCACAATTTGCTAAACTCACTATCTTCTTCGTTATCTCCATACTCTGCAAGAGCTCTTGGATCACGTATCTCCTTCCTCATAGACCAAAAGGTAGTAATTTTTTATCATGACTAATTTTTATCTGTAACTTATCTAGAGAATCTAGTATTTTTCCTCTAATAGATGGTTTATCACTTTTTTCATAAATTTTTTTGTACCTCTGAATTTCCTTTCGATTCAATGCCATAATTTCTACCAACAATTGTTCAAAATAAATACCATTCTTAGCAACACTTTTCTCTATTGCTATTTTGACCTCATCTCAAGAATCCTTATTCAAGTTTTCAAGCAAGGGTTTACTTTGATTTTGAATTCTACTTGTAGCATTCTTATTGGCCACAATCATTGATTTAATGGTGTCACATTGATCATACTGCCAGTGATAGATAGGATCAAAATTATTTTTTTTCAAAAGATTATGTGCCACACTAAATGCATCGGTCTCGAATGTGAACCCTCCACATGAAAAAGTTAAAGAAGTAAATAAGGTCTTCTTTTGTTGACCAACAAAGTGTAGTTCATCAGTACTCTGCATCTGCCTTACATATTCCAATGCAAAAACACTTTTTGTCACATGTATTAGAAGTTTGTATGGCTATACTCCCGATCCATAAAATATTAGCACAATGTATTCTTCCATTAAGTAGAAACCAACCAATTGTATTTCTTTTCCTAGTTGAATGCGATTTCTACATGACATAGGCAATCTAGGCATTGGAGTATTTGTAATTGCTTGATGCAATGGAGCCAAAAAGTAGTCTACAAAATGATTGTAGTTCCTTTGAGAATCATGCATCCTTATCTCAGTGGTCTAATCATATACTGGAGCCATTTTATTTTCCTGAGCATTACTATAGGGATAAATATGAAGCTTGTTGGTCTGAAACATTCCTCTAAATTTAAGTAGAAAAAAATATCACAAGCAGGTTGTGAAGCTAAATGTCTTGGTGGGACCTCCTTTATTCATTAATTTTTTTTTATGCATGGATTCTACAATGTTCTCAATATAGTTATATTTGACACGTTGTCCATAATGGATGTTAAATACCATTTCAAGGAGGCTTGCACCCACTTCCAAATTGCTATCTAGTCCAAGGAAAAATTCTAGCATGGAAATAGTATCCTAAACCCATGGTCTAAAAATATCAAAATAATAAGGAAGCTTATGATCATCTTTCAATTTGTTTCTATCCTGAACTATTTTATTTATGAAAGAATTTTTCTCCATTTCATCCATTGCTCCATAATCACTAGTAGGATTTTCTAGGTCAATGTGGACATTTCCAAATTCTACAGTTGTAAACCCCAACACTTTTCCAAGTTCTTCTGCATTAATGGATAACAATTCTTCTTTGCTATCTTTATTAATAATTTCTCTTTTGTTATCATCATAATTTTGGGCACATACCATTATAAATTCTTGGCAAGGGAAATCCTCATGTAACATCATGCGCCCTAATCTAGTTACCCACAGTGCACCAATACTATTAACTTGGTTTTTCTTTGCAACCTTATTCTGAGATGAAAATATAAGTTTTGAGGTACTCCTACCATAGGTTTCAGGATCATAAATATCATGGTATTCATCAGTGAAACTTGGGGTTTTAAACAATTTTGCATAATGCATTTTTTAATCCAACATTTCTCTAGTGGTACTGGTGGTAGAAATGCTTATACAATGTGAAATTGTGAATTCCCTATTAGTCCTCCTTAATTTTTATTAATTCTTAAGTCTCTCAACCCTAAACCCAAACTTCAAAGTTTGACAAAATAGAATTTTAAGAAACGTCAAATGATGAAACGTATTGCAAGAATTCTTTCACTTACCTGGATTTTGATTCTTGAAAAGATTAATGTTGATAGTCATGGAAAATGGAATGGCTTTTTTGGAAGGTGGAACTGTGGAACCCAAAATATGGTGGTGCACTGCAATGATCAAAATGAAGACTGAATTCTCCCCATTTGCTGACCCTCTCACTTAAAAATAAAATCACTTAGCAGTAGAAAGTGATTTTTTTTAACATTAAAGTGAATGAAATGTCTACGTGGTTCTTGTGGACTACACAATTAGTACATGGCTAGTAGCATTTAAAACAAGCCATTTAGTCTTGCATTGACAACAAATTTTAAAAAATCGATCTTTGTAAATATAATGGTTATAGGGTGATTTTAGAGGTTTAAGTTTACAAGCCTAGCACTCTGTGCATTTCATTCCAGAATGCAACTACAACCATACATCAAATGTTCATCGAATGATTGAAACTTGATTAAATTTATGATATAAACAATAAACATGTGTTTTAAAGGGGATGATAACTTAACGTTGCAAAGGACTTAATAAAATGAATAATGAAACATTGAAATTTCAACATGTTGCTTCTAGAGTCTGGACTACACAATTAGTACATGGCTAACCTACATTGACAAAAAAATCTAAACCATTGATCTTTGTAAATTTAACGGTTCTAGGGTGATTTTGGAGGTTTAAGTTCACAAGCCTAGTGCTCTGTGCATTTCATACCAGAATGCAACTACAACCATACAACAAATGTTCATCGAATGGTTGATTAATTTAGGATATAAACAATAAACATGTGTTTTAAAGTTATTTTAAACTTTAGTGCACTAGGACACAAGTCCAAGGGGTCGGTAACTTAATGTTGCAAAGGAATTAATAAAATGAATAATGATACTAGGAATCGGGGGAGAAGGTCAATGAAAAATTAGAAATCAATAACATTTCGGTAAACCCTAACAAGAGTGACAACTTTTAGTGTTCATAATATTTTTTCTTTTTTGTCAATTTGATGACAATTTTTTTTTCATTTGTATTGCTTTATGTTTTACTTTTAAGTCTGCATGCAATTATTTCATAAATAGATAATACTTAATTTATTAAAGGAAAAAAATGGATTTGAATATATTCATAGACATTGAACTCAGAAGATAATTCTTTATTGTAAATGAATAACAAAGAATAACACAACAATAACTCAATTACAATGTCACATTATTACATATCTTTTTAAAGGTGTCATTGAGTAGAGCATGCAACCACGAAGCTCTTGTTATGTATAAATAACATATGTTACTTTAGTACTTTGCATAATATAAATACAAATGTAAGCACGAAGCTTCTGCTGGACCGCTGGTGACAACGTAATACAAATTTTTCTTTGAAAATAAATGCATGGTGATGGAACTTGTTGGGTCAGCCATGGGCTTTGAAAATAAATGCATGAAACTTACCTGGTAAGCCATGGAAACTAAAAATAAATGCATGAGGCTTTCCTGGGCAAGCATACACTCTTAAATACAAATGTGGCTTTGGAAATACAAATGCAAGGGATTTTCCTGGCCAACCATGCTGGGGAAAAGGGAGCTATGAAGATACAAAATGTATCTATTCTGATTGAAAACCAAAGTCATGCAGAAGATGAGGGGTAGTAAAATTTCTCCCATATTTTACACACAAACTCTATGCATTGGGATAGTACTTATCTCCATCAGAGCTCCTCATCCTGGTTCAAAACCTGCCTCAGAAGTTAGGTGAACCAAATCAACTTACATCATTTTCTTCCTAGATACTTATTAACCCTACAAAATGAAAACCCTTATGACAATTCAGAACATTACACTCAATAGTAAAGCCTTTTTATCCTTCAATGAATGATTTCAGTTGTGTTACTATTCACTATTCCTATTTATGGTCCAACAATTCCATTACTAGCCCGATCCCTATGTACATGTTACACGTGTCACGTGTGAAGTTGGGTATATTGATAATTATGATTCACACAAACCAAAAAAGCAACTTAATCGATTCATGTAACTTAAAATTAAGCCTTACATTTAGAATTAAAAATTTAAAATGTTTAATTTGATTAATGTTTGGATACATGCAAATTATACCTCAAGCTGACAAGCTGTCAAAATCACTAGTTCCAATCAAATGATATGAAATCATTACAAATATTGTTTCACTAGATCACTGGATTAATGACATCATCATCTATGATTCTACAGTATGGTGTTCACTTTTCAATATAAATTTATCCAATCAATTGCTTCGGATGTCCATATGGCGTGCCACACTTTCTTCAAAAAGATTGATAATTTCAATTAGATGAAATGTAGTGCTTCGAGGCATTGAAAAGAGAGAATTAAATGGAATTGAAAAGATTGAGAATTTCCAAGAATGGAGCCATGAAAAGTATTTTAATTTAAGTAGCTAAAGACTGAAGTACATAGTACATAGCCAGCTTGGCCAAAATGCCACTAACCGTGACAAAAAACCAGTCACAAAATACATATTACAAGAACTGTTACGCTATACAATAAAATATAGACACGTGACACACTGCACAATTCATTACTAATTTTTTTTGTAACATTAGCTCAGGCCATCAATCGGGTGTTTGAGTAGAAGATGAATCAAATTTAACAAAGTAACAACAGAGAAGAAAAGTGAATCACCCAATGCCTTCCTCCAAAACTTGAGACTCTTTAATGATTCATTTTTTGTATCACATAGTAGACCCTGTCTCATATTAACCAAGGCAAGAGCCTATGTTGTAGAAGCATGTAATTCCACTTTTCGAAAGATTCCACCAACAAGCGCTAACCCATTTTCAAAATTGTAATGCTCCAGTTCCAACTCCAACAAAGAAATAGAGTAAATGAAAGGCTGTAAATAACATATTGCCAGCGTCTTCACCAAATATTTTTCAAGCAAAATTTCCATGCAATTGGACAAGAAAGTCGAATCTACCTCAAAATATAGAGCATGGGGGTTGTTCTGAAGCCATTTTCTACCCACAATTATTCTTATAACATCCTCAACTTGCACACAAGGAATTGTAAAAACCATACCCAACTTTTGTCTGTCGTATGCATCGTCCCTTCTTTTCTCCCAAAAAAAATTGGGTACCATGACATGTCATGAAGACTCCATAATATCTAAGTTAAATTGAGAATAGAGAAGAAAGAAATCAAAGCCAAATATATTATAAATGATGTGAAGAACATCAAGTTGATGAAGTATATATAGAAGTTAGAAGTAGAACAGAGACAATGAGTATGACATCAAATACTCACACTTAACATTTAATTCGCCACTATCATTGATGTGACAATTAACTTTTAATTCACGACTTGAATCCTTAATCATTGATGTGACAATATTATTGCACCTGTGTATAACCCTCAGACTAGATGGATGGCCCAGATTAAGATGTCTTGCTTACCTTTAAAACATGTGCTTAAAAGGAATGCCCATAATAGATGACAAGATGGTTTCATCACTTAGCATTAATTTCCAAGTTAATTCAATCGGGGGAATGTGTGGAAAGATCACAAAAATATTTGTGTATAAAGAATGCAGGACATGTAACATATTGGTTTTCATTTCTTGGTATGGTCTCCATAAGGTAGCGGGAGGTTTTACTACAAATAGGGGTTGTTGTGCTCATTTTTCTCAAATTTTCTTAGTGCTCTCGTAGTCTCGACAATCACTAAGGGGTAATGGAGACTCCTCTATTTCTGAATTCCACGAAGCAGAATAACACTTTCCATGGTGAAATCACTAAGAAACGACTAAAAGGGATAATGGTTTCCAAGAACCCATTGGTGCTCCAAGTGGTAAATGGTGTTTTGGGCCCATAATTTCTGTTGGCTACCCACAAGCTCAGGGGGGATTTAGAAATACCCACCATTTTTTTGGTAATGCTCATGTACATTGGTTTCTTAAAATCTTGGGGGAAAAAGCTATGCCAAATGATATTTCCACACTCTTTGTTGGAAAATATCGACGCGACACTGGACAACATCAACAAAAATTTCATGACCCATCTGCCGCTGCACTACTACATGGCTCATGGGAATGAATGGTCGGTACCAAATTCTCCCCTAGTACACTCACTAGACCATGCAACCCTAAAAAATTGGTGGGGGGAGATTCACAGGTGTATCAAATTTCTTCTACGTGCGGCTAACATTCTCAAAGATTGGCCAAAGGGTTGGGTGAAGGCATTTGCTATGGTGGAAGCTCTTGACGAGGAAAGGTGGTCTTCAGATGAAGAGGATTGGGAGCTAGGCACTAGTGAAGAATGGGTAGCAAATGACATTAGGAGCTGGGAGGAACAAGAAAACCATCTTGCCCATAAAGTCTATAGTGGTGATTGTCTAGTGATTTTGAATGCAATCAAAGCTAAGAAGACCAGCAAGGCCGGCTGCAACAATGCATAATCTGGTGTCTGTGGAATGTCATTTTGGTTTGTGATGGTCTATTTGTAGTCCGTATGAGTGTCTAATGTCAGTCCATTCAATATTTTGGTTCTGTAATGTTTTGTGGAAATGAAGGCTTCATTATGAAAACTGTTGGGATGAGTCCCTTGTGACTTGGTCAAGCATCTGATCCCATCTGAGGAATGTAAAAACTCTTTTTGATTAATACAAGGTGTTGCCCCATATAGCAGCTATTTAACTATTTGAATATGGTTTTTGGATTCAATTTTGTTAATTTTTATCATCAAACCCATTGTTCCCCTAGGTCAAGGGGTCAGTCACCATGATGAATCCAAAGGCTTAAGTTATAACTTAAGCTAGCTTAAACTACCAATAGCCAGTCAATGATAAAATATTATTTTGGTTTTCATGACTTTAAGTGATTTAGTAAGTAATAAAATATCAACCATTGATTTTTGGAAATCTAACGGTTCTAGTGTTATTCTGGAGGTTTCAATTCACAAGTCTAGTGCTTTAGAGATTTTCTTCCAAAATGCAACTACAACTGTCCATCAAAAATTCATCGAACGGTCATGGGTTATATTATTTGGAACTAACATCTGGATTTATACATAATAAATATGTTGACACTTGTCCCCATTCCAGACACTTTATGAAAGAATTTGAATGTGTATAAATTTTTTCCAAGAATTTGATATTTTTGCCAATTGAATTTCACCAATGAATTTTTTTTATTAGTTTGAAAATAGGCTTAATTCACCAATGAAAATATATTTTTTGGTTTGAAGAAAAGTTTTAATCGCCAACAAAAATATTTTTTCTATTATGAAAACAAGCTTATTCACTAATGGAAATATTTTATTGGTTTGAAAAAAGGTTTTAATCACTAGTGAAAATATTTTATTGGATTAAAAAAATTGCAATTCACTAGGATTTTCCATAGACTTCTAGTGATTAGAAAAGATTCACCAATTAAGATTATTTTTTTTCTCGAAAAACAAAAAAATTGCCAATAAAATTAATATTTTTATCGAGAAGTATACAAGATTCGCTAGGATTTTACACCTTCTTCAAGGGGGGGTTCTTAATGTTATCCTTGGTCTCTAGGATATGTATTGATGTTGATATTTCCAAGGTTAAGGCCATTGTGGAAATTCCCCCTCCCAAGAATTTAAAGCAATTAAGGAGTCTACAAGGGAAACTACAGTCCATCAGGCGCTTCATAGCCCAACTTGCAGATAAATGTCATCCCTCCACTCATATTATATGCAAAGATATGGTCTTAAAATGGTATCCTCAATGCCAATAGGGATTCAAAAAAATTAAGGAGTACCTTGATAATCCACCTATCTTAATGCCTCTCATACTAGGCAATCCATTGTTGTTATACATTTCAGCTACTTCAGTTGCACTGGGGACATTATTGGCACAACATGATGAGTCCACAAAAGAAATAGCCATATATTATATCATCCAAAAAATAGTTGGATATGAGATTAATTATTCTCCTATGGAAAAGGATTGTATTACTGTCATCTTTAGCTCTTAAAAGCTTTGATATTATATGCTCAGTCACTCGATCAAACTAACATCCAAAGTTGATCCACTTAAGTATTTGTTATCCTAAAATTCATTGACTAGTTGTATGGTTAAGTGGGTCATGCTGCTGAGTGAATTTGACATTGAGTATGTGGAACATAAAGAAATTAAGGTCCAAGTCATTGCTGATCTGTTGGTAGATGCTCCACTAGTTGACGCCTATCCTTTGGTGACCGAGTTTCCAGATGAGTCCATATTCACAATTTCAAAGCAAGAGGCATGGGAACTATATTTTGATGGCTCATATACACAAAATGGCATAAGTGTAGGAATCCTTTTTTATCACCCCATAAAGTGACTAAATTCCTAAGTCATTCAGGCTAGCTTTCCCATGCACGAACAATATTGCCGAATATGAAGCTTTAATCACTAGTCTTCACATAGTAGTCCAATGGAACATCATTTATCTTCATGTTTATAGTGACTTGTTTGATGATAAGTTGTGAGTCTCTATAAACAATTTGAGTAGGTTCCTAGACTACAAAATAAAGTTGTAGATGCCATGGAAACAATCATCTCACTTATAGATATGCCTCAAGACCATATAGATTGTGAGTTCTTAGTGGAACAATTACTAAAACCATCATACAAAATCCTAGATATGGAAATGGTGTGTGAAATCGTGGGTCCTCAATCTCCTTGGTATCACAAAATTTACACTTATCTACATGATAATATTCTCCCACTCGACCTAACTCAAAACCAACATAAAGCCTTCATCCATTGTGCTTCCTACTACACTATCCTAGGTGACACACTTTATCGTAGGGGATATAATAGGACTCTACTTCGATGTATGAATGAATCAAAATCTTGAGTTGCATTAAATGAGGTACATAGTGGTGTATGCAGGGCCCATACTAATGGAATGGCCTTAGCCAAAAAGCTTCTACGCATTGGGTATTACTGGTTGACAATGGATCATGATGCTTGTGAGTTCATCTAGAAGTGTTACTATGCCAATAACATAAAAATTTGATCCATGCTCCCGCACAAGATTTGCAGCCGATTACAACACCATGGCTATTTTCACAATGGGGTTTAGACCTAATCGATAATATTTATCCTCCATCCTCCAATGGTCATACATTCATTATCACTACCACTGAGTACTTCACCAAATGGGTGGAAGCAATTCCACTCTCTCTCATAAGAGGCACCTAAATTTCCAAATTCTTCCTCTACCATATTCTTTGCAGATATGGTATCCCTTCCACCATCATTACCGATAGTGGAAATCCATTCAAAAACTAGCACACTTGAAAACTATGTGAAACCTTCCACATCCAACATCATTGGTCCACACCTTATTACCCCAAAGGTAATGGTCAGGCTGAAGCATTTGATAAAAACTTTAATGAAAAATTTGAAGAAGGTTGCCAATAATACTGGTCATGATTGACACCTCCATCTCAATCTCGCCCTTTGGAATTACCACACTTCCATCTACACCCCTACTAGTGCCACCCCATACTCACTTATGTATGGTGCTGATGACATCTTGTCTATTGAGGTTGAAATCCCATCACTTCACATCTCTTTGATGAACCTAATCAGTCATGAAGAATATTGGGTTACACGTCTTAGTCAGTTGGAGCTCCTTGACAAAAAACATCTCAATGCTTATAACCACCTTCCAACATACCAACATTGACAAAGAAGAAGCTATAATAAAAAGGTTCGACCCCATCAATTCAACATTAGAGATATTGAATTAAAAGAAAATAAACATACCCAACAAGACCGAGAGAAGAAAGGAAAGTTTGAGGCTAATTGGTTAGGTCCCTATGTTGTCATATCCAAATATGGTTTTGGAGCATATCAACTTGCCACATTTGAGGGGGAACCCTTAGAAGAGCCTATCAACATTGTGCACCTAAAAAAATTCTACACCTAAGTCAGTTGGGTTAACCCACCTAGAAAATACCAAAAAAAGTAAAAAATTAAAAAAATACAAAAAACTAAAAATATGTCAAAAAATCCAAAAAATAGTAAAGAGAAATAAATCATCCTATGGTGAAAACTACCCTTGGTGGTGCCTTGGATAAGTACATTTGGTGGAAACCTAGGAATAGGTGTCATTCATAGAGGGCTTAATTATTATCTATCTTGCAACCCGCTTTCCTATATGCTTATGTCTCCATCATCCTATCCACACATCCTATCATATCCATTATCCATCGACATCCTATCATTTGTCGCTTGGTTTTTTTTTATTGAACAATTAGATGGTATAGATTTACTATCCAAAATATTGAGCTTTTCATCCCTTGCATATGGTGTTGTGTCATCGATTTTGTGTCCCCAACTAGGCTCCTCCATCGTGTCTTTTATCATTAGGTCTCGTGTCGTCTTTGGTCCCTTTTTTTTTAACTACATTTCCTCTACACTTTCGCATAGGCAAGACCATCTTTGATGAGCCCTCAAGGATTTTTTCCTTCCATTTGCATCTTCATTGTCCTCTTTCTAATTTTTTCCATCATCAGTTGTCAGTATTTTTTATCGAACTATGAGGTCTCTGTGCTTTCACGTAGACAAGGCTAATCTTTGATCAACCCCCGAGACCTTAGGTCTATCCTTAAGGTGTATCTTGGTTTTGTTTCATGTTTTCAAGAGTGTGCTTACTCAGCTAGTTCCTAACAATTAAATCCATTAGTGCCACAAGGTTCAACCTATTTCAGGTATCTTAAGTCATGTCAATCCAACAATCTACCCCCATCCATCTTTGTTCTTAGCATGATGTATCCTTCCTCATATCAGGCCACATCAATCTCATCCGTCTATTGGTCCAATGGAAAAGGATATTTGAAATTCATTGTGATATTTTGGTGCTTTTACATTTTGTTTATCATTTGAGCTTCCTATTATACCTACTCAAGGTCACCATGGTCCATCATATAATGGTGTGCTTTAAATGGTAGACATAGGGGAATATCTTGATTTTCTACGTGATTTTGTCTTCTTGGTTGTCCTGCATAGTACCCACCAAGATCCCTATGGTCTTGTGTACATTGGGGCATCTTTTGTGCTTGTGGCTATTCCAGCATCATTCCTGACCAAATCCCACATGTCTTTGGGGCATTGAAATAACCTTCTTTTTTGTTGTGTTAGTCATACGCATACGATACTAATTTTCCTTGGTTCTTAATACCCTAGTGTCTAGTATCTTATGCTATAGTAAAATCTAGTGCTCATAATGTGATAGAATGGCATTAGAAATGCATTTCATTCATCATCCCATTGCATTTAATTTATCCTAATCCATTTTCCCTAGCCCATGATCTTTGATTTTTGGTTTTGCAAATTATATCTCCCCACCTATTCTTACTATTAGGGTCTCTATAGTTTTTGATAGGTGCACTATACCACCCCTCATAATTTGACTCACTTTTCATCTTCGTTATCATTAAGTTTCATTTCATTAGATTGCATTAATAATTTCATTATCCATTTCATTATCATTTCAATAGATTGCATTATCCATTTCATTTTCCATTTAATTATCATTTCAATAAATCATCTGAATCATATCCATATCATACTTAGAAACCACAGAAGAATCAAAATGTACAGATGAATATGTGTATAGCTAACACATGTGTCCTGAACCAGAATGAATAAACCAATATCTGACTTAAACTACAAAATAATCTATACATGAACTTTGTCCCTGTATATATATATATCTATTGGGTATCTGTCAAAACTGGAACCCTATACTTGTCTTCCTATCATCCCTATCCTCCCTGTCCACCCCCACTACTGGTTGTGTCTGATCGTTGGGGTGATCCTAAATCCCCTCTCCCTCCTCCTCTACTAGGTGGCTCCATCCATACAATTGAGGCCCCTGTCCCTACTGATATAGATGATGCTATTGAGGATGATCTCCCACTTGACTAAGATGACCCTTCCCTCCCACCAAACACCTTTGAGAAGGTTGGAACTCTCCGTGCAAGGTCTGGAACTGCACTGTAATATACGCCTATCCAATAGCTTATCTCTTGAGTTCTTTGTGACCGAATGGAGTCTCTCTCTCATCTATACCCATATCTATCAACCTGTATCCTACTCTCCTACTCCTAGCCATCCTGGAATAGCCTCATACTCTGGAACTGAGCCTCTTCATGCTTAGTGTGTGATAGTGCCTCATCCCTCTCCCTCTAAAACCCGTCGACCTCTATTGTGCTCCCCGCAACCTCTCCCTATCTCCTAGCCTCATCTCTCTCCCCTTGCATGGTCTCCAATAGACCCCATAGCATCCCCACCTCTCTCCTCAATCTATCTACCTCTATAGCTACTCCATCATCTCTCATAGTATATGCTCCCTATAATCTCTCAACCTCCCACTGCAACCTTTTGATCTCCATGTGTGCCATCCTCAGTCTCTGCTGTAGAACTCCTATCTATGCCTACTCCCCTTCCAACCTCTCTATTGTGTCATATTTGTGACATGGTTGATATAGCACTATGGCCCTATGTCTACGTCAATCCTCCTCATCTCTGCCTCCTATTGCCTCTCCCTCCACCCTTGCCTCTAGTTCCATCGCTGCATGCACTGGTGAGTCATCCTATTGGACTATCGATGTAATCCTCATAGGGATCCTCCCTTGCCACCAAGCTGCATATCTGGTTGTGACCCGTGCATCATCTAGGCCATCTCTCCATGGCCATATCTAATCTTCCAACTCATCCCATACCTATTGCACTCATGCAAATGGCACTCTATGGCCCCAACCCATCTCCTATGTAATCCTTTAGTATCTCTCTACTGGCTCTAGGATGTCCTGTTGTACCCCAAACTATTAGGTGACCCTATTTGGCCTATATAACTTAATGATAAAGGATTCTCTCCCTAGCAGGTAGCATTGGATGCACATAAACCCTCTATAGAAGGTCGAAACTCTCTATGTAGGGTTTGGAACTTAACTATAATATACGCCTATCCAATAGCATATATATTGATCTCTTTGTGACTGAATGGAGTCTCTCTCTCATCTATACCCATATCTATCAACTTGTATCATACTCCTCTCCTACTCCTAGGTATCCTGGGATAGCCTCATACACTGGACCTGAGCCTCTGCCTTCTTAGTGTGTGATATCACCTCATCCATCTCCCTCTACAACTCATCGGCCTCTACTATGCTACCTGCAACCTATGCCCATCTCCTAGCCTCATCTCTCTCCCATTGCATGGTCTCTAATAGATCTCATAGCCTCCCCACCTCTCTCCTCAATCTATCAACCTCTATAACTACTCCATCATATCTCATAGGCTATGCTCCCTATAATCTCTCAACCTCCCCCTACAACCTCTTGATCTCCATATGTGCCATCCTCAGTCTCTGTTGTAGAACTCCTATCCGTGCCTACTCCCCTGCCAGCCTCTCTACTATGTCATCTTTGTGACGTGGCTGATATAGCACTATGGTCCTATGTCTGGGTCAATCCTCCTCACCTCTACCTCCTACTACCTCTCCCTCCACCCTTGCCTCTAGTTCCATTGATGCATGCACTATTGAGTCATCCTATTGAACTATTGATGTAATCCTCGCAGGGATCCTCCCTTGCCACTAGGTAGCATATCTGGTTATGACCCATGCATCATCCAGGCCATCTCTCCATGGACATATATAATCTTCCAACTCATCCCATACCTATTACACTCATGCAAATGGCACTTTGTGCCCTCAATCCCTCTCCTATGTAATCCTTTAGTATCTCTCTACTTGCTCTGGGATGTCCTGTTGTACCCCAAACTACCAAGTGACCCTATTTGGCCTATATAACTCAATTATAAAGGAGTCTCTCCCTATTAGGTAGCATTGACTACACATTTTCTCTCTGTGCATGTTCTAGAACTGCACTGTAATATATGCCTATCCAATAGCCTATCTCTTGAGTTCTTTGTGATCGAATGGAGTCTTTTTCTCATCTATACCCATATCTATCAACCTATATCCTACTCCTCTCCTACTCCCAGGAATCTTAGGATAGCCTCATACTCTAGACCTAAGCCTTTTCCTGCTTAGTGTGTGATAACACCTCATCCCTCTCCCTCTACAACCCGTCGGCCTTTACTGTGCTCCCTGCAACCTCTACCCATCTCCTAGCCTAATCTCTCTCCCCTTGCATGGTCTCCAATACAACCTGTAGCCTCCCCACCTCTCTCCTCAATCCATCAGCCTCTATAGCTACTCCATCATCTCTCATAGGTTGTGCTCCCTATAATATCTCAACCTCCCCCTACAACCTCTTGATCTCCATGTGTGCCATCCTCGGTCTCTACTGCAGAACTCCTATCCATGCCTACTCCCCTACCAGCCTCTCTGCTATGTCATCTTCATGACATGGATGATATAGCACTATGGACCTCTCTCTGGGTCAATCCTCCTCACCTTTGCCTCCTACTACCTCTCCCTCCACCCTTTCCTCTGGTGCCACCGATGCATGCACTGGTGACTCATCCTGATAGACTATTGATGTAATCCTCGCAGGGATCCTCCATTGCCACCAGGCCACATATCTGGTTGTGACCCATGCATCATCCAAGCCATCTCTCCATGGCCATATCTACTCTTCCAAATTATCCCATACCTATTTCGCTCACGCAAATGGCACTTTTTTCCCCCAACTCCTCTCTAGTGTAATCCTTTAGTACCTCTCTATTGGCTTTGGTATGTCATGTTGTACCCCAAACTATTAGGTGACCTTATTTGGCCTGTATAACTCAATGATAAAGGAGTCTCTCCATATTAGGTAGCATTGGTTGCACAGAAGCCCTCTAAATAAATGGGTGCCCATGCCCTATCATGGAAACCTATGCTAAATGTATGATTTCCACACAATCTGGTCATCTATAAGGTCATCAAAGACTCTCCACTAGTAGGCCAGGCTTTGCACCTCTCTGAACTGGATGATCCCTCCATACTCATATGCCACTATTATCCCTATTCTCTCCTCCTCACTATCCACTACTTCCACAATATTTGGTGATGTGACCTAGATATGTTCCCATGCCCACACCTAAAGAAATATCATGTGTGTCATTCCCACTACTCCTCTATAGAATACTACATGCATATATCTATAAAGTTGTGCCAAAATGTAAGGTCTCCATACGAGCACACCCTATCTGCTCTCCACAATATGTCATACAAGCTCAATCATCTTGAGGCTAAAGAATCTACCATTGCTGTCTGGAAGGAGGATCCCATTGATCAGTTCACATAGGAATAGTGGGAATGGTGGTGATGTACCAATACATGTGTCAACATCTAGCTCATTCCTCGCATAGGGTATGTCATCTATCTTGAGCATCATGCACAAACTCTCCTCTATCGGCCACTTCGCATTGCCACTGCACACTAGATGTCCCCTGATGGGAAGTTGCAGAATACACCACATGTCCTCTAGTTTGATCATCATCCCCCCTATGGGGAGAAGGAACACACAATTCTCAAAACTCCATATCTCCATCAATGTGGTTAGTAGGGGCCTATGTTCCCAAATGGATGGAAATACTAAATTTTGAAGTAGCCCTGCCCGCTCTAATGTCTCAAAATTTGCATATGTGTAATCATCGATCCTCAACTTAGTTGAGTGCCACTCCATAGTACTCGGAGTATCTATGCTCTACACCCACAAAAACACTTTGTTATTTCTTCTACTATTTTCTTTATCCTTTCTTCTTCCCATCCCCATTTTTGTGCATGCACATTCACACTTTCTGGATTTTTGTGCATTCACCTGTTAGCAAAGAAAATTTACCTTTTCATTTTTGAATTCACCTATTCCCCCTCTCAAGTGTAGTCTCACCATTGTCCACAAAGGTGATATCAATATCATCCCTGTATACCCTTTGGTGAGTTCACCTTCACCCTTTCTCTTGAGGGGTGATGTCGCATTTTCCCCTCTATCTCAATTTCATCCTTTTTCTTATAGGGGCAATTTTGTAATTGCCCCTTTGTGTCAATTTTCCCCTTCCCTTTAGGAGTGATTTCTCAATTGCCCTTGTATCCCTATGCATCTTCCCATGAGATGCGCATATGCATATTTACCCTTGCACATTCACCCATCTGGTTATAGGGGAAAATGTGTTTCCATGGATGGGCGAATCTGCCCACCCACATGGAGCCATTTTCCCCCTAGCCTACCCGCCCGTTTTCCTAGGCTATCTAGAAAATCAAAAGCATTGTGGAATTGAAATCAAAGGACAAAGATTAATTTCCAGGGCTAATACAAAAATTGATACCTTCTCTCTCAAAAAGTGATACCTAATTGATATATGATTTGTCCTTGAATGCATCACTAGATTCTTTGAAATTTTAATTGCTCTTATATTATCACAAAATATATAAATAGGCTTATCATACACTACTTTAATATCCTTCAATGTCTATCTCATCTAGAAAACTTGTGTATAGCAAGATGCTACTGCAATATACTTAGCCTCTGTAGTGGATAGGGAAGTTGAATATTGATTCTTAACCATGACACCAATCTACATCCAAGAAAGAATGCACCACCACTTATACTTTCTTTGTCATCAACACATCTAACCCAATTTGCATCTGTATAAGCACTTAATATGAAATTAGTATCCTTAGGATACTACAAGCCATAATACAAAGAGCCTCTTAAATATCTAAATATCCTTTTCACTACTGCAACATGTGTTTCTTTAGGATCTTCTTGAAATCTAGCCACAAGAAAAACTACTTGCATGATATCTGGTCTAGTAGTAGTTAGATATAGTAGTCCACCAATCATAGATCTATATTTTCTCTGATCAGCCTTAGGTGAATCATCATCTTTCCTCAATTTACAACTAGTCACCATAGAAATGCATACCAATTTTGAGTCTTCCATTCCAAACTTCTTCAACATCTCTTTGACATACTTTGACTGTGAAATGAAAATTCCTTTATCTGTTTGATTGATTTGTAACCCAAGGAATAAATTCATCTCCCCAAACATTGACATCTCAAATTCATTCTACATCTCTTCAAAAAAATTTTTTACACATAGCTCCATTTCATCCAAAGATAATATCATCCAAATACACAACCACTATCAAGATTTTATCTTCCTTAATTTTGAAGTAAATATTACTATATGTGATACGTTTATTGAATCCTTTTTGTAACAAATTTTTTTCCAATCTTGCATACGAAGCTCTCAGAGCTTGCTTCAATCTATATAATTCCTTCTTTAATTTACACATCATATCTGGTTGATTTGACAATTGAAATCCTTTCAGTTGATCCAAGTAAACATCTTCTTCCAATTCACCATTAAAAAAAGTAGACTTCACATCCATTTGATAAAATTTAAAGTCTTTGTATGCTACAAATGCTAATTTTTTTTTGATAGCTTCCATCCTACCCACAGGAGAAAATGTCTCCTCAAATTCTATTCTCCACTTGTGAGTAACCCTTACACACAAGTCTTTCCTTATTTCTCATGAATTCTCCATTCTTATTCAACTTGTTTTTGAATACCCACTTAGTTCCAATTATGTTCTTGTTTGTTTGTCTAGGAACCAATTCCCAAGTCTGGTTTTTCTCAATCTGCATAAGTTCTTCTTCCATTGCCTTCATCCAATGTTCATCTTTGCATGCCTCACCCACTATTTTAGGTTCAACTTTAGAAAGTGAACACATATTTACCTCAACTTCAGTAGTTCTTCTTCTTCTCAATATTCCTTTTCTCTTATCTCCAATGATCTATTCTTCAAAATGATTCTTTTGCACATACTTATGGGTTTTAGGGGTCTTCTTCGAAGCTTCTTCCTCTTCATTCTACACTTCTTTTTCTTGTTCTTAGACCATTTTGAGGCTCAACATATTGGTTCTTTATTTCCTTTTTTATCTCAAATACATGAGATGTCAGATATCCTTCCATCTTTATCTTCTAGAATGCATAGTCTATTCCATTAAATTTAGGGCAATCAATTTGTTTTTCCATCCTGGATCTACCTCAAGTAGTTAAAGTCTTCTCCAAGAAACCTTGATCTGATGCCAATTGTTGAATGAATAAGACAATTGAGAGGGGGAGGGTGAATCATTTGTAGCAAATTAAAACATCAAAACCCTCAACAGTAATTAGATCCACATGCATTCATTAAACCCTTATTCTATTAAAGTGATTAAACATGAAATGAAGATAACACAAAATAAAATAACAATACCATACACAAGAGAACACTATATTTACATGGAAAACCACAGTGAGGATTATATCACAATATATGTAATTGAACAAATGATACAAGGGCTCACTATCAGAATAGGAAACACTGCCCAAAAAGGCTCACGACTAGGGCTCATTGCCACAAAAATAACACAAGAAGATAGAAGAGAAATATGGCACAAAGTACAATCTTGTCAATGCAACAAGGAATCCACAAAAACTACTCCAACATTTTCGCAGCCTTGCATGAAAGATTTCAGATGCCTTCAACTCACTATCTTCAAGAATCCAACACTTTGAATTTTGCACTACCCTACTCAAATTCGCATCTAAAATTCTATAATTTGCATCACATACATCACTCACATCGATCTCACATATATCTTGTCTCTCTCTCTTACATCTCACAACAACATTACTCTTATTTATATCAATCTCAACTTTGAAAACCTTCTCCAAGGTCAACAACTATGATTACATTTAAAATTTAAAATTACGTTGCCACCTAAACATTCCTGCGATGAATAGGAATGAAGGTGACCCATATAAATCCTTAGTTAGGACCCAAATTAAATACTAACACACCTCAACATTCTTTCATAACCTTCACATGTAGTGCTAACACAAGGTCAACCAATACCCATGCCAAACACCACAAAACATTATGTACAAACTTCCTTAAATCAATCTAAAAATTTTAGACAACAAAATTCACTTGAACACGATCTAGAATAATGCATGAGCCACTTGAGATCCAACAAATACTTCATCCCAACTCACAACATATAAATAATTGAACCTATAACATCCGCTAAACCTTATTCAAACACTAACGCATGAAACACACACTATACTATACCAAATCAAGTGAAACCTTGAATTATGAAAGATAAAAACATTATAAGAAACTTACCAAATTTGTACAACCTGAATCCAAATTGTGGAGAAATTTGGAGCAAATAAATTTCTCCCAAGCCACATAAAACATCACTGAAAAACTAGTTCACACATTGGTGAAGATATCTCACTCTATACAATGATCCAGAAACCCAAATTTTGAACATTCTGAAGCACATTATGAACACTTGCACAACATTGTTTTCTCCATTTATCAAATTTTCTCAAAAGCACTTGAAAACCAAGTACTAGAGACATCATCTCAGCTCATTACTTGATTCCAACACATCTTTAGACATTGTAACATAAAGATAGGTCCATGTACTCATAACACTTCCTTAATATCTCAACTACACATGCACAACCTACAACTTGTTTTCCTCTTTTTCACAATTTTCTCAATATGCTCGACATCTTCATCATGCATCAAACTTCCTTAACACATATTTGACACCAATGACAACACCAACCTATTGAATTTTTTTTGACATTAATGACAACACCTTCATACTTGCAACATATCCCACTTGATATCATACATTGAAAATTGCACCCATAGAGATACATCAACATGAAGTTAAGTACAATGATCAAGGCCCATGGCCTTCCTACACCAAGAGAACTTATCTATGGTTACAGGATTTGTGAGAGAATCTATAATTTTATTCAAAGTGCTAACTTTTTCAATTAAGACCTATCCATTCTCAACCATTTCTCTCATAAAGTGATACTAAAAATCAACATGCTTATTACAAGCATGATACATAGTATTCTTAGCCAGAAATATGGCACTCTGATTGTCACATCCAATCCTCACTATCTTGCAATAAAAATTAATACCAATACCAAGCCTTTGTAACTAAACAACCTACTTAGAAGCATGAGTAGCTACCATATAATCTAATTTAGTGGTGTAAAATGCAATTGTAAGTTTTCTTTTACTCATCCAACTCACTACACCTCCAAACAAAGTAAAAGAATAGCCACTATTGGACCTTCGACTATCCAAGTCACCTACCCAAAATGCATCAATAAAACCTTGTATGTCCAATGACTTATCCACATTATCAGTACCATGATAAACCAAACAATAATCATAAGTAACTTGCAAGTACCCAAACACCCATTTAAAAAAAATCCAATTCTCTTTATGAGGGTTAGACATAAACCTACTTAGAACTCCCATTTCTTGGGCTATATCTGGTCTAGTACAAACCATTGCATACACTAAACTACCAAGGACACTAGCATAAGGAACATTAGACATCTCTTCAATATTATTATCAAAATTAGGACACATTTCTAAAATCAACTTAGTCTTGAAGGGTGTAAAATTTGAATACAAAAAAATAAAAAAATGATCAAAATCCAAAAAATTGAGAAAAATGATTGAAAAAAGTAAAGAAAAAAATCATCCTCTAGTGAAAACCACTTCAGTGGCACTTTGGGAAAGTAACTTGGTGAAAACTTTGCAAATAGATGCCTCATGTAAATAAAGCACCTCCATCTATTCTTTGGCTCTTTATCCTATCATTCTTTACATCACCATTCATCTATCGCCTCATCATTCATCCTATTTATTCCATCACCCATTCGTGTCCTTATCCTAGATTGATGTTTTGAAGTATTGTATCCCCTTTTAAGTACTACTTGGCATATTCCAAAGGTTAGTTTTTCCTTCCTATATCGAGGAGTCTATTGCATCCCACTAGGGGCACATTGTTATGGATCATATTGAGTTCTTATATATCCTAAGGTTATCGGAAATATAATAAAAAATCCCAAAAACATTTGTAAAAAATTCATAAAAAAATCCAAAAACATTTGCAAAATCCTGTACAACTAAAATCCAAAAAAATTTGAAAGTTGTAAATTCAAAATCTAAAACATCCAAAACATATCAAAATCCCTAAAAAGATCAAACATAAAAAATTAGAATACAAAACCTTGTCAAACTATGTCATCTTTGAGCTTGAACATAGGCAAGGCCATCATTGATGTGCTCCCGAGACACCCTAGGTTAGTCCTTTAGGAGTCCATCATAATAAAATGTCTTTGAATCAATTTTTTATATCTTCATCTGTCAATAAGTCGAGTCAGTCAAACTACGTGGTCTTGACATGTATAATGTAGGCAAGGCTTATCTTTGATCAGCCCCCAAGGCCTTTAGGATAGGTTTTTTAGGTTAAGTTCTTGGCTGAAACTCGGAAAACCCCTAAACATCCAAAAATCTTCAAAATCCAAAAACATCCAAATATTGAAAAAATCCCTAAACATTCAAATATTAGAAAACACAAAAACATTTAAAAGTTGAAAAGACCTAAAAATTAGAAAAAATTCAAAAGACCTAAGCAACATCAAATATCTTAGAGAAAACCCTAAACGACCTCAAATAAGCAAAAAATCCCAAAACATTCACATAAACTTTCAAAAGGACCAAAAACAACCTCAAAACATTTTCAAAATACTAAAAACATTGAATTATCTAGAAAATCCAAAACCATCCATCCCATCCCGCTTTCACCCAAAATAAACCTCCATCCATAATAAATTGAGTGCCACATTCAACCTTTGGTAAAACAAATAGAAAACAAGTGTAGCAAGTCATAAAGTGAGAACTTTATTGTCAAAATCTAAAGTCTAGATGTAAGTAAACGTGTTAGCAGAGTTTATATAAATGGCTTATCATAAAGCTCATCATCATCCTAAATCAAACAACCCCTGATAAACATGTCCTAGGATGTATCCTTCCTATGATTTACATCAATATAAGGTATCACCTTAGCTAAATTAAATTGGAAAGAGATATAGATAACACTGACTGTTTGTCTTTGATCTTTTCTTATGATTTGTCTTAATAACCCATTCCAAGGACCTCTTGATGATGTCTATCAAAAATATTTATAGAGAAAGGAATGGAGAATCGATCATTATATTTCATTTGTTGTTCTTGTGGGTATTCTTGTAAAATAATCTTGGAAAATACATGCTTAAGTAGTGTGTAGGAAGGTTGTTTGGAGTATGTCGTTGACTATTGCGTATGCTTTGTTCCAATATATTCTAAGATTTTAACTTACATTCTAATGAGGTTTCCGTATGTCAAGATGTAATATGAACTATCCTATCTATTTGTAGAGTCAAAGTCCATTACACTAGACACAACGACTTCCTAGTTATCAATACCTTGATGCATCATGTCTATGTGTTATATCAAACAATAAGGAATGACAGAAAATCCCAATCCAAAGATTTGAGCAAATCATCATCATGCATTCATCATCATCATGAATTTATCATCACCATCTCTAATAAAGTCTTGGTGCATCATAGAATTTTTGGATCTTTTGAAGCAATCATCAAAATCAATGGGCATTCATCTTGTTCCTTCTATCTTCTTTTCACGCTAACCTAGTATCATGAAAATCAACAAAAACATCATCAATGCATCCATCCTGCATCCAAAAATCATTAGAATAATCATAGCATATCACATCATACATCCTGCATCATCATTATCATTTAATTTGCGATGAATAATATAGATTTGTTATTCTAATAATCTTAAATCGTTGCATCACATATCATAAACATGCAGTGCATTATCATATTATAAGCATAAACATCTACATTACCCATCCATACATCCATATACATACATCTCATCATCATAAAATTGCATAGAGAATAGAAAAAAAGAAATGCATCCATATAATTTGTATAATCATAGAATCTACATATAATCATCCATCCCATAACATGTCATGAAAAGATAATAAAAAAGAATACAACATTGCATCCATCCATGACATCAACACATTGCATATCTTCTCATATCGCATAAGAATAAATAAAGTGCATCCATACATGATAAAATATAAGCATGACACATCTCACATCATATGCATCCATACAATCATAAGCATGAAATAAGATGAACACATCATATCGAATCCATATCTGTATCATATATATATCAAAAAATGAATGTCATGGTACAATATCTAGATCAGTGTATGTATATCGATCATAAATACAATATCCATGAGGCTATTAAAAAGGATCCCATGAATGTATATCTATTTAAAAGAATTGAGAAACAAATAAAAAAGTGTTTGTACACTCAAGCTAGCCTTGATTTCTACTCCCCTCTCTAGCCTATCTCTTAGGTTGAGCTACTGGTGCTGCCCAACCTCCTATACTAACTGCATCTCTATAGCCCATTTGAGTTGTCTCTCATGGTTTCACTCTGCCATGACAGCTTGTACCTATTGTCGTGCTTGATCCCTCTCAACAATAATAGCCAAAATTTTATGGCGGGATTGATCCCGCTCACCTGTAATGATTTGAACTTGCTATTGCAGCTGCTAAATCTATACATCTTGGGGATCTGGCCCTAGTGGTGGTGGCTAAACTGGCTGCTATTGCATTGTCTACTACTGAATAGGAGGCTACTATGGAGGCTATTGTCCCATTGGTGGTGCCCCTGGAATCTTCCCATCTTGGCCATCCTGGCAATCCTATCCCTTGTTTCTACCTACTCCCATCCCTCTCGGTCTCCCTCGTGGAGGAGCACTCGTTGGATTTTTCAACTTGCGAAGGGGTGTGAACCATGCATCATATGCAAGCATCATTTGAGTGTCTTCCTATCCCTAGTCATAATCCCATGACTGTGCCATCAAATAATGAAATCCCTCAACCACCTTAGGAGCTAGGATCCTAGGTCCCCATGTGGGAACCTCTCAAGCTAATATAGTGAAGATGACCTTGTATGCATTGTTTGGCCTATCTTGTTGCTCGCCAAACTATCAGGCCACCCTATTTGGCAGATACCTCTCTATAATCATGTGCTCCCAACCCTGCATATATCGAGCCTATCTAGAAAAGAATAGTTGTTGCACATGATTGAGCCATGCTTGCATTTGTAGCCAAGATCACCATCTAAATATTGTCATATCATTGAGCACTTGATGCTAGTACAAAATCCCAAGCTATCGATTATACTATAAGGTGATGGAACCTTTGTAATGCCAAACAACTAGATCATCTGGCTCAACATCAACCATCTAGATGATCAGTCAAAGCATGACAATATGCTCCCAAGCCCAAATATGAAGCAAGATAATCCCTATTTCAATAGCTCTGCAATTGCAGTAGACAAAGTCATGCATATCATGATACAATGAGGACAACATCAATGGCCCCATGCAAATAGTGTCCTCCTTAGAGCATTTGATGCCATGCTAAGGCCCATCTTGGGCTGAATCCTTTGCTTTGTTAGTCTGGAGTGACCAAACCAGAAATGATGGCTGCAACAATCAATAAAAAAAGTGGGCACTTGACCTCTATGCATCTTAAGGTCAAAATGTGAAGTGACTAGAACGACGTCCTCAATCTCCACCTCATGGAATGCACCATAATTGATGTTGACATTGTATATCATGTGCTCGCCATGTATCGACAAACACAAAATCCTCCATACATCCTCTAATGTCATTATTGCCTCGCTTGTAGGAAGGTTTAACAACAAAGTCTCACTGTGTCATTGCTTGCACAAGGCATTCATCATAGCCAGATGTGTCTGGATGATGAGCACATATGCAATGTACCATAGGCCAATCTCCCCCAGGTGCTCTTGGTGAAACTTAGATAAATCACCAAGTCTCTCCAAAACTATGGGCCAGTGCTCGCGAGAGATCAAGGGTGGAATGACCTCTTGCACCCATGAAGCACACATCAAAATTAAAAAAAAATGATTCAATTCAGAATTTTCAGCTCCAAAATGACAATAGTGTCACTATTTACGATAACATCACTATATTTCAAATTCTAAATTGTGATGCCCAAAGGAATTCAAATTGAAAATCGCAAATCATGTCACTAGACACATTTGTGTCACGATTTAAACTTTGGAAACCCTAACCCTAATTTTCAAATTGAGAAGTGCGTTGCTATAAACATATGCATCACAATTTAAAATTGGAAACCCTAATTCTAAATTACAAACTATGTTGCAATACACATATGCATCACTAAAATTCAATTTAGCATCGCCAATTCTCAAATTAGCGTCGCTATATAGTGACATCACCAAAGTTTAAATTTCAAAATGCAATAAATGCATCAAAAAGTCAAATTTCAAATCAAGTTTTTGGTCACATACTGGTGGTCTTGCACTTGGAAGCCTTTGGTACTCTCGAACTTGATTAGAAATGTGTCACCGGAGCACTTGTTGCACCATTTCGTTAGAGGATCAAAGCTCAAAACAACAAGAATTCTCTAAGGTGTGAATGCACAAATGAACTGAAAGTGACCCCTCTTGGCTTATTTATACATCAAAATTAGGGTTTTTTTCCCTAATGTAACCTTCAAGCTAAGATTTATCATCATTTTCGCCAAATTTTCCAATCGAAACCTTATTTTACATCATTTTTAGCATTTTTTGCATAATGCTTGCATCCTGGAGCCTTTCTGGACCCTTAGGACAATTTTTAACCTTTGTTGATAAATCAACCCAAAATTCAAAATTTCTACCTGATTTCTCGAGGGGGCAAGCAATCAGCTTAATCCTTCCATTGGGGCATGTAAAAATTCAGAAAATTTTTACTTTTTGATTTAAGCAATAGTTTTTCATCTAAAGAGCATCAGTGTTTGAACCGAAGCAACAGGTACCTCACTTCAAAGAGGGGAAAAATGTAGACACTGAAAAATTTCTTGAATGATATCATACACTTGAATCAAGTATATATTAACATCATTTCATCTTGAAACCCATCCTCTTTTTGCTTAACTTATTAAATTAACCTAGCTATTTAATTAATTTTTTCATCTATAAACCCAATTCATCAAATTGGGTTAATTCACCCCCTTTCATGCTAACATTTCATATCATTAAATCAAATAAATCAAACTATTTAACTTAATTCCCTAAGTCTTCTTTTTTAGTTAAATAACCCTAAATTATTTAATTAAATGTTATTTCACCTTTCCCCATTCATTAAATCATTTAATTTAATGAATATCACTTTAGTTCTTCTAAATCCCCTAATTGCATGATTCAACCTTTGTTTAATTAACAATTATATAATTAATCTAATTTCTCCCACTTGCAATGGAATATTCCAAGGGAATATTCCTTCCCCCTTTTTTGCACAATTCAACTTTATTTTAATTTGAAAAATATCATTTTTCCTCACCCATGAGAATATTCCAAAGAATATTCTCTCTCCTCCAATCATTTGAAAAGAGGAATATTCTCACTTGGATTCATTTGCAAGTTAACTTGTGACTTCTTGAGCAGGTTAACTTTTGACCTCTTAAATAGGTCAAAAGTTTGTTTGTTTGGAAGGAATGAGAAACCTTGATTAAATCTCATCTTGCATTCTCACCCGTTGATGAGAATCCATGATCCATGCCTCCAATTTCCTCCATCCTTGACCATTGATTATATTTTTCAATCTCAACCCTCCATTTCTCATTTTCTTTCCTATAAATAGGTCGCTATTTGGAGACAAATGGATCCATCTTTCAATTTTCAAACTTATTCTATTGAAATCACTCACACTCACACTTATTTTCAGCTCACATTTAACATATTTTTTTTCATTTTTAATTTCATTAATTAGCTTTAAGATTCCATTAATGGCTTTCATGAATACATAATGCATCCATTTAGCTTGTTTATAAATTAGGGTTTGAATCTTTTAACTTAGAATCATATTTAGATAATTTTTAGTATAAAATCATAATAAATTAGCTTACATCATGCTCAATTTAGCATAATTCATGTTTTCATAAACATATCACAACCATTTCATCGATTCTCTTCAATAGAATCAATTGAAGCAAGCTCATCGATCACAGGATTGGGAAAGGATCATCATTTCACATCAACATGACACCAATCTCAAAATAGGATAGGTTTTAGATGGGTTAGAGTAGACATTTAAACACTTTCGTAGTTTATAATGTTTAGTTTAACTTTCATTTGAATGATCTTGTTTAAGTTTGAGTATTAGTGGCTACGTTATGCTTCAATTCTTCGTGGATCAAGTGTAATTGGCCCATACTAATATCCTTGGTCGATAGAGTTAAATTGATTTTTAATTCATTTATTCTCTCTCCTCATGTCAACATCCTCCATAATCTCCCACTTTCCCTTAATCCATAATTACCCTTCCTAATCACTTGCACAACCACTAATCAAGATTAATTAGTCCATAATCTGATCCACTTGTCAATTATGGCAAGGGTACCATAGTCAAACCTCATCAATGCTTTCTCCTATTGGAGAAGCTATCTCCATATCCCAAGGAATTTAAAATTCCTTTTTATTCCCCCAACATGCACATGTGTAATTTTTAATCCCACTTATCCCTCCAATGCATCCTATGTGGATTTTTTAATTGCACTTTATTTCTCCAACCCCTTTGGAGGAATAAAACTCCAATTTTTAATATACTTTCCCCATACTTAGGTCCTTAAAAGGGGTATTTTTAATTCCCCTTGTTCTTCCCAAGGTCAATTTATAAAACCAAGGGGGCATTTAGAAGAATTTTTAAATTCCTCTCTTGTCACATACTCCCAAGATTTTGGGAGGATGAGACAAGAGTTGTCTTTTTCACCCTTTCCCATGTGATCTCCACATCACCTCCACATAACCCTCCCATTTCCACCTCATTCTCCACATGTCTTCATCCTATGAGTTGATATGCATCAAGACATCTCAACACTTAATTTCTTTAGAGGCAAGTTTGCTAGATAATTAGCAAATTTTCTCATTTAAACATTCACCTTTTGCATTCACAATAAAGCACTCAAGCCCTCTTGCATTCAAGCTACTACCACCATTTTTGCAGCACATTAGACCTCCATATTTTCATCCAATCCATCTTCCAACCACACCATTACATTATCCATCAAATTGTGCATCCATATCATATAGGTTTTTGCCATTGTATCAAAGAAAGGAGCATACATAATATAGATTAAGGGCCAAACAACACAAAAAATTGGACAAGGTAAAAATATAAGCTTTATCTTTTGCTTTGTTCAAGTTCAAATAGGCTTATCGTGAGGTGTCATTGCGTTTTCTTTTGTTTTCATTTACTTTAGTGTTTTGAATTTTAGGTAAGAAAATACACCCGCACACTCTAGTAGCCCCCAAATAATTCATATCAAATATGTCAAAAAGCCAAGTCTTAAGCTTCCTAATCATCACCTTCCTGTTATCCATAAATAACATGTCATCAAAATCAAGAAAATGATTAGTATCTGATCATCAATAACCTTAATATAAACACAATAATCCTCTTCACTTCTAAAAAAACCCAACTTCAATGCAAATGCATCAAACTTCTGGTACCACATCTTGGGTGATTGTTTCAAACCATATTAAGATCTCTTTAACTTGCAAACCAAGTGTTCTTTTCCTTTCACAATAAAACAATCAAGCTATCACATATAAATTTCTTCTTCAAGATCCCCATACAAGAAATCATTTTTAACATCCATTTGCTCTATTTCAAAAATCATAAGCAACAAAAAAAGATAATATGAATCTAACAGAAGTTATCTTAGCAAAAAGGGAGAAAATTTCATTGAAATCAACTCCCTCTCTCTGGGAGTTAGCCCTTGTCCACCAATCTGGCCTTGTATCACTCTAACCAATTGTCTACACCAAATTTATTTTTAAATACCCACTTGCAACCAATGGGATTCCTTCCTTTGGGAAAAATCACAAGATCCTAGGTATCACAACTATCCAAAGCCATCATCTCCTCTTGCATGGCCTACATCCAAGCCTCAATTTCTTCTAAAGAAAGAGCCTCCATGTAGGATCTAGGTTCATTGTTAGTATTCAAAAAAGAAAATACACATCAAAAATTGGATGAGCTATACCTATCAATTAGATTCCATTATCTTGTGGATCTTCTCAAGATAGGAGTAAGGGGTTCTTTTTCTTCTTGTTCATCTTCTATATGCTCATCTTGCACATCATCTAAACTTTCTAAATTCTCTTCTTCTTCTCTATCCTCTAATCCATCTAGTTGTTCTTCCACATGTGCATCTTGTTTCTTTTCAATCTCTATTTCAAAGTGAATTGTTTTTGTCTTATCTTTCTCCTTTTGTTGTTCTTCACTTGAGTAAACTCTAAACTCCTTGAAAATCACATCTCTAGAGAAAATCATTTTATGGTTTAGTGGATTCCAAAGGTTATAACCTTTTACATTCTCACTGTAACCAATAAAGATGCATTTTTTTACTTTTGGATCCAACTTTGAATTCTTCTCTTGAGGCACATGAACACAATCCTCACAACTGAAGACCCTTAAATGTGAAATAGAAGGATTTATCCACACTTCATAAGGATTTTTATCAACAAGAGATGAACACGGAGATCTATTAACCAAATAACATCTAGTACTTATAGCTTCTGCCCAAAATCATCTATTGTGATTAGCACCACTAAACATGTTGCTAGCTCTTTTCATTAAGGTTCGGTTCATTCTTTCTAGACTACCCCATTTTGTTGGGGAGTATAAGGTGTAGTATTTTTCCTAACAATACCTACATGCTTACAAAATTCATCAAATTCCCTAGAATAATATTCACCTCAATTATCAAATCTCAACAACCTTATCTTATAATCCATTTTCTTCTCAGCTAAGGCTTTAAATTCCTTAAAATTAGTGAAAAATTTAGATTTTGCATGCATAAAATAAATCTAGGTGTATCTTGACACATCATTAATGAAATTAACATAATAATGATATTTTCCAAAAGACTCAACATCCACTAGCCCAAACACATCCGAATGAATGATCTGTAATAATCTCTTACCTTTATTAGTCCCATTAGGAAATGATATATTCTTTTTACCAAACACACAATGCTCCCAAAATCATTTTTACCAATTTAATAATCAAAAATATTTTCAACCAAATTTTTATTCAAAATGGTCTTAATACCTTTTTCACCTATGTGACCCCATCTATGTGCCACAACTTACATGCTTTTTAAGTACTAGTTACATTGGTAGAGTTACAAAAAGTAGAAGCATTAAGCCTAAATAGAGTCCCAATCCGAGATACTTTATCCATCACCAAACTCCCTCTTACCAACCTACAACTAGACTTGTCAAATGTCACATGCATCCCAAAATCATTCAACTTGGATATTGAAAGTAAATTTATTGCAAGTCATAGAATATGTAAAACATGATCAAGGGTTTTAATCCTTCCATCATTGAAACACAACTTTACCTTTCCCTTACCAATAATATTCTTCATGTTGTTATCACCAAGGAAAAATTCTCCCCCATCATAAGCTGAATATGAAGTAAACCACTCCTTATGAGGAGTCATATGGTAGGAGCAACTTGAATCAATAAGCCAAGAATGATTACTAATAGTGTTAGAAAAAATAAACAAAGTATCAAAATCACCATCATCTAAGGAATTTTCCATGGAAGTGTCCAAACTCTTTTTATTGTTTTTGCACTCTTTCTTCATATGCCCTATCGTACCACAATTCCAACACTTTACTCTGCTCTTGCTAGGGGTTTTAGAATTTCCTATTGAATTCTCTCTCTTCTTGTCCATTTTAGACCCTCCTTTTTCTTTGGACCTTCCTCACACATGCAAGGAATATTGGGTGCCCACATTCATGGAATTTCCCCTCATCTATTCTAAAAGAAGTATAGCAATGAGACTATCCATCTTTGGTTCTATACCACCACCACTTATGGAAACAATTAAATTTTCCCAAGCTTCAGGTAAAGAACAAAGCTCATCAAAATACATTTATCTTCCTCTTCTAATTTAACATCTATAGATGTAAGCTGACTTATAATCATATTAAAGCATTTAATTTTTTTACAATAGAATCACCATCCTTCATTTTTAAAGAATACAAACATCTTTTGAGATATAAGTTATTAGTTAGAATTTTAGTTTGATAGATATCACCTATCCTCTTCCATAAATTTCATGTATTATATTCTTCCAAAACATTCAAGAGGATGAAATCTACAAGACACAACTGAATGGTTCCTCATGTCTTCTTGTCATTTTGTTCCAATCTTTATCAGACACTTTTTTTGGTTTCTTTTCATTTGAAACTGCCAACCACTGATCTCTCTCTTCAAGGAGATCCTCCATCTTCAACTTCCACATATTTCAACTAGTTATATTGAAATTATCATTATCTAGATGAGAGGTAGAATCCATGGTTTACAATCTTTCACAAATTTGCGAAAAATCCACAAAGCAAAATCTCCCACTGCAACAAAAAACCTTCAACACTCAAGAGAAAAGTGTCCCTTTCTTAGTAGAACTGTTAGTTATGATACCAAATGTTGTAAAATAAGGTGAAGAAAGCTTGAAATATTAACTTTAATTAACAATAATTGCAGATTTGAATCCAAATATTAACCCTTAATATGGATGTGATTGCAAAATCAAGAAAGAAAAAAACCCATAACACCTGACAGTAGATTTATGTGGAGAAACCCCTAAGGGAAAAATATCCACCATAGAAAGAGAGGAAATTATATTACTAATCCAAGAGTGATTAAAATAGGAATACACTTCTTTGTAAAACTCTGTAGAATCTAGCAACACACTGTTACCTACAAAACTAAATGAATAACTCTAGCTCAAGGCCCAACTTATAGAGACCTATCAGGATGAATACCACCATGGTATCACCAAACAACATACATCAAAGTCACATAGAAAAACCAACACCTAAATCATTTCCAACCACCAAATCCACCCAAAATAACAACTTATAGATTCTCTTACATCTATCATAAGTCATCTCTCATGCATGGGCGCCTAGGGAAGGAATCTGTCATAAATATAATCATAAACAATGTCATAGTCATCATAGAATCTTATGAAAATTTTCATAGTGTGATAGATACTCTTACAAATTTTGATGGAAGTCATAACCCTCCAAAAATAGGAGATTCCAAATGGGATGCCTAGCTATTTTTTCCTTTTCCTAGAAGACAAACAGTGCTTGTAACTCCGTATTTACATGAGCTCTTTCACCACTGTTGGTTAAACGGTTTCACCTCTTATGGGTAATTTACAAAGTACATTAGGAAAAAAATTAATTAAAGGATTTACAAGGTTGATTTCATGTAAATCCTATCAAATTTGATGGGTTCCAATTCAAACCTATTGATATTTTTAGGTACCAAGGAAGAATGCATGTTATAGATTAGTAAGGTTTTAGGATATTATCTCTAAGAGAAACTAATTGTGCACGATATTCAAAACACCTAGGAGTAACCAAGTTAATGGCTAATTTAAATAACTATATTTTTTGGGAAATGAATCAAGTGGGATGCAACTAATTTTGTAGCTAGATGTTTAGAGTGTCAGCAAATTAAGGCTAAACACATGCACTCTATAGGATTAATCTATTCTTATGATGTGTTAGAATGAAAATTTGAAGTGATTAGCATGAATTTTTTTAAAGGTATTCCAATGTCTTAGAACCACCACAATATGATCTTAGTTAAAAGTAGAAAAGCTAAAAAAATTTGCTCATTCTACACTAGGAAAATTGTTAGATGGTTCATTAGTACTTGCAATAAGATTTATTTAGGAATATTTATAATTAATGGAGTTTCAATTATCTCAAATAGAGGAGTGTGAATGACTTCAAGGTTTTGAAAATCCTTGTTTTTATCATTGTGAACTCACTTAAACATCAGTTCAACTTGTCACCCAAAGATTGAGGGTCAAACCAAAAGAGTGAATCAAATCTTAAAGGATTTTATATAAATTTATTGTATAGACTAACAATACAAATGGGAGGACTACCTAGCTCTAGTTGAGTTTGAAAATAATAATTCATACTGATATATTTTAAAAATAGCTCCATTTAAAGTTTTTAACATTAGAAAATGTAGAACACCCATCACTTGGGTAAAATAGAAGATAAAGTGTACATTGGGAAAGACATACTAGTGAAATTGGAAGAGCAGGTCAAATTAATCAAAAAGAGGTTGATTGAAGCCATTGATGGGACAAAATTCATGTTGACTTAAGGTAAATTGCGAGATAATTTGTTATGGGAGACAAGGTTCTCCTTGGAGTTAAACCTCATAAAATTTTAATTAATTTTGAAAAATTAACAAATTTGGCTCCTAGATTTGTGGTCCCTTTTCAATTATTTGAATTTATTAACCTAGTTGCATAGAAAATAGATTTTTCACCTACTCTTGATTGAATAATTCCTTTCATGTGTCTTATTTAAAAATTGTGTAATATATTTTTCTCATGTTCTTGAATAGTGTAAAAGCTAAAAATTAGCTCAATACCCAATACCACCTAAACAAACAATGAAAAACTTCTACAAAAGGGTATTCAAGAATATGAGCTTGTTTGATATTAAGACCTATCAAAGTGATGATGGGGTATGAAGTATGTTACATATGAGTACACTAACCTTGCTTATATAGGCAAGGTGAGGAATAGGATTGAACATGATTGTGACATGTGTATAAATCCCATGACATGTGATAACTAACAACCTAATACCTAGGAATCAAGCATTACAAGCTAGATAAGATAAGTTCTAGACAAGCCAACTAAGAATTCTAGAAGGAATCTTATATCCTATGTAAATTTAACATGTGAATAAGTTCCCCAAGTCCCTAACAAGATAAATTACTAGGTACAAGACATATATTCACACCAACACCCCTCCCCCCCTTAAATGCAACTTAGGGAGAAGATTATTATACAAAAAATGCAAAAAATGCAAAAATGGGTCCTGATTACTAGGCCATTTTAGGTACCCATGTACAAATGCAAATGAAATCTCTCATAATTTGGAGAAAAGGAGAAAAGGAAGTGGGACAAAAATCCTCTCCAAAAGAGAGAAAATAAATAATCAATTGAGGAAGAATGGAGGACTCCATGATATCCCCTAAGTACACCATCCATCACATATATACACTACAAAGGCCCCTCAATAAGAGGGAAAGAAAGATACCACATAGCCCCCCCATAATGAAGTATCTCCAAAACCACTAAATAAAGTCCAAAGATAAAAGAGAATACAATCTATACAAACAATATATCTCACCTTGGGAAGAAAAGGATCCAATGGAAAATGTTGAAGAAACCTCATCTCCATGAAAAAAAAAGAGGGAAGAAGCCTCAAGAATGAAATCTCTAAAGATGCATCAAGTGTCTCAGAAGATGTCTCAATAAAATCAAGTGTGACCCCAATCAAGGAAGAATAAAAAGAATGTGAATAATCAAGACAAACCCCCAAAGATGAATGATAAAAGAGGACAATGACCCCCTCAAACATAGCCTCCAAATTTGTTGAAGAGTAATGACAAACCAAATCTTATATATCTGTCATGAAACCATACTGCAAAAGGAAAAATTGGAAAACAAAATGAATCCTACTCATCTAAAGTCTTGGATACCAAGTCAACACTCAAATCTGAAGAAGAAAGAGGTGATGAAATCTCATCACATGGCTAAGGAAGAAGAGAAAATTTCAGCCAACCATCACAACCACCACTTGAACAACTATCCACACTGGAACTAGGAGAATGATCCTTATAACATTCACCATTAGGAACAAAATGGGAAAAGTTATGGATCTTAGCATCATGATCAACCCTACCAATTGCAACAAGCTATTTGCTATGCAGATCCCGAATGAACATTGAATTTGGAGTGAACTCAATGGACTTACCACCTTGTGCTATTTGATATATACAAAGAATATTGTGCCTAATATCAATAATACAAAATACATGATGAAAGCTACCATTAGGAACATCAAAAACCCATTTACCAAATACATCCAATAAAAACCATTGGTCGTCAATATCTTCATCATTGAATTATTCTTCAAGGATGAAAACCTATTAAGTTGGCTTGATATATGGCATGAAGCTCTAGATTCAATGATCCAATTTTGAGATTGATCAACATGTGTTACAACAAGAGCATGGATTTTCATTTTATAATCATTGATCATATCACTCCCATTGGTAATTCTTGCAATACCTGTGTGTGTAGAAGATGTTGATTGAGAAGAAGATGGTGACATTTTAGATTTAGAAGAAAAAGAAATGATATGTTCCTTTAAAATTTTCCTCATTTTATCTAACTCTTTATTATAACATGTTTGTTCACAATGCCCTAGTTTTTTGTAATAACCACATTTAGCCTTCTCCTTCTTAGGTTTATCCTCTCTAGGAGAGGTTTGAGGTTCTTTAGATTCTACCTTAGGTTTAAAATTGTTCTTTCCTTTATCCTTAGATGATGATACAATCAATGGATGATTTTTAGCATGAGTATCAAGTTGACTAAGTTTAGCTTGTTCTTTAGTCAATCTATCACAAAATGTCTCAAAAGAGGGAATAACAAAATAATCACCTAAAACATCAATTGTAGCATAAAAGGAAGTAGAGAAGTATGAAATTAAACCTTTAAACTTAGACAAAATAAAAAAGATGCACTCTTTATTAGTTTTATCTTTATCACATCCTGCCAATTGAGATCTTAATGATTTGAATTTTACAAAGTAATCTTCAATGGCAGGTGTGATATCAAAATATTTAACCTATCCTAAGCAATTAAAATGCAATGAAAAACATAATGAAACACCTCATGATTAGTCTAAGGAATTTGAAAAATGCAAAGAGGAAAGTGTTAAATGAAGACAAATGATATACCTTCCTTCTTGCAGCTGAAACTCCTTGGTTGGCCCTTGATTTGGATTGATATGTATGCTCCTTGATGGCTCTTGATGTGGCTAAATGGAGGATTTTACTATGTGCTTGGATGTAAATGCAAGTGAATGTAATTGAAGACTAGATGAGTGCACAAAATGGCAGCATGTAGTTATAAAATGGCTAAGCTCCAAATGCCCTTGAGGAGGGGGTATTTATAGGAGAATTTGAATTCTCTAAAGAATTCAATGGTTGAGATTGATCCAACAAGGTCAAGATGAAGGGCTATGGTGGGTTGAGAACTCACAAGCCCTCACATCTTGACATGTGGATTGTGAGATGGCTAAAGGTAGGATGATGTGTAGGTGATGTGGAAGAGAGGTGCATGATGTGGAGGAAGTACAAGTACCTTGCAAGTACATTGCGAGATGGGAAGAATCTCCTCAAAAAGGAATTTTTTGTCCCCAAATGAGAGTGAAAGGGACATTTGAGGAATTTTGGAATTCCTCAAAAATCTCCATGGGAAAAGGAGAGGTGGTTGGAGGAATAAATGTGAATTAAAAATTCACATTCTTAGGAGAGTCTAAAGGATAAGAGAGGGTCTCCAAAAAGGTGGGAATTGGTCACATGTGCATGAGGTGACATGTAAAATATTCTAGAAGATGCATGGGAAAAGGGGATTCTAGGAATAATAAAAGTGAATTAAAAATTCACATGGGGAAGAGAGGAGCCTAGGCTGAATAAAAAGGAATTAAAAATTCCTTGGGGGATGGGGAGAGTTGACTAAGGTACTAATTAGGTTTAACTAATTAGTAATTAGAGGATAATTAGGGGTTAATGTGGATTAGAAGCCAACTTGCAAAAGTTGGAGGATGTGACACATCCTAATCAAGGATTAGGCATGTGCACATCCTTAATGAAGAGATTAGGAGATGGATTAGGATTAGATGAAAATGACATGTGAGGGATTAAATAAATGTAATATTTATTTAATTCATTTGATGAAAAGGGGATTAAGGAGGGTAAGGTATTTAATTATTAATTAAATACTTTAGGGATTTGGCAGAATTAAAGATATTAATTAAATAATAATAATATTACTTAATTAACTCAAATAAGAGGATGTTTATATGAAAAGTGGTAAATTTGGATAAATTAAGTGTCCAAATTTGGATGTCTACATTTTTCCCCTCTTTGAGATGGTGTTACGAAGTAGCATCATTTCAAAGAATATTAAAATATAGAACCCATAAGGAGATGGTTAGATTGGAAAAGATGCCTCAGTCATTCAAAGGAGTGACTAGGAAGGAAAAAAGAAGATGGGGGTGAAGATGAAGATTAGGGATAAGGATGCCCCCTTGAGAGGACATGCGGGTTCAAGAGAACATGGATGTGCTCTCGAAATGGATGAGATGATGAAATGGGAGATGAGGAAGAGAATGCAAAGGGATGGATATGAAAGGATGAAAAGGCGACAGGAGGTTGGGAAACAAAAATGGATGCAGAGACAAAGATGATGTTGCCCCAGTCAAGGTACAAGTCAAAAGGGGTTGATGATGGATGGAATGTTGTCAATGAGGATAGGGAAGGATATATCCCAATGAGTGGTATTGATGAGGGAAGGATACATCCCAAAAAAACCACTAAAGGATAGGGAAGAGTACCTCCCAATAATGATGATGAACATGTTGTTGACGAGGGAAGGATACATCCCAAACAACACCGAAGGGATATGGAAGAATAAAATGGGATGATGAGGATGATGATGATGATTGGATCTAGGCTTGTAACAAGACTGAGAACAAAACCAAGGATATGATTAGATGATTCAGGCTAAATGGAATGGATGGGGATTGGATAGAGATGTGAGATAAGGATGAAGGATGAATGGATGGGGGGATACATGCCAGACGATAGAATGAAAAATGAAATGCAATCCTAATGTAAGTTGCCATCTTTGGAGCACTGATTTTTTGCTATAGCATAAGACACCAAGTGCCAGGGTATGTGGAGCCAAGGCGTAATAGTGTCTGATGCATGAAATAAACATAACAGACAAGAAGGCTATCCCAACACCCCAAAGTCACAAAGACCTTGGTCGGGCCAGGTATTGAGATAACCACAAGCACAAAAGGATGCCCCAGCATAACACAAGATCTCGGGGATCTTGGTAGGTACTACGTGGGACAACCAAGAAGACAAAATCAAACAAAAGATCAAGATATGCCCCTATGTGGACCAATCAAAACACACCATAATATGATGGATCATGGCGGCCTTGACAAGTGATGATAGGGAGCTCAAATGATAAACAAAAGCCAAAAGCATCAAAAAATTGCAATCAATTTCAAATGTCCTTTGCCATAGGATCAAGGGGATAGATGGGATGGATGAGGTCTGTTAGGAAGGATGCATCTTGTTGAGACCGATGATGGATGCTAAAAGATCGATATGACGTAGGACATTCCAAAACTGATTGGATTTGTTGATACAAGTGGATCTTGTTTGTTAAGAACTAGCTAGATAAGGGCATAGCTTGACGACACGACACAAGGGAGACAAGACATGAGATTGACACACCCTAAAGACCTAGGGGCTCAGGGGTCGATCGAAGATTAGCCTTGCCTACGTGAAAGCGCAGAGCCCTCGTAGTTCGGTAAAAAGCTGACGACTGACCAAGATGGAGACCTTGATGGATGGCAGGATGGAAAAAGAAGAAAGACCGATGATAGATGATAAAGGATCCCCGAGGGCGGATCAAGTGATCGACCTTGCCTACGTGAAAGTGCAGGGGCAATGTAGTTCGACCAGAGGCCAAAGATAAATGATGGATAAAGGATAATGATAGGATGAGTGGAGGATGATGATAGGATGAGGACAATCACATAAAGCTTAGGGATGGGATAGTTATCCAAAAAGATGAATTGGGAGGATAATATGATGGGATTGATTCTACACCAAGTTTGGGGGTTTAAAGGGTGTAAGGTGTTGACAATCAGATTTTTCCAGATTTGACAATTTTCAAAAATTATCAAATTTTTCCATTTTAGGAAACCTCATAGATATACTTTTGGGAGTCCAAATTTTTTCCAAGAAATACCCAATATTGAGATAGGATGAATTGCCAACTAACATCCCAAATTCGAGATATGCATTTCGAGTTATGAGTGAAAACAAATTTTCAAAATGTTGGAAAAAAACACTAAATTGGGATTTTGAGGGTCAAGATGAAAGTTTGAGGCCCCGAAAATGTGGCAAATGGGTTCCAACGGCTTTCAAAGAAACCTATTGGGAATCCATTTGTTATCTCATAACGCAATCACCTGTCAAATTTCAACTCAAACGGACACCTGAGTCAAAAGTTATGGCCTCTGGAAGTTTCGGATAAAAATCAAAAATCAATTTTGAAAATTTCAACACATGGGTTTTGATGGCGGGGGGAAATTAGAAAATGGGTCGGGATTAATTTTTCAAAAAAGGCAGTAAAAATGTGAATTTTTGGTGGGGGGGAAAATGACGATGGGATAGGGGCGCGCCACAGTGGGGCATGTGTGCCTCGGGCTGGGGCAGACATGCCCCCCAGGGCGGTGCCGCCCCAGGAGGGCGAAGCCGCCCCAGGAGGGTGGAGCCGCCCCGACGGGGCGGAGCTGCCCCGGGAAGGGGCGAAGCTGCCCCGGGAAGGGGCGAACACGCCCCGAGGGGGCAGAGCCACCCCGAGGAGGGGCGAACACGCCCCAGGAGGGCAGAGCCGCCCCGGGGATGGGCGGACACGCCCCGAGGGGGTGGAGCTGCCACAAAAAAAAGAGAAGAAAGAGGGATGGGGCGATGGACATTGAGAAAAGATAAGAGATTGAAAAGATGTGTAAAAGAAGTAGAAGTGATGGCGATGAGATAAATGGCATTGGGTTGCATGGAAGGAGGCCTATAGTCAAATACCAATGATAAGGGATTGTGAGATGGGATGAGGATAAAGATGAAAGAATGGATGAAGGATGGGAGGGATTGTTTGTAGGAATATAAGGATTGGGAGATGAAAGGGATGCTAGTATAGATGGATATGAAGATAAGGATGGGGAGATGGAAGGGATGCTGTGATAGATGGATAGGGATATAAGGATTGGGAGATGAAAGGGATACTGTGATAGACGATGTCTCCAAGGACTATGTCACAAAGGAAGCAGATGCCCCCACTCTAGATATGTTATATATGATGAGGCATGAGGGATGGGAGACAAGTGGATGGGAAGATGAGATAACTAGAGGAGGATAGGATGGGTGACCAAGGAATACAACAGAGCATGGATGAAGGGAATGTATACCAAGAGGTGGCCAAAGCATGTATAGATAGGTGCCCCTGTTTTGATCAAGATCACAAGAAGGATGGAGGGATGGGAGATAAATGGGATATGATGGTAGGATGCGGAAGATAGGTGGGATGGAGGAGTTTTATGAAGAGGATGGATAACAGGAAGATGGGTGCATAGCGGGAAGCATAGCAGGAAGCATAGCGGGAATGCATATCAGGAAGTTTCCCCCAAGCATAGATGGGGATTTACACATGACGCTTGTTTTCCAGGTTTTCATCATGGTACTTATCCAAGGCGCTTGTTTGCCAAGTTTTCACCATTGGACGAATTATTTCTCTTTACTATTTTTTTTTACGTTTTTCCGATTTTTCGGATTTTTGGATTTTTGGATAGTAGGGGGATGAAAATGGATAAGGATAGGGATGGATAAGGGAATTTAGAAGATACATGATAAGGATATGGATGAAGGACTCAAGCATCAAGTTATATATGAGGTATTAAGAGCCCATGTTTGAAGTGACTGTTGGATGTTGGTACAACCTTATTAGGATAAATGGATTATGCAAGAGGATAAATTAGAGGGATTTGAGAGGGGAGATACATGGGATGCTGCAAAGGGTATGGATAGAATGATGAGGGGGATATGTGATGGGGATATGTGTTCAGGACCAACATTGGCACATGTGGTGGTGGATGTGAAAAGATAAGAGGATTAAGGGATGTAGAATGTGTGGATAATGGAGGAGATGGGGTGGTGAAATTTGGAACATAAGGACCCAAAACAGACTTAGGAGATGAAAGGGGTGTATGACTAGCTTTTGGATTAGCAACTTTGGATGTTCTTATAGATTTTTCATTTGATTGCATTGCATATTTTTTCTTTGGGATCCACATGGTTTTGATCTTTGCTTTGGTGGGCCTTTGTGGCCTACGGATTTGATTTAGATTTAGATTTTTCTTCTCTTCACCATGTCTTTTGGAGGGGACATGGGGAGCCTTAGATTCATGTGGATGTTTGAATTTATGCATGTTTTCTTTAATAGCCAAAGTGTGTTTAGTAGCAATGGGATGGGTGTGAGGAGATGGATGATGTGGAGCGACGAAGGTAGGAATATGGGGATTATGTGTAGATGGAGGATGTGCGGGTATGTGCCTTTGTTGATCCTAATTAGGGGACATGTGAGAGGGATGTTTATGATGGATGAGATGGATAGGTGATGAATGGATGAAAGGATGAGATAGAGGAGGTGATCTTGGGATATATGGACCCAAGATGGATGGAGTGAATGAAGGATGGGATATGGTGGATGGAGGGATGTAAGGACCAAAAATGGATGGAGCAGATGAAGGAGGGATATGGACGGTGGTTTTGAGGTGATATGATAGAGGAGGAGGGATGACAACATATGATCTAGTGGGGCGATGGGAAGAGCCGACATTTCTTTTGGAAAAGGCTTGTTGAGGACGGCTAGAGGTTGTACCAACATCTTTAGATTGTGAGTCTTGGGAAATAGGTCCAAGACCTTGCATGCAGACTTGTTCTTTGACTTGGATGGGCTCTAAAATACCTTGCTCATGAAGGCCTAGACCTTTTCCTTGATAGTTCATTTTCTTGAGCATGCGATCCATGATAGGATTTGTGTTATTCTGGAAACATGATGCTAGTCCATCATTAGGTGGAGGATGATGGGTGGTAAATACACTGTGTTTTTCTTCTACAAGGAGGCCACCATGGAAGAATGTGAGAGTACCAAGGGGATATGCAAGCGGTGTAGGGATAGTAGTTTTAGGCGATGATGGGGGATCATGAGAGGGAGATGAAGGGATAGCAGCATGTGGATGGGTGATATCAGGAGAGGGATTAGGGGATATGATAGGATCTGGATTTGTGGTAGCGGGCTCATGCGATGAAGATGGAGCGGTGGAGACAAGGGGATTGTGGGGTGGAATGGATGGGGGACTGTGATCTTGAGGTGAACTAGATAGGATGGTAGGATCTTGATCTAGAGAAGGGGATATGTGGGCATGCTTTGGATTAGACTCTTGGCATGACACATTTTGTGTGGATGGAAAGATGACAGAGTGGTGGAGAGACTCTTCAAGTTGGGGATATGGAAGGATGGAGGATTCAAAACATTCATGGGATTCGATGGGTTCGATGATTTTTGGGGTAAGAGTTGGGTGTTCAATAGATTCGGTAGATGTGATGGTAGGAGATGGGGACTTAGTGGATTCAGAGGATGTGATGGTAGGAGATGGGGGTTCAACGGATTTAGAGGATGTGATGGTAGGAGATGGGGGCTCAGTGGATTCAGAGGATGCGATGGTAGGGGATGTGATGGGTTCGATGGTTTGAGTGGTGCTATGGGTGGTACCATCAATGATAGGTGTTGGGTGGAAAAGGGTCTCGTCTCTAATGATCGTGGATGATGGGTTGGGATGGCATGATTCCATAACTTCAAGGTGTGGAGTGGGAGATGTCTTCTTTGTTATAAGTCCTTGGAGAAATTTTGGAGTGAAGAGCTTGAATGCTCTAGGCTGAGATAGCGTGGTAGGAGTGGATGAAGGATTATGGATTGGTGGACTAGGATTAGATGGGGGAATGGGATTGGATGCAGGACTAGAAATAGATGGGGGATTAAGGTTAGATGAAGGGTTAAGATAAGGGGATTGGGATGGTGAATTAGGATGGGAAAATTGAGATGGCAGATTGAGATAGGGAAATGTGGATGTCAGATTAGGATAAGTTGATGTGGATGTTGGATTAGGATAGGAAGGTACAAATGTAGGATTAGAGTGAGTAGATTGGCATGGAAGATTAGGGTAGTGGGTATATGCGGATGAAGGATTTAGATAGGAGGATGTGGATGAGGGATTAGGATAGGGGTATTGAGATGGTAGACTAGGATAAGAGGATGCGGGTGTTGGATAAGAGGATGATGTAGATGAAGGGTATGATGGATATGACGGATATCCCTTGTCAAAGGTAGCAGAAGCAACATGATTAGGCATGGACGAAGACATAACGGGATAACTCGAGGGGGTGATTGGATTTTGGAAAGTGGGTGGAGAAAGCTTACTAGCAATGATAGTGTCAAGGGGATCTATGTCATATTCCTCTTGATCAACAAGACTTTCGTTATCGTTGTCAATGTAATTAGGGTTTCCCTTGACCACTATTGATGGAGGATAAGGATTCATGATGGTGAAAGGATAAAGATGATGGGTCAACGATTTGGGATGGAAATGGACTAAAGCTCAAATTGGGATTTAGGTTAAGCTCAATTTGGATTGGATTAAAGCTAAGATTAGGATGATTGGATGATGTGATGGGATTGATTCTGATGATTGACACTGAATATGCTTCGAGATGGAAGTAGATTGATTAGGTTGAAGATGATTTGATTGGATTGGATTGGAATTTGATTGGATCGGATTTTGATTGGATAGATTGGATTGGATTGGATTTTGATTGGATAGATTGAATTGGATTGGATTGGATTGGATTGGATTGGATTGGATTGGATAAGGATTGATTGATGATTGAATTGGATTGGATTATTAAGATCAATAGGATTGCATTGGTTGAATGGATGTGATTTGATTGATTGGGTAATTTGATCAAATGATTGGTTTTGATGGATTTGGATGATTGAATGGGTATGATTGGATGATGAAAGATGTGAGAGACCCTGAGTTTAATAAAAGAAAGTTACCCTTAGTGACCTAGAGCTTTGATTGATTAAGAGGATGATCATGACACCGAATCCACTTTGAGATTGAAAATGGATTGATTGGGCCGACAATGATGATAACATAACACCGAATTCACCTCAAGATGGAAGCAAATTGATTTGGGTCGAAGTTAATGACTAATAATCAAATGGAAGTGCTATGGCCAATTTGGGTAACCACTTTGTAATACTAGGTTAGGGTGGTTTGTTTATGGGTGGTGTTTGGTGATGTAAATGGTAGAATTATGATGTTCGTTAGGTGAGGGAATGGACTTTTGGATGAATTATGGGGAAGTTAAAATGAACGGGTGGATTGAAGATGATTGTGGAGAATGAATGGGGATTTAGAATGGTTAAACAAAGGTTGGGAATGATAAGATGGAGGTTTAAACTGATCAAATGGAGGTTTTGGGATGTTGGAATGGCTAAGTGAAGGTTTGGAATGGTAAAAATGGGGGTTTAAAATGATCAAATGGAGGTTTTTTGGAGGCTTAGAGTGACAAAATGGAGGCTTGGGATGATGAGATAATGGTTGGGAATGATTAAATGATGGTTTAGAGCCTAAATGGATCCAAACGGGGTGATTTTGGGTGTTCAAGAGGGAAAATTCGCCCCTCTGTAGCAAACCAGGGGCGTAATCGCCTCACTGTGGCAAATCAGGGGCGTAATCGCCTCACCGTGGCAAATCAGGGGGTGTAATTGCCTCACTGCGGTAAATCAGGGGCGTAATCGCCTCACTGCAGTAAATCAGGGGGCGTAATCGCCTCACTGCGGTAAATCAAGAGCTTGGTTTGATGCAAATGACTATGGCAAGTACTTTAAAATGACAATGATAAGGCCAAATTGTCAAAATTTCACTCGTTTCTCACAAGAAAACACTCTCAAGCAAACACAATCCTATGATTAGTGTTAAGGGTATGGCCAAAGAGGTCTTAATCTAGGATGCATAAGGTGTCTAGGGAGTCCTCGATATACTCTCGGTATGTGAGGCACAACCGTGAACACCAGCCTGCCACAAGCGTGAGTTGGGAACCCTAGTGAGATACTGAAGGGCTCAGACCAACTCTTCACGTCTATCTAGGTATCACCCTAGCTTCGACGCTCCACCAATTATGACATGACTGGATTGGGGTACAACTTTCGCTCTCCCCCCTTTATATACCCCACCGGTACGCGTGGTTGGAATCGTCCCTTGGGGTGATGAAATCCCCAAACAGGTCCCACTATAAAGAAAGCACTAACCAACTCCAACTACTCCCCAGGCTCACATGAAGTGCAAGGGGAAAGCGAAAACAAGCTAATGCTCCCTTTGAGTAACACAAAAGGACAAGCACAGCAAGGAATGAATATTACTCCCTCTAATTAAACTATGTTCTTAGATTAATGCAAACAGCAAGGATAGTTTAAAAAATTTGAGCAAATGGATAGCCCTGCAAGAAAATGTTAGATGTTTTATCCCACTTTCTCCATCAACTTCACAAGAATATGCTACAAAAATTTAGCAAAAAACACATGTATCTTTGCAAGAACAAAGTTAGAGAGAAAATAGCATAGAAAACCGAAGCCAAGATAACAATTTTACCTTCCAGGGGGCGCAGTCGCCCTTCTGCAGCAAATCAGGGGCGTAATCGCCTCACTGCGGTAAATCAGAGGCGTAATCGCCTCATTGCGGTAAAATTAGGGGCGTAATCGCCTCACTGCGGTAAAATCAGGGGCGCAGTCGCCCCACTGCGAAAAAGTGTTAGCACAAATTTTAGCCCAGGGGGTGTAATTGCCTCACTGCAGTAAATGTTAGCACCAAAAAACAATTTTCAGCCAAGGGGGCGTCACCGCAGCAGAAATAGCACGAAAACAATTTTTAGCCAAAGGCGCTTCAACAAAAAATATTAGCAAAAATAATTTTCACCAAAAGGCAGCTACAAAGCCAAAAGGGGGCAGCAGAAAATGTTAGCACAAAAAACAATTTTCAGCTAAGGGGGCGTAATCGCCTCATTGCAGTAAATGTTAGCATAAAAAATAGTTTTCGGCCCAGGGGGCGTAATCACCTCACTGCAGTAAATGAGGGGTGTAATCGCCTCACTACAGAAAATGTTAGCACAAAAAACAATTTTCAGCCAAAAGGGGGCGTAATCGCCTCACTGCAGAAAATGTTAGCATAGAAAAAAAATTTCAGCCAAAAGGGGGCGTAATCGCCTCACTGCAGAAAATGTTAGCACAAAAAACAATTTTCAGCTAAGGGGGCGTAATCGCCTCACTGCAGTAAATGTTAGCACAGAAAATAGTTTTCAGCCCATGGGGCGTAATCGCCTCACTACAGTAAATGAGGGGCGTAATCGCCTCACTGCGGTAAAAATAGGGGCGTAATCACCTCACTGCAGCAAATCAGGGGCGTAATCGCCTCACTGCGGTAAAAATAGGGGCGTAATCGCCCCACTACGGTAAAAATAGGGGCGTAATCGTCCCACTGCGACGTGTTCCTGCAAAAATCTCAACAACAGCAAACGTGAAGTATAGGAACCTGTTTGTGGGTCCCACCGGGCGTGCCAGAAATGTGATATCAAAATATTTAACCTATCATAAGCAATTAAAATGCAATGAAAAACATAATGAAACACCTCATGATTAGCCTAAGGAATTTGAAAAATGCAAAGAGGAAAGTTTTAAATGAAGACAAATGATATACCTTCCTTCTTGCAGCTGAAACTCCTTGGTTGGCCCTTGATTTGGATTGATATGTATGCTCCTTGATGGCTCTTGATGTGGCTAAATGAAGGATTTTACTATGTGTTTGGATGTAAATGCAAGTGAATGTAATTGAAGACTAGATGAGTGCACAAAATGGCAGCATGTAGTTATAAAATGGCTAAGCTCCAAATGCCCTTGAGGAGGGGGTATTTATAGGAGAATTTGAATTCTCTAGAGAATTCAATAGTTGAGATTGATCCAACAAGGTCAAGATGAAGGGCTATGGTGGGTTGAGAACTCACAAGCCCTCACATCTTGACATGTGGATTGTGAGATGGCTAAAGGTAGGATGATGTGTAGGTGATGTGGAAGAGAGGTGCATGATGTGGAGGAAGTACAAGTACCTTGCAAGTACATTGGGAGATGGGAAGAATCTCCTCAAAAAGGAATTTGTTGTCCCCAAGTGAGAGTGAAAGGGACATTTGAGAATTTTGGAATTCCTCAAAAATCTCCATGGGAAAAGGAGAGGTGGTTGGAGGAATAAATGTGAATTAAAAATTCACATTCTTAGGAGAGTCTAAAGGATAAGAGAGGGTCTCCAAAAAGGTGGGAATTGGTCACATGTGCATGAGGTGACATGTAAAATATTCTAGAAGATGCATGGGAAAAGGGGATTCTAGGAATAATAAAAGTGAATTAAAAATTCACATGGGGAAGAGAGGAGCCTAGGGTGAATAAAAAGGAATTAAAAATTCCTTGGGGGATGGGGAGAGTTGACCAAGGTACTAATTAGGTTTAACTAATTAGTAATTAGAGGATAATTAGGGTTAATGTGGATTAGAAGCCAACTTGCAAAAGTTGGAGGATGTGACACATCCTAATCAAGGATTAGGCATGTGCACATCCTTAATGAAGAGATTAGGAGATGGATTAGGATTAGATGAAAATGACATGTGAGGGATTAAATAAATGTAATATTTATTTAATTCATTTGATGAAAAGGGGATTAAGGAGGGTAAGGTATTTAATTAATTAAATACTTTAGGGATTTGGCAGAATTAAAGATATTAATTAAATAATAATAATATTACTTAATTAACTCAAATAAGAGGATGTTTAGATGAAAAGTGGTAAATTTGGATAAATTAAGTGTCCAAATTTGGATGTCTACAGCAGGAAATAAATCTATGGAAAGTGATGCCAATTTAGCTTGCAATTGCATGAAATGTACCTCACTAATTGAACCAAATAGATCCTTGTGCTTATTGTTGCATGTATGAAGGTGTTTTCATTGATGTCAACTAGTTACTGTTGTCATTGATGTCTACTATGTCATGAAAGCTGGTTATTGATTATATATGTTGAGGATATTAAGATAATTTTAATAAAGAAGGTTTGCAATTATTCAATATATGCTTCGAGATGTGCTCTGTATTGCTTCTATGCTTGTGTGGTGTTGACATATTATTCAAGGTTGTTGGTAGTTGTTGCATCCAAAATTCGGGCTTTTGGATCATTGTACAGTGCAAGATATCTTCACAGTATGTGAACTCTACATTTTGGTCTGGGAGAAATGTAGTTGCTTTGGATTTCTCTAAATTTTGATTCCATGACTTGCAGTTCTGAGAATAAGTTGATGAGGTCATGTTCAAGTGAAATTTGTTGTCCAGAAAGATTGGACCAAGTTAAGGATGCATGTGCTTAATTGTGTTATGTGTTTTTCACTTTTGTTGGCCAACCTTGTGTTAAAAATTACTTATGAAGTTCATGGAAGTGTGTTGAGGCATGTTGGGACTTATTTAGGTCATCATTAAGCATTTTTTTGGGTCACCCTCATTTTAATTCCATTGTAGAATTCTTTAGCATTGACCTAATATGAATTTGTAAATACAAATGGTGTATGGCTGACCTTGGATGGGTTTCAAGGTTGAAGATGGTATAAATACAAGTTGAGATGTTGGTGAAAGATAAGATAGATGAAAGATAGATGTGAGATAGATGTGAGATAGTTTGTGTGATGTGAATTTGAGCAGATTAGTGTGAATTTCAAGTGTTGAGTTCCTGAAGGTAGTGATTTGAAGGTGTACTCTATCTTCAAGCATGTTTGCAAGTGTGTGAGTGAATTGTAGTGGAATCTCCTTTGTATTGAGATAGTTTTCTCTTTGTGACAATCTTCTTCTATCTTCTTTGTAATTTTTTCGCTGTGAGCCTTTGATGGACAATGTATCCTATCTTGTCAGTGAGCCTTTCTGGCAGTGAGCCTTTGTATTTAGTTTTGGAATTCTTTATATTGTGAGTTAATCCTCATTGTGGTTTTTCCCTCATTGGTGTTTCCATGTAAATCTGGTGTTATTGGGTGCATAGATTTATTAATTTTACTTTTTATTTTTGTATTCAGTGATTAAATACATTAACATAGTAAAGGTTTTATGAATGCTTATTGATCTAACTTTTTGCGAAATTTTTAAAGGTTAAAAACTACTACAATTAATTCACCCCCTTCTCTCAATTGTCTTGTTCAAAAATTGGTATTAGATACAGGGTCCTTGGAAGAGCTTAACCACTTAAAGTTCAGGATGGAAAACAAGATAGTCATTGAGTTCCCTAGGTTTGATGACACCAACTACACTTTTTGGAAGACAAATATGGAAGGATATTTGAAATACTATGGATATGATGTTGAGAAAAATTATAAGACTCCATACACTGCTCCTACTAATGGTCCAAGTATTGTTGATGAGATTAAGGCGCATAAAGAAAACAAAAAGGAAAAATTTATTCAGAGGAATAGTCTTTCACATTCTGAATTATTTAAAGTTATGAATATGAAGATTGCTAAAGAGGATTGGGGTAAATTGGAAAAGCTCCATGAAGGAGATGAAAAGGTTAAAGAGGAAAAGTTGTAGAGCTTGGATGCATAATTCGAGATCCTATGAATGATTGAACATGATAACATTAAATACTATCTATAGAGAGTGGATGTAATGGTAGGTGGAATACGAGGACTTGGTGCACAAGTGGATGAATCCAGGATAGTAAAGAAGATCCTCATAAATATCCTTGACGCATATAGTGAAAAGGTATCTACTATTTGAGGAATTTGAAGATTATAAGACCTATACTAAAGATCAATTGTTGGGTACTCTAACCTTATTTGAAATGAGAAATCCTAGCTTGAGAAATGGATCAAATATAGAAATTTCTTTTAGGGCTAAAAATTTTGAAGATCTGGATAAAGAAAACTTTGACGAAGTGGAAGCTAACTTTGTAAGAATAATGAAAAAGGGCTTTAGTAAGTATCAAGGTAAGTTATCTTTCAAATGTTTTAGTTGTGGGGGAATAGGCCATTATGCTTCAAGATGTCCTTAAAGAGTTGAGAGGAATAAACATAGAGAAGGAAAATAAAACAAAGGAAAGATGATCAAGAAATCATATTATGTAAATGAAGATGCCAATATTGTTGATGATGAGTCTAATTATGGAGATTTTGATGATAATTAATGCATGTTCTTGGCTATAAAAGATGAATCTACTTCTTCTAATACTGAAATATATGTGAAGGAAATAACTTTGGAGAAAGTTGAAGGTGTTGTGGTCTCTGCTCTTCATGCTAAAAAATAAAAGAACTATTGGGTTGCTGATAGTGGATGTTCACATCACATGACCAGTGAAAAAAGTAAGTTTGTTAAACATGAAAAATATGATGGAGGCTTAGTTAAGTTTGGAGATAATATTGGTGCTAATATTTGTGGGATAAGTTCAGTCAATTTTGATGGAAAGCATAATACTGATGATGTATACTATGTTAAGGGTTTAAGGAATAATATTTTGAGTTTTCAATAGATGTGTAGTAAAGGATATAATCTTGTGTTCAAGGATAAGAAATATGAAATAAGTAATGGATTCAAAACCATGATTGTTGTTGGAAAGAACTCTGAAAGAAATATTTATCAACTTAAGGGTACAAATGGACATTGCTTTATGTCTCAGATTAATGATAGTTGGCTATGGAATCAGAGGATGTGTCATATGAACTTTGACAATATGGTGAGAATCAGTGCAGTACAAGTTTTGAGAGATTTACCAAAAAATCACAAAACTTGTTAATGCTATTTGCAAGGGTCATTAGTTTGGAAAGAAACCTAGAAATAACTTCAGGTCAAAGGAACAATCTACTACTGGGCTACTAGATTTGATTCATACAAATCTTTGTGGTCCTACAAGGGTGAGAAGTCTACAAGGTGATAGGTATTTTATGCTTTTGATTGATGATTACTCCAAAATGAAATAGGTTACTTTTCTTAGAGAGAAATTTGATGCATTAGACAAATTCAAAACATTCAAATCTATGGTTGAAAATGAAATGGACATGAAAATTAAATTCTTAAGGTCTGAAAGAGGTGTTGAATTCACCTCCAATGAGTTTAACATGCTTTTTGAAGTTCATGGAATAAAAAGGTAATTGTCAACTCCTAGAACTCCTTAGAAGAATATAGTTGTTGAAATAAAGAACAAAATGATTCAAGAAGCTACTAGATCAATTATAACAGAGGCGGGTCTACTAGAATTCTATTGGAGAGAATCAATTCACACTATTTTTTATGTGTTCAACCAAGTTCAAGAAAAACCTAACAACACTAAGACTCCCTATGAGTTGTGGTATGGAAAGATTCCTATTGTAACGTACTTCAAATTATTTGGAAGTAGATGTTACATCAAAAGAGATGAATAAAATTTAGGAAAGTTTGATGCAAGATGTGACAAGGGTATTTTCCTTGGATACTCTACTAGAAGCAAAGCTTACATATGTTTCAATAAAAGGATGAGAAAGGTTGTAGAAAGCACACATATCAAGGTTGATGAAGCATTGAAGAATTGAATTAAAGTTGATGGATATGTATTTGATGAACCTGATTGCAGAGAAGTAGAAGTTGTTGAGGAACAAGAAAAGAAGAATGAAGAAGAAGCTTCAGAAAGGGTTCCTAAAACCCCTAAGTATGTGCAAAAGAATCATTCTGAAGAACAAATAATTGGAGACAAGATAAAAGGAGTATTAACAAGTAGAGATGTTGCTACTATTGAAATAAATCTATGTTTACTTTCTACAATTGAACCTAAGACAATAAGTGAAGCATGCAAATATGAGCATTGGATGGGAGCAATGGAAGAACTTATGCAAATTGAGAAAAATCAAACCTAGGAATTGGTTCCTAGATTGACAGATGAAAACATAATTGGATCAAAATGGGTATTTAGAAACAAGCTGAATGAGAATGGAGAATTGGTCACAAATAAAGCAAGGCTTGTGTATAAGGGTTACTCACAAGTAGAAAGTATAGATTTTCAAGAGACTTTTACTCCGGTGGCTAGGATGGAAGCTATGAAAATGTTTTTGCCATTCATTGTTCATAAGGATTTTAAAGTTTATCAAATGGATGTAAAGTTTTCATTTCTAAATGGTGAGCTAGAAGAAGTCTGCATGGAACAATTGGAGGGATTTTAGTTGTCAGAACAACTGGACATGGTTTGTAGATTAAAGAAGGCTTTATATGGATTGAAGCAAGCTCCTAGAGCTTGGTATGTAAGGTTGTATAGATATTTGATTCAACAAGGTTTTAGTAAAGGTACTATAGATAGTAATCTTTGTTTCAAAATTGAATGACAAAATCTTGATATTGGTTGTATATTTTGATGATATTATCTTTGGAGGAAATGAAATAATGTGCAAATTTTTTGTTGAAGAAATGCAAAAAGAGTTTGAGATGTCTATGTTTGGTGAGATGAATTTCTTTCTTGGGTTGCAAATCAATCAAACAAAAAACAATATTTTTATTTCACAGTCAAAGTATGTCAAATAAATACTAAAGAAGTTTGGGATGGATGGTTCCAAACTGGTATGCACTCCTATGGTGACTAGTTGAAAATTGAGTAAAGATGATAATTCACGTAAGGATGATTATAACAAATGAGAATCTATGATTGGAGTACTGTTGTATGTATCTGCTACCAGTCTGGATATCATGCATGTAGTTTGTCTTGTGGCTAGATTTCAAGAGGATCCTACAAAACATGTTGCAGTTTTCAAGAGGATATTTATATATCTAAATGGTACTTTGAATGACGGCTTATGGTATCCTAGGGATACTGATTTTACACTAAGTGCTTATACAAATGTAGATTGGTCAGGTTGTGTTGATAGAAAAAGTATAAGTAGTGGTGCTTTCTTTCTTGGTTGCAAATTGGTGTCATGGTTAAGTAAAAAGTAAGATTCAGTTTCCTTATCCTCTATAAAATTTGAGTATATTGCTGCAACATCTTACTACACACAATTTTTGTGAATGAGACATGCATCGAAGGATATAAAAGTAATGTATGATGATCCCATCTCTATTTTGTGTGATATTACGAAGGCAATTAACATTTCAAAGAATCCAATCATGCACTCAAGGAAAAAGAATAGATCATTAAGGTATCACTTTTTGAGAGAGAAGGTTATGGAGAATGAAGTAAAGCTTGAGTTTGTACCTACAAAGGATTAGATTGTTGACATATTTAATAAGGCTCTTCATAAAGATACTTTTGAGTATCTCTGGGAGAACTTAGGGGTTATTGCCTCTCCTTTCTTGAACTAGATGCATATAGAGATGCATTAGTCTAGTGGATCTATGGGTCTATATTTCTTCTGGATTGATGTTTTGTGGCTACCTCTCAGGGGGAGAAAGTAGTGTCATGTGTTGTCATTGTGGAGTTGTTTGGGTGCAGTCCTAAGGGGGAGTATTCAATATTAGTAATATTCTTGGTGACAAAGGGGAAGAACAATGTAAAATATCTTTTTCCTTTGCCATTTATGTCAAAGGGGGAGAAAGAATCATGTGAAATTTTTTATCTACACAGGGGGAGAGAAATTAAAAGAAAATCATAAGTTGTGTTCAAAGATGCTATGTTGTCTTTGATGGTTTTTCACATCATGTGTTGCCATAAATGACAAAGGGGGAGATTGTTGCAAGTATGAAGGTGTTTCCATTGATGTCAACTAGTTACTGTTTTCATTGATGTCAATTATGTCATGGAAATTGGTTATTGATTATATATGTTGAAGATATTGAGAAAATTGTAATAAAGAAAGTTTGCATGTATTCAATGTATGTTCTGGGATGTGCTCTGTATTGCTTCTATGCTTGTGCAACCCTGGCATATTATTCATGGTTGTTGGTAGCTTCTGTATCATAGTGCAAGATATCTTCACCAGTATGTGATTTGTGCATTTTGGTCTGGGAGAAATGTAGTTGCTCCAGATTTCCCTAAATTTTGGTTTCATGACTTGTGGTTCTAAGAATAAGTTGATGAGGTTGTGTTCAAGTGAAATTTATCGTCTAGAAATATTGGAATGAGTTAAGGATGTGTGTACTTAATTGTGTTATGTTTTCTGAACTAATGTTGGCCGACCTTGTGTTAAACACTACTTACAAAGTTCATGTAAGCATGTTGAGGTGTCTTGGGACTTATTTAGGTCCTCATTAAGTATTTGTTTGGGTTTCCCTCATTCTAAT
>VDFB02000015.1:90479003-90526380 GCA_007258455.2 Sequoia sempervirens
AAGGTCAGTATTTCCTAATTTCAGAAAAAAAAGTGGCCACTTAAGCCCCTTTTTTGGGAACCATCTTGGTGCACTTACCCTAAAAGGTTTGATGAAAATGTCAACAATCTACTTTGAAGACTAGAAATAGACTAAGTTGACAATTTGACCATGAATAAGCTCTTGAATATGATTTTGAGGTTCAATTTGACCATGAAATAGAACCCTAGTTTGAGCGAACCCATTAAATGCAAGGTCCTGCCATTCCCACCAAAAAAACACAAAGAAAACCTTTTTTGAAAGGGGGTTCGCTCGAACCCCCCTTTCCTACCTTCTCACCCTCAGGCACCAAAAAAGTCCAGAATTTTGCACTTCGAAGCTTGGGTTGAGGATGAAAATTGAGGATACTTCACAGACCTAACTGGATTATGGTAGTCCTCAGAACGAGTTATCCAACAAATATAATTTTAATATGTTTTGGTTTTATTATGTATTTGTTTTTTAGTTTTATGAAACATAGGTTTTTCACTAAAAATCAAGCTCTCTATTCTACACATGTGGAAAAATAGCAGATTGTCAAAAAAAATTGAAAAATATGAGCACTTGCACCAAATATTGATCCTTGATCCAGAATTTCGATACAAAAAAAAAATTACGCATATAATTTTGAATTGTAATTGGTTTGACTTTGAAACTTGATTAAGAAAAAATATTTATCCTTCATGGAAAAAAAGTTATGCGTTATACGGTGAGCGTCACTCCTTAAAAATGTTGTTTACTAAAACAAAACTATTTTTTGAAGGAGATGGAAAAAGAAGTGCACCAATTTTTTTGAGAAAAATATATTTAGAATCTAGAGACAAAATGTCACAAATCACTAGTTTGTATCATCTTCAAAATCCTCACAGTTTAGCCGCTATAAGTTCTTGAAAGTGAACATTTAGTTAGAAAAAATCATTTTAGTGTTCAGTTTGGCCAAAAATTGTAAACCAGTATTGTGGGATCATCCTCCATCATTTCAAATGTATCTTGTGGAGATAACTTCACTACTGCAATAATAGATGAAGAGATCCTAGAGATTAAAAGAATAACAACATAAGGTACTAGTATCAATAGTGAACCATCTTGCCACAAGAGATATATATTGGGATATGAATGAAATAAATAGAAACCTAAATATATAGGACCTGAAATGATTCATCTTGGCATAGCAAGCTCAAGGGGTTTGTTTGAGTCTGTAGAGGGATTTCCTAAGTCTAAAAAGTAAGAATGAATCTTGAAAAACTTTGGTGGTTATTCCATGTAGATATCCTCCTCAAGGTATCTATGAAGAAAATCACCCTTCACATCCATTTGGTGCACATCCAAGCCATGTCTTGCAAAACTAGAAAGTGAGTTAGATTGAAGTCATATTAGCCACATGGGTGCAAAGGTCTTTGTGTGGTCAATGCAAAAAAATTGTGAAAAACCATTGTCAACCAAAGGTTCCTTGTACTTATCAACCAATCCATTTATAACAAAATTATTTCAATATCCATAGGTACATCAAACTACCTTCCTTCCCTTACAAATATAATTTAAATTTTATGTGGTTTCTCATTAAGGAAACATATTCCTCATTCATAGCACTATCGCACTTAGGTATGTTTGATTCCTCTCAAAAAAATTATGGGTTAAAGGTTAAGAAATAGTAAACATGTGGCCCACTCTGATAGTATGAACATGTGTGTCTACCATCTATTGGATTCCCTACCCAAGTACATGCAAGTTCTAAAATTTTATATAGCCCAAAGAGGGTAAGAAGTGGGCAAGTCAGTTGTTGAAATATCATCCACTTAAACATGTGTAGAAGCAAATGAAGATGACTTCCCATCACTATATTCACTATATAATTCTAGAAGAAGAATAATCTACCTTAATAATTTGTTTTGGATGGTTTGAGTCATTAGAAGAACCATAAAATCCAAATGAATCCAAAATAGGAGAAATGTCAAGTACATAGTTGATAGGACTCTCTAGAACATAACACTACTCTTAATGAACAACTCATGTGTGGTCAAATGGAATAGGTGACAACCTTTTACACCATTTGGGTGACCTACAAAGATGCAAGGTTTGTCTTACAGTTATACTTTCTTATGATTTTGATTTGATATGCATACCATGTATGAAAATATGAATCTATCCTAAAATTCTCAAATGATGATTTCCTACATATTCAAGCTTCAAAGGGAGTAATTTAAGGATTTGTGAGGAACTCAATTTTGAATATAAAAAGCATAGTCTATTTCTTTTTCATAGTATTATGGTGTAAGGCCCTTGGAGTGTATCATGCAATTAGCCATCTATTTTATGGATATATTCATGTGTTACGAAACACCATTCTACTCGGGAGTATAAGAATCTCCACGTTGCAAGTATATCTCTTATGTTGTACAAAATTGCTGAAAATTTTGGTTGACATACTAACCCCATTGTCTATCTAAAGAACGTTGATGGCTTTCCTTGATTTTTTTCTACCATGAGCCTTGAAATCTTGAAAGTTGTTGAAAACTTTAGATTTTTGTTGGAAGAGGTAAAACTAGACTAATCAAGTAGCTCCTATATCTAATACATTACGTGAAGCATTTTATTATGATGTTGGTTGGGCCATAAACTACCCAATCTACAATGTCTCATTTGCAATATTGAGTAGATGCAACCAACCCTTCCAAAATCACTTTATCATAACTCATTTATCCACATTTCCTCAAATTATTTATTTAATTAAAAATTTAAAATCAAAAATTATAATTTAAAATAATTATTATATTATTTCAAATACATTTCTATTAATTTTCCAATTACAAAATAAATACATACTATTACAATAAGTTTAAAAATAAACACTCATAACTAATGCTTGTTAAATTTTTCATTCAGAGATTACTTTCTCTTACCATGTACATTGGTAGGACACATCAAATTCATGTGGCAAAGGGGGTGACAAAATCAGTTTCTATTTAGTCTTAATTCACACAAACCTTTTGTTTCAACTTGTAGAATTGTCTTCATTATTTTTTATCTAGAAAGATATTATGATGTCAATATGTATTTTTGTTCCTTCTTGATTTAAATGCTAATATTCAGCCTAATTATCCATTGTTTGGACTATCTGAGTGTTGGATTGTCTTATATTCTTTTAAAAGGGAATATTACTTATTTTTAAAAGAATAATGAGGATTGTCTTTACTGTCCATATGAAACTTTCCAAAAGTTATTGGATATACTATGGAGTTTGAATTGGGTGGTATATTTTTTGATTTGGCTGAATAAATATTTACTCTTGATTATTAAAGGAGAGGGTACGTAAGAATAATAAGTTTGCAGGCTCTTTATTATTTATATTAAATTTTCTTAGATATATTTAGATGTAAGTAACTTACATTCTTTAAATTTGAGTGGACAAATATTTACTATTGATTTTGGAATTAGAAAATGTTTAAGAGTAATAAGTCTTATTGATCTTTAGAATTTCCATAAAACTTGCCTAAAATTATTCAAAAGTACTATAGAGTGTCAATTAAAGAGTAAATTCTTTAAATTTAATGGGACACATATTTACTCCTAACTGTTGAATCAAAAAATATTTAAGAATAATAAATCTTTACGTCTTTATTGTTCCTTAAAACTTGCCTAAAATTATTGAGATAGCCTAACTTCACAAAAAATTTATCCGATTGTAGGATGATGGTGAATGAGAGAGTTAATGTTTTCAGTCCAAATCTTAAAGGGAGGTCTATCAATCCCATTGTAGTACAAGCAAAAACATTATGCATCTTGATCCATGCTTTTGGTTTATCATATGTATCTTGATATAGCTCATGCACAAATAGGAATTCTTCTGTGATCACATTCTCTCCATAAACGGGATCAATTAATATCCCATTAGTGGGCTTATTCTTGATTCAGCCAGCTATGTAAAGAGGACCATCAAGTGCATTTTTAAGTATGTCATTTTGTGAGAAACCAATATCAAGAGGCTTTTTAGTCGAGCCCTTATGAGGATTAACTTCGATAAATGCTACCATTTTAATTAGTTCTTCATTTATATCTCATGTATTTTCATCCTTTGTGTCAACATTCATCACATCACCCTTTGTTTCACTAGGTTAAATAAGGTTGACCATGGCTTTTATGTCATTATTGTCTTGCTTATTCTAGTACATATGAAAGAAGTAACTAAGGCTATAGACAATTTGTGTTAGATTTCCAATATTAAGCACTTTCCTTAAATTTTGTATAATAGGAACCAAGCTAATGTATATACTTTCACTAAGGATATGGGCTTGTAAGTTTTTCAATGTGTCATTTTTTTTTTTATGTTGTCTTGCAAGATCCGATAATATCATTCGATGAAGTCATGGGAAATGTAGTATGTAAACTGTGAGCAATGGAGGGTTGAATATCAACACTATCAAAAAGAGAGCTAGAAAACCCAAGATCCATGACAAGTGAGCTATTGCAGGATGACATGAGCCTCAAACTATGTCTTACAATAGTATTTCTAATAGGACACAAAGTTGTAAAGATCATACAAGTTTTACAAACCTAGTATGCAAACCCAAAATGGAAAATGGCAATACATTGACCTAGAATGAAATGCAATTTTTAGATTCTACATAATATAATTTATTGATTACACAATGCAATAAACTAAAAATGAAATGTTGTAAATGCAAATTTTAAATTTTGACAATGCACTAAATGAAGAAAATTTAGCTAGATTCAATGAATTTTATGAAACAACAAATAAAAAAATTGAAATGGGAAAGTAACAACGACAAAAATAAGCCTAAAATTAAGATTTCAATTTCTAGAAAATGCAGATCAGGATCTATCAGGGACTCATTCGCCAATAAGGGCGAATGGGTCCTAGTTAAGTATTTTTGAAATGTTTTTTGCTGATTTATGAGTGATTTTCAATGCTTTTCAAATGCCAGAGAGTTCAGGTCAAGCTTGATTAGATGATCATTTGCAAGTAAAGGTGAATGGGTCCTTGATGGGGATTTTTTAACTTTTTTTGAATGAGTTTTAAGTTTTATGTAATGTCTTTCAGTTCTAGGTCTAAGATAGTAGCTTTTAGTTTTAGATTCTCTAGAAATGCAATGTGAAAATGCAACAAAATGATGAATGCAATGTTGTTTTTATTTTTAAATGCAATTTTATGAGATCCAAATGATATACAAAATGAATCATTTGCTTTAATATTTTTCAGATTTGGAGAATGCAAAACAATGCAATGTTAAACCTTAAATGAGATGCAAGTTTGAATGAAAAGTAAGAAACCCTAAATGAGATCCAATTCAATGCAAGTGAATGCAAATGAATGCAAGATCTAACCTAGGATGCAAGAAAATATTTCCAAAAATAAAAAAATTACAATATTCAATAGGTCAGGTTCACCATTAATGTTTATGGGGAAAATAGGGTTTACAAAGATCAAAATGATAGACCACTAATTATCAGCCCAAAACATATGATTTTGTGTATGATATGATACAAATAACAATAAAAAACTAACCCTAACTATTATAGCAACTATGAGGGGAGTTTTGAGAGGCTAGAATGGTGTGACCCTTGCTACAAGAAGACTATTTTTAGGGCACAAAGGACTCAATCGCCTTTAGTGGCAAATGGGTCCTTGTTATGGTTTTTGAAACTAAGATCTAGGTTATACTCCCTGATTCCTACACTCTTGGATCCTCAGTTATCAGCTTCCAAAAACTTGTAGCAAATTTTGTAGCCTTCTTTCCATGTTCTTGCACTATGAATAACAACTTTTACAATTTGACAACTTTGAAAAACTTGCTTCAAACTTGTTATCCACTTCATCTTCAACCTGTAAATCTCCAAACACACATTCAAGAGGAGAAAAAATTGTTGATTGTTTGTGAACAGGGTTTTTCCTAAGTCAAACCCCTTGTAGGTAATTAAACCAAATGATGAAATATTGAAATTGAAGCATGTACATGAAATAATGAAATGTCGATACCTTGGAAGATGTCTTGGAATGTAAATTTTCAAACTAACATGAAGTGACCATGAATTTAATGTAGATCTTGATCTCAAATTGGATGTGAAATAATGCTTGCAAGTCGATCTTCAATGCTACATTAACAATCTTAGCTCAACAACAAGCTTGAATGCACTATGCCTTTGACATGATGAAATGATCTTCAATTGCTGCAATAAGACTTTGATAATCTTCCTTTGAAATGCTCTATAATGTTCTTAGACTCATAAACTTGCTTGTAGGATGCTTACTCAAAGTTGCTAGGTGAAACTATGTGAATTAGCCTCATATTTATACTAAATCTAGGAATTAACCTTGAAATTCAAATAATTCAAGATGACACCAGATCTAGGATTTAAAATCATTATAATCCCACCAAAATTAAATGCAAAAAGGGGTGTCCTATGTTAGGAGGACCTATTTTCCAATAAAGGTAAATGGGTCCTATCACAACTTTCTAGGAGCATGCTTCGAGGGGATCAAATAACATCAAAAACCCACCTCAAATATGAAAAGAAAGGGGTGTCCTATGTGTAGAGGACCCATTCACCACTAAACGCAAATGGGTCCTAACACCATTTTCTAGGACCTTGAATTTTCCAAATTAAATGTCATGCCATATCATTATTGGGTGTCATATAGATCCTTCAAAAGGTGTCATTAATAAGGCTTAAATTTGAATTAAGGGGCCAGTTAAGCTCAATTAACGACAATTAATTAATGAAACCCTAGATAAGTGTGCAAGTGTAATACAACACTTTACAACACCCTAAATAAGGTACAATTTAAGTACATTTTATTAAAAGGGCCCTAGATTCAATGTGAATGTGTACAATACATTACAACACTAAATCAAGGCATTATTAGGTTAATTTTATGTCAATTATTCCAAAGCTAAGAGTGAAAAAGGGTTACTCTTTTCTGCACTACACCTCCAATGACTAAAAATGTGCTTGCATTCCTACTGGACCAACCTCAAAGGAAGAAAATGTTGTTTGAATCTATTAATAAAGTATTTGATTAGTAATTGAGTAAATTAGATTAAGCATAATTATTTAACACATCCTAGGAATTGTGATGAAGCTTTTGTTGGTTGTAAACCACACTGTGTAGTTTAACTTGCAACCAAACCTACACAATGAAAGCAAAAGCATAGCCCTACTTGAACATAAAATGGAGAGTACCATTTTGTTGGGGTGCACATGCCTCTTTTACCTGAGCATAAAGGTCTTCAAATCCAGACATTCCTTTCAGGTTACTTGAAATGAGCAATGTCGATTATGTATTGTGAAGGATACCATATGCCATAAAGTGCATGTTAAAAGGATAACATGTTTTCACACCTTCTATTTCGTATAAGACATTTATAACTATACATATCTCCATCTACATTTCATGACATTCTTTTTTTATACCAACTTGGATGTTTCAAAACACACAGTGTTTTACAACCTACTCTTAATTTGACCAATTTTATTTTAAAAACCAATGACTATAAGAAACCAAACAAAATATTAAAATTGGTTGTAATTTGTTTTCAATATTTTCAAAATTTATGATACTTATGTTCACCCAATTCTTTTTTATGGGCGATATGAAAATTTAGCACAAATTATTGACGACATGATTACAGTGTGTTTGGCCATGACAAATTGCTATTTTTAAAACATGTGTTTTGCAACCTACACTTCACAAGGTACCAAAAAATTTGTGCTTTCTAACCTACACTATAGAGAAGTGAGTCCTTTTTTCCATTAATAGCAACAATGGTTTTTTCTATATTTGAATTGCACACCTACAAATACACTATTAAATAACACATGCGTTGGGTATGTTGTGAATTGTAGGTTAAAAAAATGTTGTGTCTATCAGTGAGAATAAGTTAACTTATGACCATTCATTCTCACAATTCTCAAGATTTCTTCTCTGCATATAGAACACGAAGATGGGAAAACTTTTAATTATTGTTAAGGACTTTCGAAACATAAATTATTCATATTTTACCATTGAGAACAAAACCCCAGTTTATTGATTTCATTAATGTGTGCCAAATATTCATTTTGCACCCCAAAATGCCCAAAATGTGGCATCAACATATAATTAGCAAGTATGTGAAAACTATGAATAATAGTAAATTAAAACAGTTTCCCATAGCCGTAAACAAAGAGTGATATTATAAACTAGATTAAAATCTTAATCATTCACAGTCGGATTCCGATAGTATGTGCTAAATTTTCATATTTCCTACACATATATGGGGTTAACATAAAATTCGTAAAATCAAAAAACCTAAAAAAAAGCACACGAAAATATGTGGAACTTTACACTTGGTATGATAGTGGTTGTTCTCCTTACAAAATGGCATACCTGAGGAAATGAAATGACAGTTATGAATAGAGATTGAAACCCTAGTGAAGAAGAAATAAATCCATTCATTCACTTCTTTAAAGTTTCTGCACATACTGGAAAAAAGAAAAACATTTCTGGCAAATATATATACCTGGTAAATTTTATTGCTCAAATGATTTCAAGTTCATGATAGGATCGTGATTTCTTCTCTCCATAAAAAAAAAAAAAATGAAAGTTCAAAACACTATCAATAACTATTAATGGTATGAATTTCACATTACTCATAAACAAATACTAACCTGCCATACCTGCCCCCTTTTGTTTGTCTCTTCCAAATGTCTGCAACATAATTTGCGAGCTCCCCTTACCCTTGCAAAATGAAACGAAATTGTTTTTCCAAGCTACTTTAAAAATGTAGAATATGTAAATGAAAACACATTGCTTTTCTAACCATCATTTTTTAAAGATGTTGACGTACTAGACCACATCAATCTTCCATCATTTTTCGAAACTCCCATGACCACCTAGTCGGTAATGGCGCGGGGCTAAACGTCCATCCGTCATACTCCTCCGTCTAATCTCTCATCATCATGCCACTATATGGGGGATGGGCATAATGTTATGATGTCTAAGACATGTCATTTTGTAGGGAGAATAGTTGTTGTCAATTTTAGTTGGTAGTCTTATGTATCTCACAGCTACTAGCTCATATATCATGTAAGTTATTAGTTTGCTTTCAAATTTTATGCAAAATCCAAGTAAAGATCATTTTAGTGAAATGAAAAGGATTTTGAGGTATGTTCATGGTACAAATAGTTTTGGCATTTTGTGTGTACACCTACAGATGATTTTGGTTTAGTTGGATATACGACAATGATTGGGATGGTTCCATTGATGACAAAAAATGCACTTTATGTTATTTATTTAGTTTTTGTTCAAGTGTCATTTCTTGGTCTTCAAAAAACAATCATCAATGTCTTTATCATCAAATAAAGCTGAGTATTTTGAGTTAAAGCAAAAACAAAATATGCCAACAATTATATTGTGTGATAATAACTCGACAATTGCTATCAATCAAATTTTTATCTTCCATACTATAACCAAACACATTGATATTTTTCATTATTTTGTTAGAAATATTATGGCTGAAAGATAGGTTGAAATAAGGTTTTACAAAACCAATGATCAGCTTGCTGATATTCTTACCTAGGCAGTTTCAAAATTTTGAAAGATTAAAACAAATGATGGGCGTTTGCTCATTAAGCATGAAGGGGGAGATTGAAAGTATTAATGCTCAATCAACCATCACACTATTTTAAATGACATGTAGCATCCTCCACCATTTGTTATTTTGATTGGAAGGTGTTGTGTAAGCTACCTTTGTATATATACTTTGTTTGTTAACATTTTTGACAACTAGTTTGTGAACAGTTTAACATTTTTATTTTAAAATAGCTCCTCCTCCTATACATAAATTTTTGTATCTTGTTGGATAGTATAAAACCCTCTATTTTCTTAATGAAATGTTTCCATTAGAAAACTTGATTTTCTGAAAGTGGTTACCAACAATTTAGATAGGGTCTAATTTGAACACCTCTACCTTTATACTACTCCAAATTTTGTAGAATATGCCTGCAACTACCACCAACTTTTGAACGTTAATATCAGACGAGGCAGCCAAGAGATTTTTTCTGTTGTCATGCTAACCTTAAAAGGTGTGTTCTACCCTCTCTTCTTTTTGTTTCCAAGCAATATTACAGCCATAGGAGTCAAGCAACTCCCATTAGCACCTGCCCATGGCTTTTCATTCCAAATAGCAATTAAAGTTTCAATATAGTTTCTTGATAGGCCTCTAACTATTGAAGAGTTTGACGTTACCTTGCAAACCATGCCCAATATTAAAAGCCCTGAAAACGATGGGCTACTAGCTGAATTTCTTAAAATATTACATTAGAACATACTGCTTTACTATGTATTCGGAGGCTTATGAGAAAGGCTCTCTAGGATAAAATATTTATCAAGGGTTAGATCTGATTAATTCCTAAAGGTAAAATTACTGATACCATCTTAGGCTAGCATCTTATTATGCTCCTTAATACTACAAACAAAACTATAGCGAAAGCCCTTGCAAAAAGAATCAAATCTATAACCCAAGAGTTAAATTGGAATATCATAAAGAATGAAATGACAATTTAGTGTGAAAATGTTAAAGTAGATTGAATTTGGACAAAAAAGAATATCTCATGTTCAAAGATGTTATCTTATCACTATGTATTTTTGTTCCTTTTCTATTTCTTTCTTGTGATTTAAATGTTAATACTCAATCTAATTATTCATTGTTGTTTGGATTATCTGAGTGCTGGATTGAATTATATTATTTGAAAAGGGGATATTACTTATTTTTTGAAGAATAATAAGTACTGTCTTTACTGTTCATATGAAACTTTCTAGAAGTTATTGGATGTAATATGGAGTTTGAATTGGGTGGTACATTCTTTAGATTGGCTGAATAAATATTTACTCTTGATTATTAAAGGAGAGGGTACGTAAGAATAAGAAGTTGGCAGGATCTTTACTATTTATATTAAATTTGTTTAAAATTATTTAGTTGTAAGTAGTACATTCTTTAAATTTGAGTGTACAAATATTTACTCTTGATTGTGAAATTATAAAATATTTAAAAGTAATAAGTCTTAATGATCTTTATAGTACTGCAGAGTCTCAATTAAAGAGTACATTCTTTAAATTTGATGGGACAAATATTTACTATTGATTCCATAAAATATTTATAAGTGATAAGACTTTACATCTTTATTGTTCCTTAAAACTTGCCAATTTTTTTTGAGATATACTGAATTAAATTATTGGACGGATCTAGATGATATTTACACTTGATCCCAGAAAATGTTCCCATAAAACTTGCCTAAAATTATTCAAAAGTACTGCAGACTCTCAATTAAAAAGTATATTCTTTAAATTTGATAGGACAAATATTTACTTTTGATTCCAGAAAGTATTCAAGAGTGATAAGTCTTCAGGCCTTTATTGTTCCTTAAAACTTGCTTAAAATTATTGGACAGCCTATTGATCTAGTAGATGATATTTAAGAATAGTCATAATTACTGGATCTCAAAATATATTAAATAAAAAACAAAAATAGTAGACGCTGCGAACTATAAATAAGGGTAGCGAGTGGAGGAGAAAAACCACAGAATAGAAAGCATGGCTGTGAAAAGTGGTAAGAGCAGCATGTTCTCATCTATTTCATTATGTGTAATGCTTATGGTATTTTTACTAGTAGATGTGGGAGTGAGTCAGAATTGTGGGTGCTCCAGTGGACTGTGTTGTAGTCAATTTGGATACTGTGGAACGGGCAATGCATACTGTGGAGAAGGTTGCAGAGAAGGCCCTTGTTATTCTTCTCCTTCTGCTGCTGGTGGAGGAAGTGTGAGTTCCATAATCACTGCTGATGTTTTTAACTCTATAGTTGGAGAAGCAGGCAGTGGGTGTGAGGGGAAGGGGTTTTATAACTATAGTGCTTTTATTGATGCTGCAAATGCTTTCAAAGAATTTGGTACATCTGGGTCTTCTGATGTTAAAAAGAGAGAATTGGCTGCCTTCTTTGGTAATGCTGCCCACGAGACTGGAGGTAACATATGCGCCCTTATTTTATGTATTTGTTGTTAACTTATCTGTCATCCGGCAAATACGTGGCAGATTTGTTTTGTTGGCAAATTGTTACATGTGGCAATTTTTGATGTGGCATGGAAAGTATGATGGCATTTTGGACGTAGCATGGAATATTTGATGGCATCTGTTTAAAGCGAAAGAATTGAAAAGTGTTTAATGATATTGTCGGCAGTTTTTAATTGGGACCACCGTAAACTGACAAGTCTAAATGCATTATTGATTATTGTCAGTCCTTTCTCGCCAAGTATGGACTTTGCATGGCGGACTCCAAATTTTGGTTAAACTTGATTAAGGTTGTGGGTATTGGTTTATTCTGAGCAAACGATTTTTTGTTGCGTTTTGAAAGTTGAATTCATTTTGCAAAACAAACAGGAAATGTTCGGTTGGAACAGGATTTTCTGTGCGAATCAGGAAATTTGTTTGACGGATTCAGACAGGTTCATTGTTTGTTCTTTATTTTCAATAGAGTTTCAGGCTTGTGTATTTATCTTTCTTGAAAAGAATATAAGTTTGATTATTTGTTCGTTCTTGCTCATATATGAGAATCTGGGGCGTATGAAAGAAGGAAGCAACACTCTAAGGCAGAACAGAGTATTGTGTTTCTGGTTTGAGATTATTTGGGCAGAATCCACAGGTATGAAGGTTTATGTTCTTGTTCAATTCTGAAGAGGGTCTCGAACCCAAAATATGGCTTTGCAGTGCTTTAGAAGTTTGATTAAATCTTTTGGGGTTTTAAACCCAGGGTTCTATATACAGTTTTTGTTGGAAATGTGTAATCGTTTCTGTCAGTTGCAAAGCATAAAACCGTTATTGAAACTGTCTTTGAATATCTCTCAAACGAAGGTTAATGTTTATCAAAAACAGATTCGCAATCTGAAGCTTAAAGATTATCAGTTTTATCGAAAACAGATTCGTAATCTGAAACTGTTTTTTTGAAGCATTTTTAAGAGAATGTTGGTTGAACAGTTTTCTAACTGGTTCAATTAGAAATTTGCAACTGTTATGTTTCGAAGTTTATATATACACTTGTATTCTTCAGATGGATATATGTGTGTGTGTAAAATATATATACATATGTATGCATCTGAGGGCAAGAGGGTTTTAAAGTTTTGATTATAAACTTATATACATGTACGAGTGATATAAGCACATTTGTATATGTATGTGAGTTGAGTTAAATTTCTGAGCAGTAGTGACTGCCGATTGTAAAAGATTGGAATGAATGAAAGGTACAGGTTCATGGAATGGTTTTTCTCCCTATGACAAAATCATGAGATTTTGGAGGGTTTTCCACTCGGCACAAATTTGGTGTTTCTTCATGGTTGTGAGTTTCATTTCTTTATGCTTATGATGAATGCTTATGCTTCTACTGCTCAAATCGTAAATATTCTGTTTTATATTGCTTAGTGCAAAATTTGAAGGTGTTTTTAATTTGACAGTATAGTTCTGATTCACCCCCTCTCTCAGAACCATAACACTTCCAACATTTGTATACTTTCTTTTTCTAAACTATGTTGCTAAAAATAATATATGCATTGCATGATAGGGTTCTGCTACATTAATGAGCAAAATCCTCCAATGAACTACTGTGATTCCTCCAACACACAGTATCCTTGCCAGCCTGGAAAGAGTTACCATGGCAGAGGTCCTCTGCAACTTTCATGGTGAGTAATATATTTTCATTTCCTGCCCAACTACTTTGAGTAAGTGAAATGCTAATATAATGTAAGGTGATGACAGGAACTATAATTATGGGCCGGCGGGGAACTACTTGGAATTTGATGGGCTGAACAATCCAGACATTGTGGCAACTGATGCCACTATCTCATTTAAGACGGCAGTGTGGTTTTGGATGATGGGTAGCAACTGCCATGAGGCGATAACATCTGGGCAAGGTTTCGGAGCCACGATTAGAGCCATTAATGGCATGGAATGCGATGGAAACAATTCTGAAACTTTGGATAGCAGAGTCGGTTATTATCAGAAGTTTTGCATGCAGCTTAACGTTGATCCTGGATCGGATCTTCGGTGCTAATTTGGTTTTACTTACTATCATATTACTAGTTAAAATAACAAGGCAACAAGCTGCCATAGTTGCCGATCCACTGCATGTTCATCTAGACCGCGCATCTACATCTATATCTATATTTCACAACCCATCGTAATTATAATATAGTATGTTTGTTTTTTCATTTCCTTTTGGATGTCCCACCTCGTAATACTTGAATGCAGCAACGTAATACTTGATATATTTGAATTTGTTGTTTCTGAGGTCATGGATGCATCTGAGAATTATATTACATAACAGTGGATCTACTTATAATGGAGGCTGTATGTTTTAATTCTCGAGAGGCGTGGTTCTATTAAATGAAAAAGAAACTTATAAAATTCAATGGCCAATAGGTTACAGGCTTATCACTATATAGTTGGGCTATTGGTATGTTAAACAGAAAAGTTTAAATAAGATAATTATTTATTAGTTTTTTTTATTAATAAGAGATGATAGAAAAATTCAGCTCTAGGAAAATTCACCGTCAGCAATTTATTGATGGAAAATTCACCGTCAACAATTCACCGCCACCAGCAATTCACAGCTATGGAAAATTAACCGCCAAAAATTCATGCAATTAATTTTTCGCGTGGTGAATTTTCATGGTGGTGAATTTTCCGAGGTGAATTGTTGGTGGTGAATTTTCTTTCATGTTCTTTCTTGAGAGCTGATAATTCTAAATTTAAATGTCATTATAACACTATTAAATTATTGGATGATTTGATCATTGAACTGAATTATATTTAGTCTAAAATTATACAAGATTCATAATGTTTATCATTTATCTCATAGGGTTTTGTCATTTACACTATTTATTATATTTTAATTTTATTATTATACCATATGCCTCTTAATATAATTGATAAATATCTCAACTATGCCTGTTCATAAGAAAAAATAAGATTATAGTTTATTGACATGAACTATGTTGTCTATGGGTTGACAAAACTTGGGTATAGATAATGATGCATATTAATTTAAAAATAACAATTTAATCAAGAAACATGCCATACAATTGATACAATCAACTCGTTGTAGTATTCAAAGAATTATTGATGTGGAAAAGAGTGCATGTTAGATGCTTTTGAAACTTAATAATCATAAAATACAAAATCATGCTATAAACAGTACTATAATGAATTTTTAACATAATTTAATCAAGCAACATGCCATACAATTGATAGAATCAACTCATTGTACTATTCAGATAATTATTGATGTGGACAAGAGTGCATGTCACATTCTTTTGAAACACAAAGATCATGATACTTGTATCAATACAAACTCATGCTATAAACAATACCATAATGAATTTCCATATCCAATTAGCTGCCACAAAAATGTAGATTCAATATGGCTCCCATAGTACAAAAAATGCTCTTACTTTTTTTTTCTTTTTACTACATAGTTTGCATTCTCTTATCTTTGAGTAGTATTAAAATGAGTTTAGCCAACAACATTTTGAATAACTCATGGGGTTCCATTAATGAGATAATACTATGTGTCAAACTTGCTCTCTCCATGCCACCCACATCTAATATTACTTCTAAGTCTATAGTTAATTCTTGTGGCTTGTGTATGATTAGGCACAACATTATTTTGAATAAAATATCTATGGTTGTCTCTTGTAATTAGAGGAATAGGAGTCCGAAATAGGCTATGTATGTCACATGCCATGCTTGAATAATCATTATACTCAATAATTGCACACAGTGATAATCCATGTGTTCACTAACAAAATGGAATGAAGTCAAATTTAGGGGTGGAAAGCCAACTCCTTTTGAAAGGATATTTTGCAATCTCCCAAAGGTCTCATGGGTAATTGGGTTAGTTTGTAGGTGTATCTATGGTTTTTGTAACCCCCCTAGAACCATGTCCATCTCAAATAAATTTTTGCTTCGGTTTTAAGTGTTTTATTTCTCAGGTTTATGAACATATGTCAAGTCCCGCTCAGGTTGCTACAACCCTATTTTTGTCTAATTTTTTGAAATAATTCCTAAATTATACCTTTGTGTCAGTTCTTTTTAAAGTTATGATAACTACTTCGGAACCTGAAATAGTTCTCACAAATAGGGAAAGCATCGATAGAGGGTAAATGGAGATGAATTGTAAGTAAACTAATGTAAGTTCAAAACTTTTTGTAGGTTTCAAAACATTTGTTGGTTCTTAGAACAATTTCTACTTAGTTAAAGGAAATTATGCAAGAAATAAAAATAATACATTACACAAAGAACATTAAACAAAACTAGAGACTATTAGATATTCAAAATGCATCACATTACAAGAAGCGAACAAATATATAAAGTAAAGAATAGTTATATTATAATATATTAAGAGAAAGGAGTATAAGCTTTTACGCACAAAGAGTGAAAATTAGGATGTGGATTCCCTCCACAACCTCCTGAATCCTCTCAATCTATGCAGGAGAGAGCAAGTTTTCATAAAACTCTATATAATAAGCAAAAAAAATCATCGCATTCCTCTTGAGCCCAGTGCATAAGAGAGTAATAGCTTGTTTGATTTCTTCTTTCCTAATAGCAGTAGCAATGCAGATGGCACCTCCAACTAGGCCTTTTTGTGGTTCTTTGCTCAAGCATCCCAAGGAAGATTCAACACTGGCTATGTGTGCCAGCCTTACCAGTGTTTCAGTAGCTCTACCACCCCACTCAAATTTACCAGAAGTTTGGATTATGTTATATATGAACCGCTCTAGGAGTGTAAAGTTGTGGACATAAACTTGCACTAGGAAATTCTCCCCTATGATTCTCCTGATCACTCCTTTAACATCATTCCTTATGACGAAAACCTCCCTTAACTAATCAACCACTAGTTGTCGCATAGAGTTGCACTCCGCACCTTCGATAATGAGCAAATCTCATTTTGAGGTTGCATCACTTGAAGTGCTCAACATTTTGAGAAAAAAATTGAGATGTGAAGAATGGAAGGTAACTCCTCTAAATTTATAGAGGTAGAAGTTGGGCATCATATCCGAAAGATCAACCATGAAGAGATTTTCTAGGCAGAAACTAGTGGGTAAGTATTTTGCCAAAATTATTTAGATTAATATGGAGTAGCGAGTGATGTGATGAAGTTGCTAGATTTATGATTACATGAGCTTCGACATTGGTGTAAAACATTCTAATTAAATTATCTTGCATGCATTGGATCACAACCAAATGTGTAATTAAATGAAGAGGAACTAGGAGTTGTAGGTTTTTCAAATGTATGGGGAGCCATGAGGCTTACATATATGGAGCAGTGAGATATTATCTTAGTCTACTCAACTTGATATGAAATATGTAATTATGATACTTCAAAGGGACCATAAATATTTTGTTAATAAATATTTTGTTAGAAAATATTTTGATGGAGGTTATAAATTAATCATTTAAAAGATGGTGGTTATGAAAACCAAAATGGTCCCAGGAAAGGAAATCTATAAATACACAGTTAAAAAACACTGGAAGGGTTCAAACTTTAGATTTTGATTACACTGTAATGTAAGGGAAGTAATAAATAAGGACCATTGTAACTCACTCATTTTTTAATACATTCATTGTTTGTGAATAGTGGAGATTTAAAAGTAATGTACTATTTATGCATATGTCTTTGAGCTTAGATAAATAGGTGAATGCTACTTTCTTTGTGAATTAGATGCTTCACTACACTATTTTATTTTCCTTTGGAATGGAGTGAGGTTTAAATCTGAATAATCATTTTTTAACACCCCAACCTTTGTGTTGAAGTATTAGAAATAATCATTTCAAGTCTTACCACCTTGGTATCATGGTTATGAACCAACATGTAAGTTATGCCAGTTTTTCTTTCTAGTCAAAAGCATATCCTTAAGAAATAGCTATACCATTAGAGGGAGTTGTACGTCGTTAAAATTCAATGGAAGATCACCAATGAAATGGTGATCTCTCCAGTTGGTCATTACTTATTTATCTTCATTATGGGTAATAAAGAGTCATGTTAATGTAAGTTTGAAGAAGACAAATCTGTCAACCAACAACTTAGGCTAACTAAGAGGTAAAATTTAATGTTATTTAATTAGGAGGCTTATTTTAGATTCTTGATTTAATGATTCCCTCAGAGCTTAAGTATATTGAGCTCAATTTTATGGGTTCTATCTAAGTGTTTTAATTCTATCATATTCTATTCTATTTTATGATAAGAAAAAAGGGATTCAAGAGAAAAAAGAAGGAAATAAATTAAATTAGGAAAAAGAGGAGAGGAGAGGAAGTGAGATTGCAACCCATAAAACATTAACTAAATTGAGAACTTCCATGAAAATAAAAAATAAACAACTTGAGCCATTATCAATATGATTTATTCCCCCTCCTATTCCTTCTCCACCTCTAATAGCACACCTAGTCATTGTTAGTTTATTGACATGAACTATGTGTGTGTAAGGGTTGACAGTTAATGGGTATAGATAATGATACATATTAATTAAAAAGAATAATTTAATCAAGAAACATGTCATATAATTGATAGAAACAAATTATTGTAGTATTCAAAGAATTATTGATGTGGAAAAGAGTGCATTTAGGAGCACCTAGACGTATTTGCAAGCTTGCATCACCCAAAAAAATGATTAACTTAGTTTTGTTTGCTCTTCTTTCTGTGTTGTTTTTGTTATGTTTTCGTTGGCATACCATGGTGGGGTATGTTGGCAGAGAACTTGATGGAATTGTTATTACTTTCAATTTGTTATCTAGAGATCTTTATGTGAGTACACGTAACCACACTTTTGGAAACTGTATATTATTGGGAAGACTTGATTGTGCACACACAATTTGGAATATCTCTATACTTTGATTGTATTGAATTTCATTGAAAACTTATTTTAATTATTTTTTCAAAGGCAATGCCTCACTTTACATTTGCATTCACAACATTGTCTCCAAAACTATTTAAATTTTGATTGAAATTAAAAAACCCATGGTCGGGGCGACTAGCATGTGGCAATTCGTATTTTGAGTTGAGGCATCAATATCTTCTAGGAACTTGGGACCAAATTGTTTTATTTTTTGTTGCTTGTTAACATCTTGTGCACTTCATGTTCCAATGCATTAGAGAGGGGCAATTCATTATTTTTGTTTTTTGTGAAGTACAAATTCCTCCAAAGGAAAATGTGTGGGGATATATTTGCAGTTAAAATTTTTTTAATGATGATTTTTCCAACACATAAGCTTGTGGTAAGGGGGTCGATTCATTTGGAGGGGTGATTGTTTAGTGTTTACTGATGTTTGAACTTTATAAAAAATAAAATCAATGTTGAAGAGGGGTTCGAATAGCCTAGGAAAGGAGAATTTTTTTTATCTGAAAGTCAAATTATAATAGACATGTGATATAAATAAACCCCGCAAGGAGGAGAAATCCTATCACAATCATAATAGACAAGTGATAGAAACAAACCCTGCAAGGAGGAAAATACCTATCACAATTATAATAGACATGTGATAGAAATAAACCCTACAAGGAGGATAATCCCTATAAGGATTATAATAGTCATGACAAGCTTGTGAGCAATAGAACTCTTTGTTGCTGCAGTTATTCAAGAACTAGAGAGGAAATCCTCAAGATGGACACACATCTCCAAAGAAAGTTTTCCTTTCCCCTAGTGTGTAGGCAAGGATAACACGTTGGAAACTTGTGTTTTCATTTATGTCAGCATAGTGTTGTTGCATTGATGTCAACCCTTGAGGAAATATGTTGTTTGCATTATGTTGTTAGTAGTATTGTCACTATTATCAACCTCTAATGTAGCAATGATGAGTAATTTCTTGTGGATATCACCCTCTTGTGTGGTTGAGATGCTGAGAAAGTATTGCAGATGTTGAGATGGTGTTTGTGGTGCTTAGTTTCCAAGTTCTTTTAATAAAATTTGAATAAAAAGAGTAGAGTGTGGCAAAGTGGTGTTCTAGTTTGTGCTCCACATTTCTTTGGTATTGAAGAGCTATGCTTTTTGGTTTAGATATGTTGATCAAAGGTATCCGTGGATGTTATATATTGAGTTTCATGTTCTGTATCGTTTGACAGATGAAGTTGTGTTCACTAGTGTGTCAACTATGAAGCAATGTTGTCTGGGAGAAATGGAATTGCTCTACATTTCTCCATGTTGTGTTTTTTGTCTTGTGGATCTGGGGATGTGTTTAAATGTTTGTATCTATCTTCATTAAGAATTGTTTGAGTTTTGGTGCTCAGCAAGGCTAGATTCATAAGTTGTAGTGTGTGGAAGGCTAATTGATTGCACAAAATGAACATATTCTTAAGGTATATGAAGTTGTGATTTATTTTTGTATTTTAGGGAGTTGATGGAATATTCCAAAGTGATGTTGAGTGTTGTGTTTGGTCCATGAATCATCTAGGGTGTTAACACAGGTTTAGCCAACTTGGTGTGTTAGCACTAATTATGGATATGTGTTGATGTTTTTGGAAGCATGATGTGGCGTGTCAGTATAGATTTGGGTCTGATTTAAGTTGTTTCATGGTCCACCTTCACTTCTTTCCACCGTGGAAGTTTTTGGTGCGAACCTATTTTGAATTTGCATGCTTGAGGTGCATAGTTGACCTTGGAGACTATTTTCAAGGTTACAAATTGTATATATGTGTGATGAGTTGATGGAGGAATGGTGAGTGGAATGGGTGTGATGCAAAATATGTTGAGGTGCAAAAATTGATTAAGTGTAGTGGGAGCTTCAACAATTAGGACTACTAGAAGCAATGGCAGAAAGTGTCTACATTCTTCATAGTACCTGATGTTATTGCAAGCAGTATGCTAAAGGTTGTTGATGGCCTAAAATTGTAGTGGTGGATCTTTTATATTGCTCTAAGATGGATTTCTCATTGTAACAATTGTATTTCTTCTTTGTAATTTGGTAGTAGGCCCCTCTTTCTTTTGGGAAGTGTTTCCTCTTGCAGTGCGCATATTATATTCAATGTTGCAATTACTTTATATTGTGAGCTAATCTTCACCGTGGTTTTCCCCTTCTTTGTTTTTCCATGAAAATTTGGTGTTCTATTGTGTATGGTTTTTGATGTATTTTTGTTTCATTTATTAAATTTTATTCTAAATCTGATTAAGGATTTATGGAGTAATAAGGATCTGAATGATGATGAAGTTTTTGATGTTTTAATTTACAACTGATTCACCCCCCCTTAATTGTCTTTTGCATTCAAAAATTGGTATCAGAACAAGGTTCCTTAGAAGAAAGCTTAACCTCTTGAGGAAGATATGGATGGTGCACAAGAAGGAGGCTCCTTTGTTTGATGGATCAAATTATGCATTATGGAAGACCAGGATGGAATGTTTTCTTATCTCTCTAGTGTTTGGAGTTTGGAAGTTAGTTGAAGCTAGATATACCATACTTGCAAATGGTCTAGCAACAGATGATGAGATCAAGGCTTATGAGAAAAATGGAAAAGAAATATATGCTCTCTTGAGTGGTCTTGCTAATTCAGAACTTGTGAAATTTATGAGCTACATATCTTCTAGTGAGATTTGGAAAAAGCTGAAAAGTATCTATGAAGGAGATGATAAGGTCAAGAAAGTGAAGATGAAAAATCTAAAGACCAAGATTGAAATCATGTGGATGCTAGAGGATGAAGATATTAAACACTATATGCATAGAGTGGATGAAGTTTTCAATTCCATCAAAGTCGTTGGTGGAAAACTAGAAGAAGATGAGGTGGTAAGGAAGGTACTAAGAACTCTTCCTAAATCTTATAGCTCTAAAGTTTCTACTATTGAGGAAGCTCATATTTTAGATAATCATTCTAAAGATCAATTGTTTGGTGCTTTAACTACTTTTTAATTGAGAGAGATTGGTCCAAGTGATTGAAGAAAAGAGTATTCCTATAAAATTGGCAAAGTAGAGAAGAAAGAGGAATCAGATCAGGGTGACTTTGACGAGATAGAAGAAAATTTTGTGAGATTGAAAAGGGCACTAGAAAATATAGAGGTAAGCTATCCTTCAAATGTTTCAATTATGGAAATATAGGTCATTATGCCTCAAGATGTCCTATCACGACATCAAATGATAAACATAAGGAGAATAAAGGTAAATAAACTAAGATAAGTTATTATGTTAAAGAATCTATTCCAGTATATCTGATGATGAATATAATTAATCAGATGATGAAAATGACAAATGCTTGTTCATGGATCTAAATGTTGGAACTAGTTTTGTTAACTCTAATAGATGTGTGAAAGAAATTACTCTAGAAACAGGTCATAATATCATAGGGACTATGGTGACTTCTTTTCATGTAATAGAGAACAAAACTTACTAGATTATTGATAGCAGACACTCAAATCATATGATAGGTGATAAGAGTAAGTTTTTTAAACTAGATAATTTTGAAGGAGGTATTGTCAAGTTCGGTGATGATACATCTGCTAAGACATATGGAAAAGGTTCAATCAGTTTTGATGGAAAGCATAACACAAATGATGTTATTTATGTTAAGGGTCTCTGACATAACCTTCTAAGTGTAGGAAAATGTGTAGCAAAGGATAAAATATTGTGTTTCAAGATAATGGTTGTGAGATTAGAAAAGGCTTTGAAACTATGGTTTTTGTAGGAATAAGCATGTATAGAAATTTATATCAAGTCAAGGGTGCTAATGGTCAGTGCTTAATGAATCAAATCAATGAAAGTTGGCTATGGCATAGTAGAACGTGTCACATCAATTTTGATAGCCTAGTGAGGATTGGCTTTGTTCAAGTTGTGAGATATTTTCCAAAGATTAAAAAGCCTATTAATGTAGTCTACAAGGAATGTCAGATCAAGAAGAAAACTAGAAAGAGTTTGAAAATGAAAGAGAATTCTACCACATGACCTTTAGATTCAGTACATACAGATCTTTGCATACCTACTAAAACAAGAAGCTTTCAAGGTGACAGCTATTTCATATTATTAATTGATGATTACTCTAGAATGACTAGGGTAACTTTTATCAAAGAAAAATTAGAAGCTCTAGATAAGTTTAAGGCATTTAAAGCTATGGTTGAGAATGAAATGGATATAAAATAAAATATTTAAGATTTGACAAAGGTGGAGAGTTCACCTCCAATTAGTTTAACAATTTTTGTGTAGATCATGGAATAAAGAGGCATTTGTTATCTCCTACGAATCCTCAATAGAATGGATTGGTAGGAAGGAATAATAGAACTGTTTAGGAATTAGCAAAGAAAATGATGAGAGAATAAAATCCGTCGGATGTCTACTAGAGAGAAGCAATTCATGCTATAGTTTACATACTTAATAGAGAACAAGAAAGGACAAATAGTTCAAAGACTCCCTATGAGTTATGGTATGGAAGAACTCCTACTATCAAATATTTTAGAGTATTTGGAAGAAAAATCTATATCAAGAGAGATGAAGAAAACTTAAGAAAGTTTGATGTAAGATCTAATGAAGGAATCTTCCTTGGATACTCTACAAAAAGAAAGGATTGTTGACAACAAGAGGCTAAAAAGGATTGTTAAAAGTGGAAGTGTCAAAGTGGATGAAGACTTACATAAAATTTCAGTGTTGATACAAAGATGTGAATTATATGAGTCCTCTAACAGAAAACAAGAAAAATATGAAGGAAATGAAAAATAAGTGGAAATTGAAGAGGATGAGGCTCTAGAAAGGATCCCTAAGACTCTTAAGTATGTGCAGAAGAATCATTCTAAAGATCATATCATTGGTGAAAAAAGAAGAGGTTTATTGACAAGAAGAAAGGCTGCTATGATGTAGAAGAACAAGTAAATATATGTTTATTCTCCAAAATTAAACCTAAACTAGTGATTGAAGCATGCAAAAATGAATATTGGATCAAGGCTATGGAAGAAGAATTAATATAGATTGAGAAGAATCAGACTTGGAAACTTGTCCCAAGACCAGTACAAATAAGAATTTTATTGGAACTAAATGGGTATTTTAGAACAAGCTAAATGAGAATTGAGAAGTTGTTAAGAACAAGGCAAGTCTTGTGTGTAAAGGCTACTCACAAGTAGAAGGAATATACTTTGAGAAAACATTTTCTCTAGTGGAAAGAATAGAGGCTATTAGGACGTTTTTGGCTTTTGCAACACATAATGATTTCAAATTTTATTAGATGGATGTGAAGTTTACATTATTGAATGGTGAGTTGGAAGAAGAGGTATATATTGAACAACTAGAAGGATTTGAATTATCAGATAATCCTAATATGGTCTATAGATTGAAGAAGGCGTTATATGGAATCCTACAAGCTCCTAGAGCTTGGTATACAATATTGGATAGATATTTGTTGTAGCATGGATTCAATAAAGGTACCAAAAATATCAATCTTTATTTAAAAGTTGAGAAATATAAAATCTTGATTGTAGTTGTGTATGTTGATGATATAATCTTTGGAGGAAATGAAGCAATGTGCAAGAGATTTGCAGAAGATATGCAAAATGAGTTTGAAATGTCAATGTTTGGGGAGATGAATTTCTTCCTTAGGCTTAAAATCAATCAGATGAAAAAATGTATCTTCATTTCACAATCAAAGTACATGTCAAAGAAACGCTAAAGAATTTTGGAATTGAAGACTCTAAATCAATATGCACACACATGGTTATTGGCTGGATGTTGAGAAAGAATAATGAATCTCCTAAGGCTGATTAGAGAAATTATAGATCAATGATCAAGGTATAACTGCTATACCTAACTGCTACCAAACCACATATCATGCATGCAATATGTCTTGTGGCTAGATTTCAAGAAGATGCTAGAGAGCCACATGTGTCAATAGTAAAAAGAATATTCAGATACTAAAAGGGCGCTCTACAATATGGATTGTGGTATCCAAAGGATATTGATTTCGAGCTCTAAGTGCCTATATGGATATAGATTGGGTAGGTTGTGTGGATGATAAAAGAAGTACAAGTGGTGGTTCTTTCTTTCTTAGAAGAATTTTGGTCTCATTACTAAGAAAAAAAGTAGGATTCAATATCATTATCTACTACAAAAGCATAATATATTATCACAACCTCTTGTTGCACACGGGTGTTGTAGATGAAACATACTTTGAAGGATTATCAAAGTATAATATGATGAACCTATTTCTATCTTATGTGAAAATACAATTTGTATCAACATTTCAAAGAATATCGTAATGCATTCAAGGAAAAAGCATATTTCAATTCGATATCACTTTTTTGAGAGAGAAGGTTGTAGGGAATGAAGTGAAGTTGGAGTATGTGCCTACTAAGGATCAAGTTGCAAATATTTTCACTAAGGCTCTTCCTATAGATACATTTGAGTATCTTTGGTAGAAGTTGGGGGTTATTTCCCCTCCTTCATTTAACTAGACGCATAAGAGTGTGCATCAATCATGTAGAACTATTCAAGATCAATTTTCTATTCTGGACTAATGGAGGCTATCTCTCAAGGGAAGTAGGTAGTAGTGGCTGTTTACTGGTGTTGTCTTTTGAAGTTGTGTCAAAGGAAGTAAGTGCAATTGTTGTCCTTTATAGGTTTTTCATTTGTATATGTGAGTGATGGCAAAGGGGGAGTAGAAGAAAATAAATTGTTTTGTTCTTTGTCATTGATGTCAAAAGGGGGGAAAGTTAGTTGAAAAACCATATTTAGAAAAGGGAATATAGAGAAAGTGTTGAAAATAATAAATGTTTGCGTAAGGGGGAGCAGTACTTGAGAAATATGTGTTATTGTTATTGATGGTTTTTCATATCAGGTGTTTCCATCAATGAAAAAGGGAGAAATATTTCGAAACTTGTGTTATCATTGACGTCAATAGACTGTTATTATTGTTACCTATTTTTAGCTACAACTCAAAATAGGTGGAGCTAAATTAAATTTATCACAGAAAGGTGCAAAATTTGTGCTAAAAGTATTCATTGAATTTCAAATTTTGATTATGCAAATGTTTGTAATAGAAGAACTCATAAATTTGCATAAAAGAATGTTGTTTTTATTCATATTGGAAAGGTTGAAGTCCCGCACAAGCCGTGGGAGTAACTAAATTTGATTTACACAATCAAATGATAGATACAAGAAAATAAAGTACACTATACAACTGAGAGTAAAGAATGCATAGGGTAGAAAGTGATTCGTCATTGCCTGGAATGACAAATCATTGACAAGTTGAGGTCTTTAGTTGTGGCTCCAGCTCCAGCTCCGGCTCTAGCTCCAACTCCCAGCTCCAAAATCATCTACAAGAACGATGAAATATGGTATTAGAGATGGTCTCTAAGCAATGCGAATCAAATCCTATCATATGCCTACACTACCAACAGAAATATATTATACATTTGTTTAGGCATCCATCAGATGATTTCAGACTTCAAAGGCATAAAACTCAAGAGGAAGATTTTAGCTTCTTTTATTTTGCTAATATGTTTGTTTCAATGTGCAGGAATAGGTTCATCATGTTTGTGATCATTTTATTAGATATGTGGGGAAAAACGGGCTCCCACAAGGGTCCAGCCCGACATATCAAGAAGGTATGAAATTATTCTCTCATTCAACGTTCACATATGAGAGTCATCAAGCATCAAAGAAACAGTCATCATTTAGGACTGTCATCAAGCAGTGTAATAGCATGGTAAAACAAATGGAGTAAGTCATCTCTTGTTCATCATTTGAAAATATATCAAGAATAGTTACCAGTCATTCATTGTAAAAAAGCTATCATCAATGATGGAGCAGTAATCATGATCAAGTGCAAGACTCAATGTAAATGGATGATGCATATTGAGGTGTTTTCTAAAATCAATCTGCCATCAATAGTAAATTATTGTGATAAATGGTAGTTATAGGCATGAATGTATAGTTGGAGGGCAGTCAATATGGTAACAGGAAAACATTATTGCATCTTGTGATCAAAAGACATTTATAGTTTATTTTTGACAATTATAAAAGGAGCAGTAATTAAGTAATGAGTTACCTTAAGTGCACAATGGCCAGAATGTTTCATGTTCACAAAGAACACAGATATAAATAAGAGCAGCATTTGTTTTCAAATGTGAACTTGCTGTAGAAAAATTTTGTTTGTAGTTTTCAAAAAAGGACTGTCAAAAGTGATGATACGAGAGAGCTCTCTTTAAAGAATTATCAAACAGAAGAGGCCACTGATTTATTTTGAATCTGATTTATCTTGAATCATGTATGATCATATATACAATCAAAGGTAGTCTCAGAACAGTAACACTTCCCACCAGGAGAATAATTCACAGAAAAATCATACAAATATGTATGCAACAATTTGAATAAAAGCATGTTTTCTATAAGTGGAACAACATCACAGTATAAGCAAAATAAAAGTATCTTTTTCAAAGCTTTTGTTTTAGCATTGCTGCAAAAGATAGTACTTTTAAAGAAATAGCAGTACAAGGGTGTTATATTCAGTGTTGATCAGTCAAATGACTATCATTGCTGTCAAAGTCAATCAAATGTACAGATAAGCAAATCCAAATTGATGGTCTATTTCAAAATGCAGTGCTGAAAGTTCTATTATACATTAGGATATGTCATAAGCATGCTCAGAGTGGCAGTAAAATCTGTAAGGCAGTAGCCTATTTGAATGGTGGCTAATAACTCTATGATAACCTTGAAAGGAGTACCTCATAATGTGATGTTAGTTTTAATTTTTATGCAATCTGTTCACTGTGGTACCCTTGTTCTTTCTCTAAGTTTTCAGTCATCAAGGAGCTTTCTATAGAAAATGCAAGGAGTAGTACAAAGATTGTAAAGATTACAAGGAGGTGTCTTTATACAAAGGACAAAATAGGTATGAGAGAATACTCATAAGTTATGCAAATTCTTGCCTAGAATATTAAAATATTACTCACCATGGCGATTGTTACAGCATTAATATTTCAATATTGCTCATAAATGTTTTTATGGTGGAAAAATGCAATGTCTTTTTACCCATGTAAACATTTTGTTCTAAAAATGCAAAATACAATGAATTGAGAATACCCAGATGAAGATTGTTTAGGCCATGATCAGAATGAAAAAAAGAGAAACTCATGGCCTAAAGCTTTAAGAACCCTCAAACAACAACTAAGAATAATGCATGAAAAAGAGGAATACACAATATAGAAGCTTTCAAAAGTCCATGGTCAGCCTCAAAATGCAGAAAATAACAATAGAACATGGAGATAGTGGCGGCCAATGATGGCGAACTTTCACAAAGGGGTAAGGCTCAAATCCTCTATGGTGGCCTGAAAGAGGCTGAAAAGATTCATAGGAATGGAAAGATTAAATTACCAAAGCCGCCATGAATAAATCTTTTGAGAATTCTTTCTTGGTACGTATCCATCAGTGCAAGTCATGCCCTTTCAAGAGTTCTCATGGTGGCCGGAGTCAGACAAAGTGCAGATGACAAAGAATATATCAGATAGTGAACTGAGTCGCGGCTTTTAAAGCCTCATAATTGCTATGTAATGGAGTTGAGATACCTCAACTGGTAAAGAAAGAACTTTCCATGTGAAAATCAAAAGTTTTAGCTTAGAAAAACATCCAAAAGGTGCAGTCTCGAGCCAGTTCATTGGGAATTTTGAGTTTAAACCCTACTCAGCAATGGCGGCTAACAGTTTCTTCATGAAGCTTCATCAAAATCAAAAGAATAATGATGATTTATGGTTCAATGATTACTTTTGTGCATTCGCCCTAAGCTTTATTTTGGGTATTTTTATTTTTAATAATCATTATGTCTTTTAATTTTCCTTGTGGCCATGACTTTTTGAGTCAATGAGCCTAGCAAAGTGGTCGGCCTTATCAATAATGAAGATTTGTGCTAAAGTATTATGGCAGAACATTTAAATCATTGCCAAATATATGCCATGTAGTGTTATTTCAATTGTCTATGGTGGTCGGCTTATACTCATAGGGTTATTTGAATGATGAATGCTAAATGCATATTTAGAGTATATGATGTATAGTGCATGAAGCTATAGGTAGAGAATATGCCTTCAAGTTTAGCTTTATTCTTCATATTTATTTGCATTAAATAATGTAAATGAATTAATTAAATGATGCATTATAAATAATTTAATTAATTTAAAATCTTAAAATGCAAATAAAGATATTATGTAAAGTTGGATCATGATTTTAGTTCAGTTACACATCAGACATGACTAAAGAATTAGACGTGAAGATGGAGTTCCAATGTGCATGGGTGAATTGACAAGAACAAGATAGTTTTGCATGTTTTAGCCCACCTTTTCAGGGATTTCCAATTTAGTTTGAGTTGCAGATCAGTTGCATGCTTTATGACTGCAAGTTCGAGACTAAGTTCACTCATTTTTGCATGAGTTTGAACCACATTTTCAGGGATTTTTACTTCTGCTCAGTTTTCACCTTGGAGTTATCACTTTCTCATTGAAATTGACTTTCAATTACTTTTTCATGCACTTTGAAGTGCATTCTCATTGTATATATTGAAAAAGTTTATCTTTTTCATTTTTAGTTCTTGTTATTCAGCGTTTACATTCTGCAAAGTGAATTGTCTTGTAACTCAGTTTTTTCAAATTTAGATTAATACAATTTTATAGCTTTACAGGTTACTTTGGATTGTCGTCTTGCAGAGTTTTCCTTCATATTATTGAGCAATGAGGTTAGGATTTAGATAAAAGTGAGCAATGAGGTTAGGATTTAGATAAAAGTGAGCAATAAGTTTAAGCCCATGGCCTAAGTTTAAGATTGTTTAGGCTTAAACTGAACCAAGCCATGCCTCAATAAGACCCTCCATCCACCTTATCAGCCTACGAGGGTCACATAATAGGCTAATCTCAAGAACTGAGAGATGTCAACTAGAAGGGGACATTACAGTCTGCCCTTCTTGAAATTGCTTGTCCTCAAGCAATCTCAACTCCGGATGCTACAAAATCCCCTCACTCTCCCATGTAGCATCCTCCACTGGTAAATCTCTCCACTTCACCAAATATTCCCTAATATTCCTCCTGCGTAGTTGTCTTTCCCTATATTCCAGGATCAACTCAGGTACTAAAATCAACTTTCCCTCATCATCTAAGGGAGGAAATGCTGTTGAAGGTACCACACGATGCCTTACCGCCTTCTTGAGACGTGACACATGAAAAACATTGTGGACCTTGCTATCTACTGGAAGCTCTAGCTCATAAGCCACCTCTCCAACACACCTCACAATCCTGAAAGGACCATAATACTGTGGCTTGAGCTTCTCAGAACCACTCTTCCTGAGGGTAGATTGTCGGTAGGGCTGCAACATAAGATATACCATGTCTCCCACCTCAAAAGATCTCTCTATCCTCTTCTAATCTACATACTGCTTCTGCTAATTATGTGCCAAAGCAATATTCTCCTTAAGAGCCCTCATAATGTCCTAGCTCTCATGCAATAAGTCTCCAGCACTTGGCACTCTACTATCACTCAGCAACAAATCAAGAAAACTAGGCGCCTCATACCCATACAATGCCATGAAGGGGGACATCTGAATGGTCATGTGATAGGTGGTATTGTAACAATACTCACATAAGTTTATCCACTTACTCACATAAGTTTATCCACTTGACCCACGCCTTTTGTTGCCTGCAATGTAATTCCTAAGGTAGCCTTCCACCCATTTGTTCACTATCTCCATCTAACCATTGGTCTGCGGGTGGTAACTGGTGCTCGGTGTAAGCTCGGTTTCACAAAGTTTGAACACCTCCTTCCAAAAGTGACTCAAGAATTGACTATCCCTGTCGCTAACTATGCTCTGAGGAAACCCATGCAATATGAAAACCTCACAAAAAAATACCTCTACTACCTATGTAGCTGTGTAAGTCTACAATGGTGATTGGAAAGAAGTGGGTATACTTCGCCAGCCGATCCACAACTACATATATGCAATCACGTCCTTGGGCTTTAGGCAAGCCTATAATAAAATCCATCGATAGGCATTCCCACTTCCTGTCAGATATCGAAAGTGGCTGCAACAACCCTGTCGGATACATGTTCTCCTGCTTGTTTTGCTAACAAATAGGGCACTCACGCACATACTAAAGAACATCTACCTTAAGACCCTTCCATGTAAATCTCTCTCGAACCTGTTTGTATGTTTTGAAGTACTCGGGATGCCCTGTTGTGTGTACATCATGGAAATCTCACAGAATGGTGTTCTTCATCTCTGACCCTGGGACCAAGAAAATCCTGTTTTTGTAAATAATCAAGTCATTCACAAGTGTGTACCTGGTGTCCACAATAGATCCCTCGACAATACCAGATGGCCATGTATCCTTGGCATACTCTGCCACAATCAAGTGCCTCCAGTCCTCTACAATTTGTACCATAGAACTCAAATGAGGCCAGCATGAAAGAGCATCAACAACAACATTCTATGTACCTTTGATATAGGTGATGTCAAACTCATATGCCTATAACTTACTCACCCACTTTTGTTGATGGTCATTCAAATCGGGTGCTGTCGTAGGAAATGCCTCAGGCTATTATGATCAATTTTGATGCAAAATTTACTGCCCACTAAATATTGCCTGAATTTGTCCAAGGCATGCATTATGGCCAACATTTCCTTATCACATATACTGTAAACCCTCTCTGGTCCTCTGAGTTTTCTACTCTCATTAACAATCGGGTGCTTGTCCTGCATAAGCACCGCTCCAATTCCCTCACCAGAAGCATCACACTGAAGTTCAAAAGGCTTCATAAAATCTAGCAGTGCCAACACTGGACATGTAGTCATAAGCTCCTTGAACCTCAAAAAACACTCCTATGCCTCAGGAGTCCAAATGAATGCACCTTTTTTCAACAAATTTGTCATAGGTGTTGCATGGCGTGAATATCCATTGACAAATCTGTGATATAAACCACATAACCCCAGGAATCCTCACAGCTATGTAAGGTTCACCAGAGTAGGCCAATCTACGATAGCACGGATCTTCTCAAGATCCATCCGCACTCCCCCAACACTGATAATATGGCCTAAGTATAACAAATCAGTCATCCCTAAATAGCATTTGGATTCCTTGGCATACAAGGACTCCCTCTCCAAAATGTTGAGTATTGTATCCAAATGAGCCAAGTGCTCCTACCATGTCCTGTTGTAGACCAAAATATCATTAAAGAAGAAAAGTACATATCTCCTCAAATGTGAGTGGAAGACCCTATTCATGGTGGACTGGAATGTCGTTGGAGCGTTGGTTAGCCCAAATGGCATAACCACAAACTCAAAGTGTCCACAATGACGGCGAAAAGTGGTCTTCTCAACATCCTACTCACGAACTCTAATCTGATGATATCCCAATCTCATGTCTATCTTTGAGAAGTAACAAGCACCATGGAGCTCATCAATAAGCTCATCTATACAAGGTATGGGATATTTGTTCTTAATAGTCCTCTTATTTAGGACTCTGTAATCTATGCACATATGAAGTGTACCATCTTTCTTCTTCACTAGAACAATTGAAGAAGCAAATGGTGACTTACTTAGTCGAATGTGACCCATAGCAAGCAACTCCTTGATAGTCTTCTCTATCTCATCCTTAAGCCACTTTAGGTGCCTGTAAGGAGTAATCATGATGGGCTTGGCACCCTCCTCAAGCTCTATGATGTGCTCAATACCCCTATCGGGAGGTCTCCCTGGTGGAATATCACTGAAAACCTTCCCATGCTTAACTCTCAACTGCTAAATGTCAAGATGATACTCGGTCTTATGTTGTCCCTCCTGTGTAGGTGTCAAAGTGCACTCGGCAGCCCACTCAACCATGTCATGACGCATAAGTCTCTCCATCCATCGGAAGGACATAGTCCTGACGTTACTGTCTCGAATGGCCTTTAGTATATGAGTCTTTCCATCCACCTCGAACTTGATCTCCATGTATTTGAGATGAAGTGTAACTTCCTCAAGAGAATGAAGCCACTTCATGCCCAAAACTAAATCAATATCACCTATATTCACCACATAATAATCAGCCTTGAATTCATAATTATTCAAGCACAAAGGGAGATCCTTAATCATACAGTCACACCTGAGAGTGTAACCATCAGCCACCTTAACCCGAATGCCCTCAAAATCCTTGGATATAAGCCCACGTTTCTCCACAAATTTGGCATCAATAAAATTATGGGTGGCACCTGTGTCTAAAAGGGTGATAGCCTTTTGACCAACCAAAACTCCACAAAGTCTGAAAGATCCTTCCTGCTAAATACTAGACAACCGTGCTTCCTAGAGTTGGAGCTCTGTCTCTACCCCTACCTTAGGCTCTGAAGCCTCTGATTCTGACTCCTCAAAACTCTCCCGCTGTTCAGAATTCTCAGATTCTGAATCCTCATAATAAGCCCACATAACTCTATTGGCCTTACCCTTAGGCCGCAAAGGACAATCATGGTTAGTGTCATAGGGACCCTTGCAGTAGAAGCAAAACTTCTTCCTACACAAATCATTAAGAGTCTCACGATCCAAGTGTGCTGCTGATTTTCCCTTTGAATCACTCTTAAAATCAAAATTTTCCTTATTTTTATTGAATCCCTTGTTGTCCTTGAATGAAGAAGTATTTTTGGAATTGAACTTTCTAGATGGAGTTGCAAGTTCCATGTTGCATGCCTTCTTCATCACTTCCTATAGTGAGAGAGGGTCAAATGCTTTGATCCATCCTCTCATTGGCTCCAACAGTCCCTCCACGAAGAGTACAACTAAATGCCTCTCTGATATGTTAGGAACCATAACAGATAACTGCTGGAAGTCTCCTATGTAAGCCTCCAAGCTACCAACCTATCTCAACTGGGCTAAATCTTTGAAGTAAGTCTCAAGATCCTTCTTGTCAAACCGTTCCACCAATCTGTCCATGAACTCCTAGTAAGTGGTGATACGATCATGTTGAAGTGTCACCATCCCATGATGCCACAAGTCATAAGCTGCCCCCTCAAGATGCAAAGTAGCATATCTAATAGCATCCTCCTCAGCCATGGGACGCAATGCAAGGAAAGTATTCAGCTTACTGATCCAAGTCTGTGCTATAACCTTACTGGTGTCATCAAACATAGCTAAGGTAAGCTTGTTTGTGGTGTGCTTTAGGTCACTATTCTAATGTCTAGGTCTCCTATCCTGCTTATTCCTATAATGCTCTCACCTCTGTGTGATAAACCTATCAAAAGTAATTCTTTCTCTGACCTCTGGGGTCAATAACTCCCACTCATCGTTCGTTGCCATAAGGATATCAGTGAACACCTCCTCAGGCTCCTCATCTGCCATAGCCCCATCAGGCTCCTACCTCACAAAAGTAGGGTGGGTAGGCCTATTTGTTGTCCATGCAACAATCCTAGGTATCCTCTGTGAGCCTTCATCACTCTTGTCCTCATCACGACGTGGTGACGGTCTCTTAGGTGAACCTATCCTATGTATCACCATGGTCAACTGCTATAATACATCAGCTGCCTATTGCTGACTTGTCTGTAAATCTCTAAGAGTTTGTTTGACCTCTGCATCATCATCATGAGGACCTTGAGGAACCTCTGTTCTATCAACCATGGTACCTAGCTACCTGTTCAATTCTCGTGCCCTATCAAACAAAGCTCACCTATGAGTGTAATATCAATGAGGTCCAACCTCCTGTGGCTACATATGAATCCCAAACCCTTAGGCTGGAAGGAAACCACTCTGATACCACTGTAGAGAACCCTACTGGTTCAACTTGAACCCTGATGGTCAAACTGATTATTTTTCTATGTTTTGAAGGTTTTTGATTTTTTTGAGGTTTTTGCATATAAAGAACATAATGTGATTTTTGAAAGAAATACTTCTAAAATCTTTAATAAATACAATAAGGTAAAAACTAAAGCATATAGATCCTTGAATCGATAGAAAATGGGTTTATTATTCTTTCTCAGTGATTACAATACTGAAACCCTAACATGCAGACAAAAAGGCAAAGCAAATTTGCATTATTTAAAAACCTAATTTGCTGATTGCAGCCACTCTAGAATGATGAAGAATTAATACGGCCAACATCAAATGACATTTCTCCTACTTCAAAATCCATGCAGACTAACCTAGAGTGCAAGGCGTCCCATTTGGTGAAGAAATAAAGCCAAAAGACAAGGCGTCCAGGCTAGAATGAAAAGTACGGCCCTCAAGCTGATTGGTACGACCTTCAAATAACAACACTAAAATTTGTACCACCTTGGGAAGTGTGCCAGATGTCTAAGAACTAATGGCAAATGGAAAGATTCTTCTCTAGAAAGGAATCGGCCCAATAACTGAAAAGAAAGAAACTCACAGTAAGATCTGTAATAACCTCTGAATGAAGTTATTCAACTGTAGGCAATAAATCAGCTGATATTTCACAGCCTCTTAACTGCAAACATTGAAGATGGCTCATTCTCCAATGCAGAAGACAACTGAAACCCTTGGTTTCGTTCTTTGAAGAAGGAATTTGCTAAAATCAATTTTCATAACATAATAAATGAAGTTTTCTCAAAGAAAACTTATATCTTCTCAGTTGGGTCGATTTCCTTCAAAAAAGCATCATTTAAATAAAACTTGAAATTTCACTTTTAATCTTTCAATAGTTTGGACGCCTTTTTAATTATAATCATTAATTAAAAATGGCCCCTTCTTCATGATGGTCGAGCCCCTTCAAAAAGTCACTTAAGTTATAATATTAAATTATATTATAACTTTATAATATAAGCTTCAATTTAATTAATATTTATTTTGGCAAATAAATATTAATATCTCTCTCAATATAAGTCCAATTGATGAACCGTCTAAAGCCGGATGATAAGTGACTAAATCTGCATATGACCAAACCATACTGCTAAAAATAGTAGGGGTGCTCCACTAAGTGTCTCCACTTACTAAAAATAGTAAGTCAAGAAAATGGCGTCCAAATGACCCCGAACGAAAGCCAAACTGAATGATTCTAATAACTGAACCAAGCCATGCCTCAATAAGAAAATCTATCCACCCTATTAGCCTACACGGGTCACATAATAGGCTAATCTCAAGAACTAAGAGATGTCAACTGGAAGGGGACATTACATTCTATGTGTACTAAAGTAGAGATCTCTTTTACCTCAACTTCACATTTTTCAATTTCTTGATTACAACATGTTTCTTCAAGCACCATTTCCTTTAGATGATAATACTCTACCTACATATCATTGTCTCCTCCTAATGTCACATGATTTTCTTCATTTCATACAAAATCTCCTTTGGATGTACAATTTTCAATTATTAAGGATGAAGAGCCATGAACAGGAAAATGTGAGGCTTTTTCATTACATAGAAAACCAATGCCTAAATTTTCACCACAACAATTAGGAGTGAAAGTTCCATTGAGATGGGCATTCTTTTGAGCCTCATTAAATTGATCAACACCCATACTTATATTTTTCAAATGTTCAAACTGGCTCTCAATTATCTTGCTTATATGTGGAAAATTTGCACTATTGTACCATCTTTATAGATCATATTTCTTTAGTCCAGATTACTATGCTCATTATGTATGGTACTTTCAATGCTATGATCCATTTCACGTAGTCTTTTAGATGAGGAAACTTTTGCTAATTCAAAATGCAAGACCACTTCACAACAATTTTCCTTGAAATCCATAAGATCATTTTCTTGACACAAAACTTGGCCTTCTTTTAATATGACCAACCTAGAAATTTCATTGTCTAATGATTGTATAGACAATGAAATGAATGAGTTTGTACCTTCAATTTCATTAATAGGATTTTCCACTTTGAGGATTAGTGATGAATGAATGAAAAGGCCTTCTCCACAAAGAAATTCGTCATCTGAAGCATTTAGACACTAAGTGGGAATTAAAACTTCATGACTTTCATCTTTTGGTACCTCATCATCCTCTTTATCTTCAAGCTGGTGAAAGATTTCTTCATTGTTGCAAGATTCAATAGAATCTCCACTTTCTACCACAACTCTTTCTTGATCATTCTTTTGACATGCATCGTCATGGGCAGGTATACTAACTTCATCCTCTTTGGCATATGCATTTCCTAATGAACCAATTTTTAAAATGTTGTTTTCAAGGCGTTTCATCAAATGGACGTTCACATTTTGTAAAAACTTTCTCCTCTATATTGGTATCCTCATTATATAAAAAATTCATTTCAATAGTTGATTCCACTTATGGAATATGAGTTTCAAGAAGACAAGTATCTTTTGTTTCAAAAGATATTTGAAGCAAATATGGATGCACCTTGTTAGGAACAAGCTTCAAGTCGCCATAAAATCTTTTCAAAAACTAAATTTGCTTAGAATCCTTAAGATTCTGATTTTCTTGAGTAATCAGTACAATAGGAGGATCATTTTCCTCATCATAGTTGTTAGTAACTGACTTAGCTGAATGATATTCTTCAATAGAATCCTCTTTAACCTTGTGTTAGAAAATGAATTGGCCACTGCAATTTATTTTAGGAAAAAGACTCTGATATACCCTAATGACTAGCTACCAATTAACTAACAGCACTGGAGATCACTCTGAATTTTAGAGGTACAACTCCCTCATATGATTTAGTTGATTTTTGGATGTGCTTTTGACCAGAAAGTAGGAAAGGAAAACTAGTGAATGCACATATACAATGACAAAAATGAGATTGATTAAGTGGAGTAACTATAGGAACTTTCAGAATCATTGTTTAAGCTATTAAATCCCTTTGGAAGTGTTACAAAAGAATAAAGGAAGCCTTTTGCATGCATTTAGCATGTTGCAACTCTCTCTTCAATAGTTCAATTTGTGCCCTCATCACTGAAATGTCTTTAGTTGTATATTCATTAGAAACTATAGCATTCTATATGAATCTTTCTCATTGAGAAAACTCTAGTGTACTTAATTTTTTCACTATAGAACAACTAGATGGACTATTATTTATAACTTGTAGCTTTTGAGTATCCACCAAGTGAATCCTATAATAGAAGGGTAAGCTTTGAATCACAATATGGTACATGGCGTTGCTTTCCATTAGCTTTAACTAGGTTCTGCTACGCCCTTAATATTATTGTACATCAGGTTATGAATAGTCGGCTTGTGGCTATCTTAACTCTCTATTAAGTCATATTATCATTAGTATATTGTTATTTAGTTGTTTAGGTCAGCCTAAGTCTTATATAGGTGTGTCTAAGTCGGCCTAGGTGATATCCTTGGCATAAATAGGTATATATAAGAGGTTGTGAGTCTTATTTCATCAACAAGTGTGAAGTGTGTTCTCATTAGAGATATTTGGAGGTTTTCCCCCTCGAAGTGGCTTGTTATTCTCAGTTATTATCAAGTATTTGCAGCATATTTCATATCATATTCTTCTATTGTACAAGTTATTTCCTAACAAGTGGTATTAGAGCATGATCTTGGCACCATAGAGGCAAGGTTTTTCTCAATTTTAAAGGCGATTTTGGGAATAGTATATCTTTCAGATTTTGGCGAATTTTTTTCTAATTTTTAAAGGGTTTTTGAAGAACATATTGAAGAAGCTACAATCCATATTTCAGAAGAATTCAAGCAGAATTAAGCGAATTATTGGAGAATTAGGGTTTCTACACTATTTTTTTGGAATCTACATATCTCGCACATCTTGTTGAATTGGAGTCTGATTTTTATTGGGTTTGTGAAGACATAATAAAGGAGATTATAGTAAAAATTTGAGAGAATTTAATTTTCATTTGTGTGATTTATTTCAACATTAGTGGTTTCCATCATGCCGGGGCCTTCAACAAGGGGTAAAAAGAATGTCACTCCGGGGAAGACTCCTGATAAGGATGGTGAAACAATGGAGGATATTACTCATAATGAGGAAATCAATAAGGTCAAGGAAGAAATTTCCTTAATTAAGATGGATATGTGTGACCTAAGAGGAGATATATTAGACATACGAAACATGTTAAGCACCTACAGAGCTGAATCAAGAAAGGAGTTCTCAAGTGGCCAAGGTGAAAATTCTAGGTCAGCTACTACTGACACAAGCTTTAGTACTCCTATGGGATCTAGGAATTTATTTCCAAAGGTGGATATGTGCAAGTTCAATGGTAAGGATCCTCTAACATGGATAAACCAAATGGAGAATTTTTTTGAAGTACACCAAATCCCAAATGGGCAAAAGGTCACGATGGCTTCTTTATATCTAGAACCAGATCAATTCATTTGGTATCGTTGGCTTTGCACTCATCGAAGTAAAAAGGGGCTCACCGTCTCATGGTCAATTTTTACAGAGGAACTCCAAGCACAATATAGCAATAGCATCACAGACAACTTCTTTAGCCAGCTAGCTAAACTTCAACAAACAGGATCAGTTAAGGATTATATTCAGCAATTCCAAAATCTATCCTTAAGGGTGGATACAATTACGGAGGAAAACTTGAATGACTTATTCTTGGGTGGTCTCAAGGATCACATTCAACATGAGGTACGCATGTTTAGCCCTAGTTCCATAAATGAGTCTTTTATCTTAGCACACAGGGTAGAGGAGAAGTATTTGATTCCTAAGAAGCAAGGGGCTAATGTGACAAGAGAGAAAGGATATTCAACACAACCTACTAAGTTGACTCCACAAAAATTGAGGAGAAAAGAGCAAAAGGCTTGTGTTTCAATTGTGATAGCAAATATAGTCAAGGACATAAATGTAGTGAAAAGAAATTGTTTTATATTGAAGGTCCCAATGAGGAAGAAGAGGAGGAACCCATACTAGAAGATGAAAGGGAGTCAAATGAGGAATCACATGATTCTCAACCAATCATTTCTTGCCATGCACTCTCAGGTTTCAGCACTCCACAAACTCTCAAGGTGGTGGGGTTCCTAAAGAAGCAAAAGGTAACAGTGTTGATTGATTCAGGTAGTACTCATAATTTCATCAACAAAAAGTTAGCTACTCGACTAAATTGTTTCATATATCTAGCTCCAGAGTTTCAAGTTTTGATTGCAGATGGTGGTATAGTTAGTTGTTCAGGGAAGTGTCATAGCATTAAATTATCCATGGGAGATTATCAATTTGATACCCCAATGTATGCGATATCCATGGGTGCAGCAGATATTGTTTTGGGAGTACAATGGCTTACTACATTAGGAACAATTGAGATGAACTTCCAAGAACTATTCATGAGATTTCAATCGGAAGGAAGACTAGTAGAGCTAAGGGGGTTGAAGGAAAAATCTCCACAAATGGTAAGCTCTCATCAAATGCAAAAGTTGCTTAAGAAAGGAGTGGATGGATTTGTGGCCCAACTATGTTCATTAGAAGTCTCTCAATCTATTACTCCTACTCATCTAGATTTGCAAGCTATAATTGATCGTCACTCAGTTGTTCTTGGAGATATGCCTAAAGGACTTCCTCCTAAGAGGGATCATGATCATGCCATACAATTAGTCCCAGGGAGCCAACCACCAAACATCAGGCCTTACAAGTATCCACACATACAAAAGAGTGAGATAGAAAAGATTGTTGAAGAGATGCTAGAGGCAGGAATCATCAGGCACTTGAGGTGCCTCCTTACTGTGGTGATGGTCGATAAGAAGGATGATATGGTAATCAGTTAGTTATGTATATCAATCCTTCAATTGCTAGATGAATTAAATGGGCTATGTTTTTACCAAGTTAGATCTTAGATTTGGTTATCACCAAATTTGAATTAAGGAGGAAGATATTTGTAAGACAACATTTCAGAATCATGAGGGTCATTATGAAATTTTGGTGATGCCATTTAGTCTTACCAATGCACCATCTACATTCCAAAGTTTGATGAATTCCATTTTTAAGAAGTTCTTGAGAAATTTTGTGTTAGTATTCTTTGATGATATATTGATTTACAGCAAGACTTGGGAAGAACATTTGCAACATGTGGACCAAGCATTACAAATACTTGAAGATCATAAAATCTATGCTAAGCCATCCAAGTGTGCTTTTGGTCTTACAAAGGTGGAGTATTTGGGACACATAGTTTCACATGAAGGAGTAAAGGTGGACCCTAACAAAATTAAGGCTATCATGGAATGGCCTATTCCAAAAACCATTAAGAAACTGAGAGGATTCTTGGGATTGATAGGGTACTATAGAAGATTTGTGAAGAATTATGGTAGTATAGCAGCACCTCTCACCACTCTATTGAAGAAGGATTCCTTTCATTGGAACGAGTCTGCCAATACAACATTTGAGAGATTGAAGGAGGCTATGTGTACAACTCTAGTACTTGCCACTCCTGACTTAACCAAGGAATTCATTGTGGAATGTGATGCTTCTGGAAATGGGATAGGAGCAGTGCTCATGCAAGAAGGTCGACTGATTGCTTTTTAGAGTCGTCAATTAAAAGGTAAGAATCAACTAAAACCTATTTATGAGAAGGAAATGCTAGCAATACTCCATGCAGTGAAACAATGGCGGCCTTATCTATTGGGTAGAAATTTCAAGGTTAAGACAGATCATGATAGCCTAAAATATTTTTGGAACAAGCGACTATCTAATAGCAATGGTCACTAAGATGTTAGGATATGACTTTGAGATTGTATGTATATAAGAAAGGAAAAAAATATTGTCCCTTGAGATGCTGCTTGTCAAGGAAGGATGAGAGAAAGATGAAACCTGTGTATTGCCCTTTCAATGGCCACAAGCAAATTAGATTGGAGGAAAACCAAAGCAAGTGTAAAGTGACATTGTGACAAATGTCTCATCGGCAATTAAAAGTGATCCTAATAGTAGTTGAATGGTTTGTTGGAAGGGAGATACTCTTTACGGTATAAAAGTTTGTATCTCTACAAGAACTCCAACCTTAAAATCAAGATTCTCACAAAGTTGCATGAGTCTCCAGTGGGTGGTCATTCAGGATTTTTGAAGACATATCATCGAGTCAAGAAAAATTTCTTTTGGGAAGGGCTAAAGGGTGATGTTCAAAAATTGTGGCTGAATGTTTGATGTGTCAAAGGCACAAAGGGGAGACAATTAAGACACCAGGTCTCTTGCAACCCTTGCTATTCCTACTTGACGTGGGAAAGAGGTATCCATGAACTTCATCACAGGGCTTCCCAAATCTAAAGGTCATAATGTCATCATGGTGGTAGTTAATCGACTCACTAAATATGCACATTTCATTGCATTAGCACATCCTTTTACAGCAAGTGCAGTGGCTAAAGCTTTTTTGGAGAATATCCAAAAGCTACATGGTACACCTAAAGTTATTGTTAGTGATCATGATCCTATCTTCACTAGTCACCTTTGGAAAGATTTATTCTCATGTTTGGGTACTCAATTGGCTCTTAGCTCTTCATACCACCCTTAATTAGATGGGCAAACAAAGGTTGTTAATAAGTGTTTGGAAGGAAATCTACCTTGTTTCACTTCAGAGAAACAGTCTCAGTGGGTAGATTGGCTACCACTTGCGGAATGGTGGTATAACACTTCTTTTCATAGCTCATCAAAAATGTCTCCATTTTGGCACTTTATGGATATCATCCTCCTTCCATCACATCATCAATAAAGGTGTCACCAAGATTTCAGGCAGTAGAAGACCACTTGCTTCATCAACAACAAGTACTTTTAGGACTCAAGGAGAATTTAGCCATGGCACAAAATCAAATGAAACAACAGGCAGACCAACATCATAGTGAAAGAAGTTTTGAAGTTGGGGATTGGGTCTTCTTACGATTGTAGCCTTATAAGAAAATCTCACTAAAGCAGCAAAGAAAGAATAATAAGTTGTCTCCAAAGTATTATGGTCCATACCAAATCATGCAGATCGGTGAGTGTTTCCTACAAGCGGAACACCCAACAACAAAGATACATCCGATTTCATGTGTTTCGCTGTTTGAAGAAGGTAATTGGGCATAATATTCCCTCAAACAACACTTCTAGAAATTTGGAGGAGAAGGAAGAATCATTTTGGAACCCAGGAAGTGCATTAAGTCAAACCTTTAAAGAAGGCTGAGGGAATAGAACTATCCTTTGAGTATCTCATCCAATGGAAAAGTTACGGTTGAAGATGCCGCATGGGAAGGCGATTCATTCAAAAGTTTCCAAACTTGGTTAGCATTGAGGACAATGCTTCTTTGAAGAAGGGGGGCATGCTACTCCCTTAATATTATTGTACATCGGGTTATGAATAGTCAGCTTGTGGCTATCTTAACTCTCTATTAAGTCATATTATCATTAGTATATTGTTATTTAGTTGTTTGGGTCGGCCTAAGTCTTATATAGGTGTGTCTAAGTCTGCCTAGGTGATATCCTTGGCATAAATAGGTATATAGAGGAGGTTGTAGTCTTATTTCATCATCAAGTGTGAAGTGTGTTCTCATTAGAGATATTTGGAGTTTGCCCCCTCGAAGTGGCTTGTTATTCTTAGTTATTATCAAGTATTTGCAGCATATTTCATATCATATTCTTCTGCAAGTTATTTCTTAACAGGTTCATGATTACTAGTCCTAAAGTGGAAGAAATATTTGTTACTATCTGTGGCTTCTTTTAAATGTCCACCCTCAGCACCTAAATTTTTTTTGCTTTCACGAAGGCACATAAGAGTATCCAAGGGATACTAATCAGCTATAATATCAAAGTTGTCTCCAATCTTCTCAATGAAACTCTATCATTCCTAATTTACTATGGATCAACATCTATCAGGGAAGAGACAAAGTTATTATATCCTCTGTGTAGAAAAGTACATGATCTCACGTTTTCATTTTATATCTAGATCTTGTTCATCTAGAGAATCCTTTGTTTTATAGCTAATCTTGCATCGTGCACAACCAACTATGACTTCATACTATAAATCTAACAATAATACTTAAAGAGTTCTTATCATAAAGCTACACCTTGATTAGAACTTTTTTCATATTTAGGATTTCTTGTTGTGGGAGGTTGCTCAGTTATTAGTAGCTTTACAATATGCTACTAAATTATCAACTGCTACATTTCAATGGGTGCCTCTTTTAATTGATACAATTCTTATACATTATTCAAGCATCATACATGCTCTGAATCATGTAAGTGGCAACCAAAAGTACTCAAACCTTCAACCTTGTACCTCAAAACCAGAGTTATCAAGTAATTCACAAGATGGAGATTGGTAAAGTGAGGGAACTTTACCCTCACTTTATTTCTGAGTAATCAAGATTTTGGAGGTCCAAAAGCTCTCTAGTGGGGAGGACTGATCTTGAGGATCTTTGTCAAAATTTGAAGTTTCTTGTTTTTCTCCAGAGCTAGCACCATTAGAAAGAGCTCAAAATTTTGATGCCAATGCAACTTGAACAGAGTCAAACAGAGTTACGATGCCTGAGTTACGCTTGATTAAACATCAATCAACTTAGGGGCTCAAGTCAGAAAAAGATCAAAATTTCAAAGTTTCCAAAAATGGTTGAAGTCGGTGTCATCATGAAGAACTCTTTGAGAGCTTTCCATCAGTGTTTGTTTCGCACAAATTGGAGCCCATATGCCTAAGTTATGAGCAGTCAAAGATAGATTCAAATGTTGACCATGTTGATGTTAGCATGGTACAAACAACACCTTGTCATCAACCCAGTCAGTGGACATGTCAGAATTAGAGTCTTTGACCAACAAATAGAATGATGACAAGTGGCTCCATGGCTACCCACATGGCACGCCACACCCATAGTCTTTTATTAAAAATTAAAATAATATAATAAATAAATAAAATAAAAAGGGAAGGTGGTGGGTGAAACCACCACCACCCCCCTATTTTCCTTGCAAGATTTAAGGGATTTAAGTGGGAATTATTCCCTTAAAGATATTTCCCTAATTATAGGGAAAAATAAACAACTATCACTTAAATGAAGGAATTTTATTCCTAAAGAGAAAGTTAAGATCTAAAAGGGGGGGGGTTTCAATATATTAATAAATGACATATTCCCTAAATCAAAGGGAAACCATTCTTCTAATATTTTAAAGCCCGAATATCTCATAAAGGGCTAAGAAATATTATTTTGAGAGAGTAATATTATTCCAAGGCGATTATGTGAGATTATTTTTGTAATAAAAGGAGGCTAAAAATGAGGAGTTCGGGAATTAGAAAATATTATGTATACCCAAAATTATAAGGGCCTTCCATTAATCAATGTAAGGGGGAATATTTTTTATTTCTACTAAAATGGGGTAGATTGTCAAGATTTTGATGTAAAAATGGAGGATATGGGAGATATTGTAAATCATTTGGTTACACACCAAATTGCATAAATTTTTATTATAAAAGGAGGGGGGTAGGATGTGAAAAGCTAAGTGGTGATTTGGAGAGAAATTCCTTGGTGAAATTTTGCTCTCATCCCATGCTTTCAAGGAGATTGTTCTTGCACAGTTTGGAGGAGCTTTTCAAAATTTCTTTGTAAACAGGGAGAAACCATGCTAGAATTATGTACTGATTTTCTAGAGAATTAATTAGATCCATCCACTCATTGGAGAGGGGCCTCGAGAAGTAGTCATTTTTTATGATGAACTTTGTTATCAACTCTGTTTGCATTTTCTCTCCTTTCTTTCATTCTGATTTCATCACTTTGTTATTTCCATTATTTTTATTTATGTTCATGTGTTAATTCTATTGAATTAAGTTGGATTTAAAATTGTAATCGTTAAGCATTCTTAAAACAATTATCATAGATCCGTAAAATAGATCACCCTCCTACAAAGTGAAGGCTCATGCTATTGAAGAACTCAGATCAGTAACAAAGATGACAAGAGATATGCTAGTTGGTAAGCTTGCTGCTTTTGAATTGAGTGAATTTGGTGAATCTATTTCAAAGACTGAAACTGCATTCAAGGCTATTGTATATGGAAGTAACAAGCCAAGATATAATCCGGGAGAGTGTTCTAAAAAGATATCCAAGTATGAGGAAGAATTGAAACAGCTTGAACATAAAGAAAGAGAGGTAGAAGAGTTGGAAGCATTGATTATAAAGAAAGAAGGCAAAGGAAAAGGTAAGTATGAAGGTGTATTGCTTATTAAATGTTTTTCTTGCAGTAAAATAGGTCATTTTGCATCAAGGTGTCGTAAAAGAGTTCCTAGAGCTAAGCCTAACAAGTCTAGATTCCAAAAGAAATGTTACTTTATTGAAGGAGTGACTAATGATCAGTCTGATAAAGATAATAGAAATGAAGATGAATGGATTTTCATTGCTACCATTGAAAATAATCCTGTTGCTACTAAATTTGCTAAAGATGAGAAAGCTCTTGCAACCTGAGTTGAAGAAAAGGATGAGAGCGTTATTGACAGTGGATGCTCATATCATATGATTGGTGATAAAATAAAATTTGTAAGTCTAGAGAAGTATGATGGTGGGGTTGTAAGGTTTGGAGATAACAATGCTGGTGTGATTCATGGTAGAGGTTCTATTTGTCTTAGTGGTAAGCATAACATTGTTGATGTTCTTTATGTTGAAGGCCTAAAGCACAATCTTTTGAGTGTTTGACAGATGGTGGAAAAAGGCTATGATCTACAGTTCAAAGATGGGAGATGCAAGATATGTGGAAGTTCTGGCAATATGATTGCTACAAGTAAATAGATAAAAGGCAAGATTTTTCACCTAAATACTGCAAGTGAAAGTTGTTTAATTGCTCTAGTAGATGAAAGCTGGTTGTGGCATAGGAGGTTGTGTCATGTGAATTTTGATAACATTGTCAAGGTAAGGTCCACTCAAGCAGTAAGATATCTACCTAAGTTAGTAAATCCTGCTAACACAATTTGTAAGGAGTATCAGATGGGTAAACAGACTAGAGTCTCTTTCTTGAGCAAATAGTTTCATTCAAATGATTTGCTAGAGCTGCTACATACTAATCTTTGTGGTCCCTCCAGAGTCAAAAGTATTCATGGAGAAAGGTACTTTATGTTGATTATTGATGATTATTCTATAATAATATGGGTTTCTTTCCTAAAAGAAAAATGTGAAGCACTAGAAAAGTTCAAAAGTTTCAAGGCTATGGTAGAGAATGAGAAAGGTCTGAAAATTAAATGCCTGAGATCTGATAGAGGTGGTGAGTTCACCTCTAGATATTTCAACTCTTTTTGTGAAGAACATGGAATTAGAAGACAATTATCTGCTCCCCGAACCCCTCAAAAAAATGGAGTTGCAGAGAGAAAGAATAAAACAATTCTCGATGCTGCTAGAACAATGATGATAGAAGGAAATGTTCCCCAGATCTATTGGAGTGAAGTTGTAAGCACTACTGTGTATACTTTGAACTGGGTAAATGTTAATGGTAATTCTGGTAAGACCCCTTTTGAGCTATGGTTTGGTTATAATCCTACTGTTAAATATTTCAAGATCTTTGGAAGCAAGTGTTATATCA
>VDFB02000015.1:90526480-90554128 GCA_007258455.2 Sequoia sempervirens
GAAGTGCCCACTTAGAAAATTAGTAAAAAATAAAATATTCATTAAAAAATTATCAGAAAAATCATGCATCAACTAGATACTGTTAGCTAACTTTTGACTATAGCGATTTTAAAAATACTACAAAAAAGTTCACTGTGCTCAGCTCGTACAAGAGTTGCTATGTTATGTTTTTCTGACAAAATAGCACCAATTTGTGTATGTCCCTCTTTTGAACCTCCTTTAATCTCAAATCCATTTTCAAAATAAATTGTAAGTAGTTTAGAAAAGTAGACTTTAAGCACTTTGATCCTTGTTTTTGTTCCATCTCAAAAATTCTTGGTTTAGCTATCCCCAATTCTGCCCAAGGGTCAAGATTTCTATTTTGTAAAAGTGGCCGTAATCCCTCTTTTTGGGAACCATCTTGGTGCACTTACCCATGTATCATCACCGGGGTCCGGGGCCAGGTTGGGCCTTGGGTGGGGGTTTGGGGGCGGCAAACCCAGAGAAAAAAAAATTTCCCTTTTTTTCACGTCATCGCCAAAAAAGAAAAAAACTGACTTTGTAAAACCCTAATTCTAGAAGCTTCTAAAAAGCTTGCTATAAGGGGTTGGGATGGGAGTTACAATATGTAGAAAAAGGTGATTATTCATGAGATTGTAATAATTTTTGCACTAGATAATAAAATCATTGGATGGTTGCGGTTTTGTGGATGTAGCCCAGATTGAGTGAACCACGTTAAATTCTTTGTGTTGTCTTGTTTCTACTATAATTTTCTGTGTTTTATTTCTCTATTTTATTGATCAAATTTGCATTTAACTATTAGATATCTATTTTCTAACCCTAATAGTTTGATATGCTCCAAATGATTTTCCTTGGTCTTACTGAAAATCAAAATATCATCCAGATAAACACTGGCAAACTTACCCAAGAATCTCTTCAATACTTCATTCATCAGCCTCATAAATGTACTCAGTGCATTAGTCAATCCAAATGGCTTGAACAACCACTCATACAATCCTTCATTTATTTTGAAAGTAGTCTTCCATTCATCTCCTTCTATGATCCTGATCTAATGGTATCCATTCTTTAGGTCTATCTTGGTGAAATACTTTTCTCCACTCAGACTTTCCATGAAGTCATCCATCCTAGGAAATGGGAATCTATACTTTACTATGATCTTATTGATAGCTCTTGAATATATACACATCCTCCATTCTCTATCTTTCTTAGGTGAAAGTACATCTGGTACTGCACATGGGCTCATACTCTCTTTGATCAATCCTTTCTTCAACAACTCTTGTATCTATTTGTTTAGCTCCACATTCTCTCTTGGTGTCATCCAGTGTGCATCTTCTTTTGGAAAAATGGCTCCTGGAATAAGATCTATATGATGATTAATGCTCCAGATTGGTGGTAATCCTTCTATCACATTCTTTGATACAAGATCCTAGTACTTTGTTATCAATTTAGCGACTTCCTTCTCTTGTGATTCTTCTTCTCTTGTGGTTCTTCCTGCATCTAAGTCTCTGCACTTCCTTGGAATCAAATCAAAACACATGTTCTCATCCCTCAATCCATCCAGAAATTTCCTTCCATCTACCAAATTGATTCTAGTTATTCCACATACTTCACTTTTAGGTTCATCCTCCAAAGGTTTCAAGGTGATTCTCCTCCCATCGAATGTTATGGTATAAGTATTCTTTCTCCCATCATGTATAGCTTTCTTATCATATTGCCAAGGTCTTCCCAACAACATATGACATACATCCATTGGCATAATATCACACAACACTTCATCATGATATGATCCTATCTTGAATTTCACTAGACATTGCTCACTTAGTAGTATCTTGTTCTCATCTTGAATCCAGGCTATCCTATAAGGTTTTGGATGCTTCCTCCTTTGCAAATTCAACTTTGTCACCATTTCCTGATAAACTAAATTATTTGTGCTACCACTATCAATGATAACTTTACAACACTTATATCCTGCTTTGCATCTAGTTCAAAACAAACTTTTCCTCTGCGATGCTTCCTTAGGTATTTCTTTCTCCTAGAACAGTTCTCTCCTCATGAATAACAATTGTCCCTTCTCAGGACTCCCTCTAGAACTCAATGATTTCACTAGTTCTTCCTCTACATATCTGGTACTTGCATGATTTTCAATCTTCTTACTTTCTTGATGACACTCAAATTCTCTATGTCCTTCACCTCTACACTTAAAATAGGTTCCTCTAAAAGTTCTCTTTTCATATTCTTTCTCATCACTCTGGTATCCATCATTGTGGTAAGAATTGTAGCCTCCTCTGTTGTGGTGGTAAGAATTTATGTCATCTCTCCCCTTCTGGTGTGAATTGGAATCCTTTTCTTCCTTGCAGTATGAATCTTTATCCTTGCTCTGCTCTGCATATGGTCTTTCTTCTTCACAATGTGATCTTCCTCTCTGAAATTTGCCTCCTTTTCCTCCCTACCTCTGCTCATGTCTTTTGTTCAGCTTTTCTTTGACCTTTAATGCAAACTAATATGCTTCTTCTATTGAATTCATCCTCACCAAAATCAACTCTTCTTGAATGTTCATCCTTAGTCCATTGATATATCTTGCCACTTTCTCCTTGCTTGCTTCACTGTGTCTAGTCTTGATGATGATCTTATAAAATTCCTCAGTGTACTCCTTCACAGTTTTCTCCTTTTATCACAGGTTTTTCAATCTTTTTAGCAACTCCATGTCATAGTCTGAATGTATAAATTGGTTCTTCAATTCTATCACCATTCTATCCCATTTCACAATCTTTTCTTTTCCTTTTCTATTTCTCTCCAACTAAACTTCCTTCCACCATATTGCAGCATGTCCCTTCAGCTTAGTCTTTGCAAATCTTATTCTCTGGATCTTCAATTTCTTCATACTTGAAGTATTCCTCAATGTCATTTATCCAATCAATCAACTCTTCAGGGTTTAGGTTATCGGTATAGTTCGCAATCTCCATTTAGGTCACTTTCCAATTTTTGAAATAGCCTTCATCATTTTTACCTAATCTGATTCTTCCTCTTCTGAGGTCTCTTCAGCTTGATCTACTCCTTGAACTTCATCATCATCACTTTCATCATTCGGTCTAGGGTTTAAGCCTTTTCTTCTATCTTCTTCAACAACATCCAATCTCACTTTCATGGTTTGCATCATCTCCATCATCTCATCTATCTTTCTAGCAACATTAACAATAGTATGAATTCTCCTTGGTGACATCTCTTCCTAGGATCTAGTGCAACTGCCTCAATTTGGTGATCTAGCTACAGGGTTGCAAATGCCTCAAATTGGCGATCTGTTGAAAAACACTAGTAGGCTACCTCAAGTCGGCAATCTTTCCACATGAAGATCTTATGGAATTCCTTCGCTCCACTTCACAAACTCGCTCTAGTGCGACTACCTCAAGTCGGTGATCTGTCCACCTCTGCTCTCCCAAAATTTGCAACTTTGCTTTGCTCTTCCAAAGTTTTGCAACTTCACTTTGATCTCCCAAAGGTTCGTAAATTCGCTCTGATACCACTTGGTGCAGTCAAGGATGGATGGTATAGGAAAATCAATGAACAGGAACACAATCAAATATAGAAATATAGTTAATGATCAATTATTCACTGGCAACATGCCCTACCTTCTGGCTTATAGAATTACAGAATTACAGAATGATCTGGCATTAAAGCCCAGATTACAATGTGATTCAAAGCCTCTAACTACTATCTACCACCACTGAGGATGATGATGATGATGATCCTCTAACGCAACTACAAAATTCTTATTTATACTAATTCCCAACTCCAAAAAAGGTCTACGTTGACGTCAAGAGGTCCTAAACCCTGAAAGTGATGAAAAATGTGAAGGTTAGCCAAAATATAAGAATTTCCTTTGATCTTGGAAAAAAATGATGTAGATCATAATTAAGGTTCCTCGATGAATGTGCATCCTTATGAAATGGTCTCTTGAGCTCCACAAGTCACGGAATAGGTTTGCACCCTTGAAAAGCCAAGACTGGTAGGTGAATGCTTTCTTTCCAAATACAACTGATATTTTGTTAACAATAACTTCGTACTGGAATCTCCTAAACACTTGAATTTTGGATATGATTTACATGTTGCAATGAAGTTCAAATATCCTGCTTTGTGAGCTCTGGGGTTACAATGTGATGTGGAACATTGACACTGGGTCCGACAGATAACTATTGAAATGCAAACATGAATGCATATATTTTTGGTTGATGGAAGATTGCCTGAAACCTAGCATGCTCCTGCATCAGTAAAGGGTGAGGCCGATGGCCCCCCTTAAGGGATCACTGCCTGTGGAAGGATTGTTTCATTCCACAACGTAGCTTTGCACAGGTAGTTGTGGATCCATGTGTAAATTCTTTAAACTATTTCTTTTAAAAGAACTTCCAATCAATGAAAACAATGATTTCTCAGAATATCATTTAAATTGATTTCATTTTTTGTATATGATGTTATTATATCCTTTCCAAATATATATATATATAATACCATACAATATAATATATATAGATATATAATATTATTATTTTCATTGCCGGTAAAATTAGCGATTCAAGTATCTCTTAAGCTGATTCGATTATACTATACAGTATTGTATTTATAAAATATGATATATATTTATTGCTATGTTCATATAGTTTAAAATATATATTATAAAAGAAATAAAAATATACAACTATGATTTTTGATTTTCATACAAAAAGATAAATGATTTTATCATCAAAATGCATCACCATAATTTTACTACGAATATAATCAATTTAATTAATATCAAAATTGAGATGTATCCTTTCACCCAAAAATGAAGATTATTCCAAAAATTTATTCACACACAACTAAGAATAATCACAATGAAAATTGCATAAAAACCTGGTAAAACACTATCCTTTTCAACTCTCTTCTTGTTCTTTTATGTTTTCACTGTTCTTCTTCTACTTTTCCCAAATTCCCCAACTCTACTATTCATGTTTCAGTTTCTTTTGTTTTTGCAAATTTAAAATTGAGAATGAAACTTATTTTCTGAATGAATCTTCTCTTGTTGAGAGAATGAGAGATTATTCTCTTTTATTATTTTCTTCCTTTCTTTCCATCTTTGTTTTGCCTTGTTCTTGCATTTTATTTTCTAAATTTAAGTTCTTTTCTTTTATTTTTCTAATTTTCTATTGTTTTCTTTCTCATTGTTTTGTTTTTGAAAATATTGCTTTCTTTTCTATGATTTATTTCAAATTCATGCATAAAACTATTTTTTTAATAACAACCATGATTTATTAGTGGGTGATCCCACAATAGTGGTTTACAATTTTTGGCCAAACTAGACATTGAAATTATTATTTTTAACTAAATCTTCACTTTTAGGTACCTATAATGGCTAAACTGTGAGGAATTTGAAGATGATACAAACTAAAGTTTTGTGAAATTTTTTTCTATAGATTCTAAATATATTTTCTGAAAAATTTTGTAATAAGATTGCACTTCTTTTCCATCTCCCTTGAAAACTAGTTTTTTTCAAAAAGCAGCATTTTTAAAAAGTGACGCTCACCGTATAACACATAAAAATTTTTCCATGAAGGATAAAATTACAATTCTTTTGAATTTAGATTTGTAACTCCCATACCTAGTGCTTCCACTTGGTTAGATATTTTTTTATTGAATATTTTTTCTTTAATCAAGTTTCGAAGTCAAACCAATTACAATTCAGACATAGCTCAACTGTATAACATGTAACTTTTTTTGTATGTATCAAAATTCAAATTTTTTTTGTTGGATCAAGGACTTCAATATCTAGTGCACTCATATTTTTCAATTTTTTTTTTGATAATTAGCTATTTTTCCACATGTGCAGAACAAAGAGCTTTGTTTTCAGTGAAAAACCTATGTTTAATAAAACTAAAAAAACAAATACATAATAAAACCAAAAAATATTAAAATTATATTTGTTGGATAGCTCGTTCCGAGGACTACCTAATTCTAGTTGTGTTTGTGAAGTCTCCACAATTTTCATGTTCAAACTAAGCTCTAAAGTGCAAAAATTTCAAATTTTTTTTGTGAACAAGGTCAAAAATTAGGGAAAAGGAGGGTTCGCTAGAACCAAGGAACCCCTTTCCCAAAAAGGGTTTTCATTTGATTTTTGTCCATGCATGCATTAAATGGGTTCGCTTGAACCCTGGTTCAAGCAAACCCTTTTTTGGTTCATTCAAACCAATGAGTTCATTCAAACCCCTAGAATGAAAATTTTTGGCATGGGGTCAGTATTTACAAGTTTTCCTTCCTCATTTGAATTGTAAACCACTTTTGTGGGTTTACCCTATTCGTGCATCATAATTATCCACAAATAATGAATAATAATAACTTAATCTTCAAATGAAATCAAGAATTAAAATAAATTAAAACTATTTCTTTTATTTTCTATGTGCATCTAATTTTACCACCAATTAATTAAATAACCAACTATAAAGTAAGAAACAATATAATATGATTAATTAAATGAAATTATAATGTAACTATATGATTACTAAGTCTTTGTGTGTGTGAGAGAGACCATTCCATCTTAACCCTGCCAGGTCACTAGCCTCCTCTACCTTAACCACACCCTTGGTCTTCGACAACCTACAACTCATGAAAACTTAGGCACCCATTAATAGATTAGTGTCCAAAAATAAATCGAAGCAATATAATTTGTCATGTTCCAAAATAACATTTTCTATATTGCATCATTTCGAAATAAAATAATATTCATTACACTTCATCTTTTCCAAAATAAAATAATCATTTACTTATTTCATCTTTCAAAATAACGTAATATTTATTCTACCACACACAATAATCCATAAATCAGTTCCACATAAAGTAAATTCGAGTAGCATCAAAATTTGAAACGCAACACATGGCCACTAAATTTTTCCTGCTTACCATATAATGGAGTCCTATCATTGATGGAGAACCCTACTCATCAAAAAATTGCATGTAAATCCCCCAAAGATCTTCATAGGAACTTGATGGTCTTTCATAAGGTCATTGCTTTGTTTCTTCTTGAAATCCATGGCGAGGAATCATAGAGATTTATTTAACCATAATGTCTCGGCAAGGAAACATAATTCTCCTATAATGATAGGATATTCCTTTCCTCTTGGATGAATTACCATAGCTCCATATTGGTCAAAAGTCCCTTTCCTATCATTGGATATTTGGTATAAAGAATATTATCCTTGAAGGTTTTTAATGACTATAATGGTTGTTCTGAGCCATGAAACTTTTGTTTTTCTTTATCACAACAATATTTACCATATGCACTTACTATATATGGAATTCCATTACACAAGATTGAATCTCAATACAATAACATTTAAAAAAAAATCCTCATTTTATCAATCTATCCTTTATTTTTTCACATGCTATCACAAAAATGAAAGTGGAGGCAATGGAATTTTCAATGGATTTTGACTGCAACCAACTAGTGGGGTCTTGATGACATTTCCTAGCAAGGGGAAGACTTAAAAAATTTAATGATTAAAAATGAGGGTAATAGTGGCTCTATTGGGGACTATATTTTCTTTGAGAATGTGTAATGTCCCCATTTTGGCCCTACACTCTTCAATAGGATTTAGCCTATTTCCGAAAATCCGTAGGCTAAGCTGTGTGGAAAATTAGGGTTTCCTCTTTCAGATATTGCTCAGTTGGCGTTCAGAGGATGTTGTGCAGACTTACTATTTATAGCAGTTGCTATTTTTAGTAAGTCTAATTATGGTAGTAGCATCATCAGCAGCTCAATTCAAGTCATTTTGCTATCCATCAGTTTCAGTATTGGCATTGGTTTTGGTTATCTCCATGGACTGAGTTTTTATACTTAGTCAAAATTCATGTTTCTCAGTTGTACCCCACGCCTAGGAGTAATAACTTCATGTTGTTTTAAAAGAGGGGCCATTAAGGGGGTCTATTGTGAATTTAATAATTTATTAAATGCTTTATTGTTGCAAAGTGGAAAGGAGGTTGAGTAATATTATATTATTTCAAAAAGTAAAATGCAAAAAGGTGGCATCCCTTTTGGAAGTTGAAGTGATTCAACTTCTTGGAATTTGAAGAGTTCTTGTTGCTTCATTTGCCAATTGAAGTTTATATATTGCTGCTGTTTGAAGAGCTGATTATGCATATTTTTGAAGAGCAAAGTTACGCTGCTGGAATGAATCCAGAATCCGGCTAAGGGAAAGCTTAGCAAATTTATTCCATTCTTCGGGCCTGCAACTATGGTTCCCTAGGTGGTGGATTGAGAGTGTGCTTCATCCAGAAGTACATATTGAGCATTATTGTGGAGTTTTGGTGAGATATTTCCAGTTTTTATGTTGCTGGTTTATCATGGCTGAAAGTGATTTTTGTAAACAGCTTTTAGTATGAATTTTATTTGGTTCTGGGTATTTGATCATTGCATTTCTATAATAGAGGCGACCATATTTGGAGGTTATCAAAATTTAATTCCAAGTTTCAGATTTTATTAAGCAAAATCGCCCTTGCAAGGAGGCCGTACCTTTTGGAGAGCATTGGGATTCGTGCATAAATTAATGGTTGAGTTTAGATGTTGTTTTATCATTGTGAATTGGGCGCCAACCTTCTCAAGAGCTTTTGCAAGCTATATCTCATCTTCTGGAGGTATTGTGAAGGAGTTGTGATTATTTTTATGTGTTTTCAGTTTGCTGATAATAATTTCCAGATTGCTGATTTTTATATCAGTTTGCTTCAGTATTCTGATTTTGGTTTTAAGCTTCATTAATTGAGAGGATATCAAGTGGAAAAATCTTCTATTTCATTGTGCTTTGTAAAGATTGTAATAACACTTGAAAATTGCAGTTGTTTATCATTGTAAGACTGTAAACAGTAGTACTGTTCCAGTCATTTAATTAGCTGCAAATCTTATGATTAATCTCTCATATATGTAACCCCTGGATGGTTTACCGCCAGTGTGGATAAAGAACATTCTAGAAGCTTATCTCTCTTATTTGCAGCTATTTCTATTCATTGTAAAGCTAGTTAGTAGTACTAACAGCTATTTCATTTTATTGCTGCAATTTATACTTGATTACACTCCCACAATTGAGTGGTTGAGTTTTAGAATAAATATCTTTCTTGATTGTAAATTCCCCCCACAAAATAAGTGGTTGTGTGGACAGTATTCCCCCCACATTAATAAGTGGAAGAGTGGATTTAAAGACTGGCTTGCCGCCTAATAATTGTTGTAAACTCACCCACTGAATAAGTGGAGTATTCCCACTGCTTGTGGATGCCTGCATCAGCAGATGAATTGTACTTTCAGCTCTATTTATGCCTAACGATCCTCTGACCATATGCTATCACCTCGCCCACATTGGGATCTTGGTGAACATTCTTGGTTAGAGTTATCTTCTTTGCTGGTTTACATTTTAGAGCTAACGCTAATCAGTGTTTGGTTGCTGATTTGAATGTTAATTTTGGAAAAAAATTTAAGGGGAATATTTCAGTGCTATCAGAGCGGAAGATCCTGCCATCATGTGGATCAATGCTTCATGTTTAGGTATTTGAGTGACAGATATCTCTGGTACTACATCGAAAGTCATAGCAGATTCTAGTAGAGTTTCTTGTGGTATCCAGAGGTTGGCAGTTAGGCATGGCTAATGAAGAAGAGATGAAGTTGGAAAAGACTCTCTTTATGGTTGGAAAGAGACTTGGTAAAGAATTTCAGTCAAATGAAAATGAAGAGAACATTCTTCATTTGTTAGAACAATTTTTGAGACAAGTGAAGCCATCACCTTCAGAGATAATGGAGTTGGCACTAGCTCCTGCAGTGAATTTTTTGAATCAGCCCTATTGGTTGGGGCATCTTGATGAAGAGACCAAGTTGCTGATTTCTTCTTGTTTCATGGAGATAATAAGAATTGTAAATCCCCATTTTCCTTATGATGTTGAAACTACAAAGATCATATTAAATATGATAGTAGAATGTTTTCAAGATTTGGATGAAACTTGTAGTAGCTTGTTTTCAAGAAGAGCTGCTGTTTTAAAAACATTTTATGATGTTGGTGCTTGTATCTTATTGATAGAATTTGAGATGGAGAATCAGATTTATCACTTGTTTAATTATCTTTTCACCTCAACTTGGAATGAGCAAGAAGAAAGTATGCTTGCAGCTGTCATAAATGTTCTGGTCTCTACAATTAAAGAAGCTGATAGTCTTCCTGAAAGTGTCCAAACTCTTCTCTTGGATGCTTATAAACGTGAAGAGCAGATTTCTCCCACTGCTGATTTGTTAGTTAAAGAAATTTTCAGTCAATGTGAAGATAAGTTGAAACCATTTTTGAAGAAGATTGTTGTGAACAAAAAGGAGATTTCTGAAGCTGAAGAGGAGGATGAAAGTTGGAATCCCTTTGAAGACATTGCAAAAGTTCAAGGGGTATCCACAAATTTGCACTTATCCAAGCATTCTATAGAAGAATGTAATATGTCAATGGAAGCCTTGAAGACTAGTGAAGTACTCTTGTTTTCTACAAAGGAGAACAGTGAATTGGCTTGTGTTAAGAAGCCTCATGTTGAAGATTCAAAGAAAGAACTTTTGGAAACAAAAGTTGAAACAAAGATGCATGAAGAGGCCATAAGTGCAGATCCAAATGAAGAAGAAGTTGGGATGGAAGGAGTTATGAATTCAATCAGCGAATTGCTTCTTCACAATTCCGAAGGATGCTCATTTGAAAGTCAAGCTAAAGAGGAGAAAGAGATAGAGGAAGCAGTAGTCACTTCCTATTCCAAAGCTGATTTGACTAACTCCCTAGAATCATGTGTAAGAGACAACATGGAAGGTGAAATTTCTAGTAGTTATAAGGCAGATTTTTCTTCACCGGAAATCAAGCTAAGGCAAAAAGCTAAGGAATTGGAAGGCACTATGGATGGAATGATGAAGAGTGTTCATCACATGCGAGACAAGTTGAGGAGTACAACTCAAACCATTTTTGAAATCTTTATCCATCAAAGTTGTTCTACATCATCTCAGCCAGTATATAATGATTGCAGCTCAAGTTCACACATTGCTGATAATGGAATTCAAATTTTGTCAAATCTTGATAGAATTCATAGACATGTAGAACAGATGATTTATGATGTGCCTAGGGGAGAATTGTATGTTGCATTTCTATTGATGACATGAAGTCCATTAAATTTGCCTTGGAGGAAATTAAATCTAGTCTTTTGCACATCATTTGTGACAAAGACTTAGTGGCCAATATTGCTGACAAGGCATTGGAGTGGCATGAGCTTACCAAAACAAAGTTGCAAGAAGTGCATGAGACTCTAATTGAAGCAGAGAATCAGATTTCTGCTGTTCAATATTCATGGGAGCAAGAAAATAGAAGAAGAGCAGAGGAGCTTCAAGAAATTCTTGATGAGTTTGATCTCATACAAGAAACATATGATTTGGAATGTTGTCCTAAGAGACCAAAGCATTCAAATTCTCAAGCTTATCAAGCTTTTGACAATCTCTTGTATGAAGAAGGTTCTAGTAAGGTTTATGTAAATCCTCTTTTTGAAAATGATGAAGAAATTGCTTCAGAGATTACTGAAGAAGGGGATTTGAGTTTGTCTTCCAGCATTGGAGAGTTAATACGTGAGTTGCACGAAGTTGAATCTACTGCTGCTCCTAGTGCAACCATTCAGCAAGAATTGGTAACTCTTGAAACACAAAGAAATGAAGGCATTCTTATTGTTCATCAACAAAGAGTTGATGGGTTTGTTGATGAAGGTTTAATTCATTTTTTGATGAGGATGCTTGTGAGACTCATATTAGATTTTAGTTCATCACCATCTTCTCTTAGAGTGATAGATTTTAGAATTGTATTTGACAAAGGATTCATGGAATCTTTTCGGCAAGTCATATCACAATATTCTAGATTTGATTTCTTCAATGAACAAAGGTTGGTTGAATACTTCTTGGAATTTCAAGAAGTGGCATTGCAGATGGAACGAGCAAATCAAAGGATTCGTGTGAGATTAATTATCAGTTTGAGAAGTGGTTCTTCATGGTTGTTAGTTTGGGATCCTAGCATTACTTGGGAAGAAGGTAATTTCAAAATAGATAGACCAGCATATAATATTCAGAGTGTAGTTGTGACCATTTGCTTATGTGTTGGAAAATGTCTTCAATTGAAAATCAGTGTTTGGGATCTCAAGCATTTTCTTTTGAAGAATGTAATGCATAAAAAGAAGGTTGGATGGAGAGATAAGTGTCAAAAATTATGTTTAATGTTTGCTGCTCCCTTCTTTCTATGTCATAGCTTCTTTATTTCTGATCATAAATTGGTGTTCTGGGAAGGAAATATGATCAGAAGTTGGTTTGTGGTGGCATGGGGTTTTTTGTTAAAGGTGCCACCAGCTTGGTTCATGAGCAGTGATGCTCATTTTGATAAAAAATTCTTATGTTGCAGCTGTTGCTTGTGTTCTTGGATGCTAATTTTCCAAAAATCAAATCTCAAGATGATTATTTCAGACCTCTTAGGAAGCTGGTTACTTCATTTACAAGCCTCTCCACCTCCTATTTGGACTGAATTTCTACCACAAATGAGCAAGGGAATGATTCAGTATGGTCAAAGTTCAGGTATGGGTTGTTCATTGATGGTTGACAGTGAATTTTGTGGTACCAACTCATACATTACTTTTCGGGACAGCGAGTTATTAGCTGATTTGATTTGTCAAATTGAGACTCTTGATGTGAGACATGTGAATATTTCTTGGAGTTCTTTCAATGAAATTATTTTACTTCAAAGGAAGCATTGTGCATCCTCTTGGATAGGGATGGAGTGTGGAGCTTTGCTCTTGGTTTGGCATTGGTTTAGAAGCATGTTTGAAAATATTTTTGTTGCTGATCAGAATTATGACAACAAGGTTTGGAGGTCCTACAGACTGATATGGGACCCAGGCACTGACATGTTTGATGCATTGTCTTTTGTGGATTGTGACATGTTGGTCCACTTTGAGTATTTGGTTGTATTAATCAGAGTAGCGCAACTGATTAGAGTAACAGTGTTCATAAGAAAGATTTGGAATCTTGGTATCACTTGGGTTTGTGATTCCATAGTTGAAGATGATGAAGCCAATGATGGTCTTCTAGAATTTATTCCCATGATGTTTCAGTTTAATTTTAATCTGGTGATTTCTTGTGTTGGCATCCAGCAGTGCAGTGCTTACATCAGTTGGTGCTATCCTTCTTCTAGGATGATTTGGGACCCTGGGATCCTATTTGGCATAGTAAGGATCAAATTGTTCCTTTGGAGTGTGGTGGAATTGCTTGAGGACAAGCAATTTTGGGAAGGGCGGACTGTAATGTCCCCATTTTGGCCCTACACTCTTCAATAGGATTTAGCCTATTTTCGAAAATCCATAGGCTAAGCTGTGGTGGAAAATTAGGGTTTCCTCTTTCAGATATTGCTCAGTTGGCGTTCAGAGGATGTTGTGCAGACTTACTATTTATAGCAGTTGCTATTTTTAGTAAGTCTAATTATGGCAGTAGCATCATCAACAGCTCAATTCAAGTCATTTTTCTATCCATCAACTTCAGTATTGGCATTGGTTTTGGTTATCTCCATGGACTGAGTTTTTATACTTAGTCAAAATTCATGTTTCTCAGTTGTACCCCATGCCTAGGAGTAATAACTTCATGTTGTTTTAAAAGAGGGGCCATTAAGGGGGTCTATTGTGCATTTAATAATTTATTAAATGCTTTATTGTTGCAAAGTGGAAAGGAGGTTGCGTAATATTATATTATTTCAAAAAAGTAAAATGCAAAAAGGTGGCATCCCTTTTGGAAGTTGAAGTGATTCAACTTCTTGGAATTTGAAGAGTTCTTGTTGCTTCATTTGCCAATTGAAGTTTATATATTGATGTTGTTTGAGAGCTGATTATGCATTTTTTGAAGAGCAAAGTTACGCTGCTGGAATGAATCCAGAATCTGGCTAAGGGAAAGCTTAGCAAATTTATTCCATTCTTCGAGCCTACAACTATGGTTCCCTAGGTGGTGGATTGAGAGTGTGCTTCATCCAGAAGTACATATTGAGCATTATTGTGGAGTTTTGGTGAGATATTTTCAGTTTTTATGTTGCTGGTTTATCATGGCTGAAAGTGATTTTTGTAAACAGCTTTTAGTATGAATTTTATTTGGTTCTGGGTATTTGATCATTGCATTTCTATAATAGAGGCGACCATATTTGGAGGTTATCAAAATTTAATTCCAAGTTTTAGATTTTATTAAGCAAAATCACCCTTGCAAGGAGGTCGTACCTTTTGGAGAGCATTGGGATTCGTGCATAAATTAATGGTTGAGTTTAGATGTTGTTTTATCATTGTGAATTGGGCGCCAACCTTCTCAAGAGCTTTTGCAAGCTATATCTCATCTTCTGGAGGTATTGTGAAGGAGTTGTGATTATTTTTGTGTTTTCAGTTTGCTGATAATAATTTCCAGATTGCTGATTTTTATATCAGTTTGCTTCAGTATTCTGATTTTGGTTTTAAGCTTCATTAATTGAGAGGATATCAAGTGGAAAAATCTTCTATTTCATTGTGCTTTGTAAAGATTGTAATAACACTTGAAAGTTGCAGTTTTTTATCATTGTAAGACTGTAAACAGTAGTACTATTCCAGTCATTTAATTAACTGCAATATCTTATGATTAATCTCTCATATATGTAACCCCTGGATGGTTTACCGCCAGTGTGGATAAAGAACATTCTAGAAGCTTATCTCTCTTATTTGCAGCTATTTCTATTCATTGTAAGCTAGTTAGTAGTACTACCAGCTATTTCATTTTATTGTTGCAATTTATACTTGATTACACTCCCACAATTGAGTGGTTGGGTTTTAGAATAAACATCTTTCTTGATTGTAAATTCCCCCCACAAAATAAGTGGTTGTGTGGACAGTATTCCCCCCACATTAATAAGTGGAAGAGTGGATTTAAAGGCTGGCTTGCTGCCTAATAATTGTTGTAAACTCACCCACTGAATAAGTGGAGTATTCCCACTGCTTGTGGATGCCTGCATCAGCAAATGAATTGTACTTTCAGCTCTATTTATGCCTAACGATCCTCTGACCATATGCTATCACCTCGCCCACATTGGGATCTTGGTGAACATTCTTGGTTAGAGTTATCTTCTTTGTTGGTTTACATTTTGGAGCTAACGCTAATCAGTGTTTGGTTGCTGATTTGAATGTTAATTTTGGAAAAAAAGTTAAGGGGAATATTTTAGAATGCAAATAACTTTAGGATTTCTAGTGAAGATCAATGTTGATTCATTGGGCCAGAGTCAATGGAAGAAAGGAGACAAGAACCAAGCCAAAAATAGGACAAAGAAAGAAAATAAACTAACTACAAGCACATCAAAAACTCCTAATATGTACATGGTAGGAAGACCCTACCTAAAATGACTCCAAGATGATCATGTAAATCCATTAACGGGCTGGGAGAAATAACTACCTGTGCGAAACAAAGCTTGGTGATTGATAATCGTATGCACAATCAACTACCAACTTGCAGTTTTGTTGCCATTAGAGAGATAAGAGAAACACCTTGTAAAAAATCTCTACATAAAATTTGATGCTCAAAAATCCACTCTTTATTGTATGCCATCCTAACCAAATGAATCATATCAACATTGCCTTGTACATGGCTACCAGAATTTGCATGTACAATATCAAATTTAATATTGTTTTGTACTTGATTTTTTGAATGAAAAGAAACCAGCCCTCGAATTGGACATCCCACATACAAATCATGAGATAAAGAAATTTCTTGGTCACTGCATGTGGAAGTAACTGCATTATTTAAAAAAATTGGACCCCAACTTATGTTATCAACAAAATCATCATATTCAACTACTATTTTACCCATCTCAATTCCTTCTTCATTTTTATCCATACCACATATTGGTTCAAAAATTGGACTGGGATAACTTGAATCTTGTGCACTATTTTCTTTAAAACAAAAAGACTCAAAGGTGGGATGATTAATTACGTCATCATCTACTATTTTTCCTTCAAGAACCTCATCAATAAACTAGAATGTTTCATATTCAAGTTGCATGCAAGAAGACAAGTTATTCGGGGATTCCTCTACCTCTTGAAGTTAATTTTAATTTCACCTTCAACAACACAATGTATGTTAACATCTTCAAAAGTGAATGCCTCTATTTTTGATAACTCATTTATGTCTTCTTTTTCTAAAATTTGACCTTCCATATTCATGTTAACCAAATCATCCACTAAGTTAATATCAATATTTTCAAATCTGAAAATTTCAATTTCTAGAGCATAAAGAGGCATCAATAGTTGTTCATTTTTGTTTAATTCTAGACTATTTATATTAGCAGATGAATCTCCAATATTTGTTGTAGCTGAAGTAGAAGATGTCATGTACATACCGATTGTTTACAAGGAGAGTAATTTTCCTTATCACTAGAAGAATCAAAATCATCTTCATCTACCTCATAATTGAAGCTATATATTTCAACATTAAAAGATTTAGTTCCCACATTTCTTACTTTATCTTTTTTTAAATGATTTTGATCAAAAACTATGAGATTGGAAAACTTAGCTAAATGGTATAAGAGATTTGATGAATGTATATTTTGAAACTTCAGGGGTTTATACTTTTGAGCCATACAGTTTTGTGCATATCTTTGAGCTCTATTTTTCTTCCAAACACCAAAAAAATAAAGTCGTCTTCAATATTTGCAACCTCTTGTTTTGCAATCTCAAGATCGCATACCTTACTTTGTTTCAATAGGAAACCAACGTCAGGGTGTAATGTTGTAACAAAAGTGATCAATTTTAGTCCCTTACTAGGTTGAATATTGTGAGGAATCTTTTTTAGACATCTATCAAACCATTTCACAAACTCCCTTATGGATTCACCCTCTTTCTTTTTAATGTTGGGAAATTGATATGAGAGTGCACACACCTTGATTGTTGGTTTAAATCTTTCAAGGAATTACTTCTTCATGTTGTCCCAATTTGTAATGCATCCATCTTATAAATATTGAAACCAAATCACAACAACTTCAATCAAAGATTCAACAAATAGTTGGATGAAAATATTTTCCTCTTTTACCCCCAAAAAACTCCACAAGTTATGGTGAAGGCTCGAATATGATCATCGGCAACCTATGAGTCTTCTCTCGAAAAATGCTTTCTTGAAGTTGTAGGAAAATCTGAATATTTTGGCAATGCTAGAGGCCCAAATTGAGCACATCAAGGTTGGGGTGAAACTAATGCCATAATATAGACTAAGAAAAAGAATGGTTGGATCTTTTACCAAAAGCAATTTCTGTGTAGGTTCCATATTACAGAGTCGCCAACCTCCATCCTTGGGGAGGTACCTTCAAATTTCTAAGGAGAGAAGACACTAGCACTTTGATCCTCTCCCCAGCAGAGTTTCCAAAAATATGTTAGCAAACGAATTGGCCACTATAGTTTATTATAGGAAAAAGACTTTGAGATGCCCTAATGAGTAGCGACCAATTAACTAACAACACTGGAGATCACTATTGAATTACCGGTCTTTGAATTTTAGAGTTACAGCTCCCTCATATGATTTAGTTGATTTTTGGATGTGCTTTTGACCGGAAAGCAAGAAAACTAGCAAATGTGCATAACAATGACACAAACACGATTAATTAAGTGGAGTAAGGTAAGCACAAATAAATGATGCACAGATCATCCATTCCACATCCACGAATAATAAACAAGAAATAATGCACAACAGTTCCTTCTAAATGATAAGTTAATAAGAATTCAAATATTCTAAGATCAACTCATTCATAATCCGACATGATAGAACATACACCAAAGACAGATCACATAGAACGCATAGGAAATCTATAATCTAAAGGAAAATCAATAAACACACATATTTAAAAGTTTCGTTTATTCTTTGACGCAAATACTAGGCTCATAGACCCTCTATCTCTATACATACAATTATGCTTGAAAGGAAAATAAATTGTCCCCTTCTCTCCCGTGGATGAACAATAGATAATATTACCCCACTTCTCATTTTCTTGGGAATAAAGTGATCGTTTCTCCATAGACCCTTTGGGTTTTTGTAACTGATTCTTGGAAATCAGCTTTGTAATTCTCCTTTTACACAATATTCCTCTCCCATAACTGCCTTTTGCAACTTCAATGTTGTTTTGTAAGAGGAACTTTTCAAATTCCTAATCAATTTAAAATGTCTCCTTTTTAATTATTGCTAGAAATTTCATATTGACTAAAAAGGAAATGACATATGGCAATAGGATTTTTTAACGTCGCTAATTGAAGCTTCTCTTTCATTTGTGATATGCACATCCCAGATCACTAGTATGGTTAGTATAAGAACTTTCAAAAACATTGTGTAAGTTTTTAAATTCCTTTGGAAGGATTACAAAAGAATAAAGGAAGCCTTCTGCATACATTGTGTGTGTTGTAACTCTCTCTTCAACAGTTCAATTTGTACCTACATCATTGAAATGTTTTTAGTTGTATATTCATTAGCAACTATAGCATTCTGTATGAATCTTGCTTGTTGAGAAACTCCGGTGTACTTAATTTTTTCACTGTAGAACAACTAGATGAGCTAATATTTCTAACCTATAGTTTTTGAGTATCCACCAAGTGAATTCTATAATAGAAGGATAAGCTTTGAATCACAATATGGCAAATGGAATTGCTTTCCATTAGCTTTGTTAACCAAGTTCATGATTACCAGCCCCAAAGTGGACAAAGATTTGTTACTATCCATGGATTCTTTTAAACGTCCACCCTTAGCACCTGAAAGCTTTTTCCTTTCACAAAGGTGCACAGGAGTATCCATGGGATACTGATAAACTATATCAAAGCCGTCTCCAATATGCTCAATTGAACTTTGTCATTCCAAATTTATCGCGGATCAACATCTGTCAAGGAAGAGACAAAGTCATTATATCCTCTGTGTAGCGGAGTACATGATCTCGCATTCTCATTTTATATTCAGATCTTGATCTTCCAGAGAATCCTTTGCTTTATAGCTAATCCTGCACCGTGCTCAACCAACTCCGACTTCATACTATACATCTGACAACAATACTTGAAGAGTTCTTATCATAAAGCTACATCTTCATTAGAACTATTGTTATATTTAGAACTGCCTTCTATGGGAGGTTGCTTGGTTATTAGTAGCTTTATAATATGCTACTAAATTCTCAACTAAAACATTTCAATGGGTGCCTCTTTTAATCGATATAATTCTTCTTCATTATTCGAGCATCATACATGCTCTGAATCATGTAAGCGGCAACCAAAATTATTCAGACCTTCAAACTTGCACCTCATAACCAGAGTTATCGAGTAATTCACAACATGGGCTAATGCTCGACAACACTCATGTTCACGTGCATGGAAACAACAAGAAGCAACAATTACATATGTGACTACCCCTGACTTTCTCTCTTTTAGCAACTCTGGAAACTTTGAAGCAAGTTTCCCCCAAATTATATTCACCTTATTCTTGATCAACAGTATTGATTTGAACTCTTCAGAAAAGGATACAATATGATCTTCACACATTGATTCCTTTAAATATGGATGAAGTTATTATGCACTCCAAAGGGCTTGAGCGCTTGAGCCTTTGATTCCTTAAATTCAATGGCTGCATGTAGTCCCATCTTGCCTGAAACAAAACGTCTATGCACAATGTCTCCATAAACCTATGTTACATGGTCCAGGAAAGTAGTAGTAATACTTAGTTCTCCCTCCAAAAACCAAGTGGGAACACCTTAGTTCTCTCGCATTATGATATTAGTTCAAAATGCTTTTTTTACAATTTTGCACAAAATCTTCAATAATACTTGCACTTACACCATTTAAGAATCACGCTCATGAACAAATTCCGCTTTGGTGGTAAGACCATATTGTTTGACCCTACCACGAGGATTTTCTCTTGCTTCAAAGATTTGGCGAGGGTGTTAGTGGTTATGCTAACCACTTTGAGCGTTGTTGATGGTATTTTTGTCTTCACCTTAAGTGGTTACAAACGATGTGTCGGGCTTTAAAGTAGTTTCTATAACTGAAATGTCGCGAAGCAATATCATTGTTGAATTCTTTCCATACTCTGATATTTCACCTGATCCTATTCAAAACATTTAGGCTCTAGTTTCTTTTCCAATTATCTCTGCTTTGCCTATAACTCCATATTGATACATTAATGTAGCCAACCTTGAGTCATAACGACACTTATCCGTGAGTGCTCCAAAAGAAACGAATCCTTCTCAATTGATGTGTTCCCGTGAGGGCCATCACTATTACTTTTCCATGTGTGCTTGGATTCTATTCACCATGGAAAACACTATGCTCATTCTTTAGTTGTGTCTTGTCACACTTTTGCCTCATCTATATGTCATTTTATTGCACGTGACCACTAAATTTATCCAACTTACAATATAATGGAGTCATCCTACCGTTGATGGAGCAACATGTACTCATCAAAAATGTGCATGTAAATCCCCCAAAGATTTTCATAGGAACTTGACGATCTTTCAAAAGGTCATTGCTCTATTTCTTCCTGAAATCCATGGTGAGGAATCATAGAGATTTATTTAACCATAATGTTTCGGCAAGGGGTAAGCCTACAAAAGTGGTTTACAATTCGAGTGAGGAAGGAAAAGTGACAAAAAATGACCCCAAACAAAAAATTTTGGTTTTTGGGGTTCGAATGAACCCTTTGGTTTGAGTGAACCAATTAAATGCAAGATGGACCCTATCCCACCAAAAAAAACAATGAAAATCTCTTTTTGAAAGGGGGTTCGAATGAACTCTGGTTCGCTCGAACCCCCCTGGTTCAAGCGAACCCCCCTTTTCCCACCTCCCTACTCTTTGGCAAAAAAAACCAAAATTTTTGCCCTTCGAAGCTCGAGTTGAGGATGAAAATGGAGGAGACTTCACGAACCCAACTGGAATCAAGTAGTCTTCGAAACGAGTTATCCAACGACTATAATTTTAATATGTTTTGGTTTTATTATCTATTTGTTTTTTTAGTTTTATTAAACATAGGTTTTTCACCAAAAATGAAGCTCTTTGTTTTGCACATGTGAAAAAATAGAAGATTATTAAAAAATTGAAAAATATGAGTACACCAGATATTGAAGTCCTTGATCCAACAAAAAAAAAATGAATTTCGATATATACAAAAAAAGTTACGTGTTATACAATCCGCCTATGTCTGAATTGTAATTGGTTTGACTTTGAAACTTGATTAAGGAAAAAATATTCAGTAAAACACCATCTAACCAAGTGGAAACACTAGATGTCGGAGTTACAAATCTAAATTCGAAATAATTATAATTGTATCCTTCATGGAAAAAAAGTTATACAGTGAGCTTCACTCCTTAAAAATGTTGTTTTCTGGAAAAAACTAGTTTTCAAGGGAGATGGAATATGAGGTGCAATCTGATTCCAAAATTTTTGAAAAAATTATATTTAGAATCTATAGACAAAATGTCATGAAACTCTAGTTTGCATCATCTTCAAATTCCTCACGGTTTAGCCACTATAGGTGCCCAAAAGTAAAAATTTAGTTAGAAAAAATTATTTCAGTGTCCAGTTTGGCCAAAAATTGTAAACCACTATTGTGGGATCACCCCAAGGAAGCATAATTCTTTTGTAATGATAGGATATTCCTTTCCTCTTGTATGAATTACCATAGCTCCAAAATGGTCAAGAGTCCCTTTGTTATCATTGGATATTTGGTACAATGAATATTATCTTTTTAGGTTTTTAATGACTAATGGTTGCATGATCCATGAAATTTTTGGTTTACTTTATCACAACAATATTTACTATATGCACTTACTATGAATTGGATGCCATTATAAAAGATTGAATCTCAATACAATAAAATTTTATACAATTTCCTCATTTTATCAATTTGTCCTTTATTTTTTCACATGCTATCACAAAAATGAAAGTGGAGACAATGAAACTTTCAATTGGTTTCGACTACAACCAACTAGTGGGTTCTTGATGACATTTCCTAGCAAGGGGAAGACTTAAAGAAAATTTAATGATAAAAAATGAGGGTAACACCTTGGATGCACAACTTCTTTCTAGTAAGCATTCATGATCATGAGCAAGAAAGTGTGTTTCTTTTCCATCTTTTTCTTGAATATTTTGTAAAGTTTGAAGAGAAGGATGTATCTTATTGGAATCAAACTGTATGCCACCATAGAAACTCTTCAAGAAGTCAACTTGTTTGGGCTCCTCAAGAACTTGTCTTTTCTGATATGAGTGCATAGCATAATCTTCATAATCACTATCACTTTTTGATCCACAACCCTCAATTCCTTTGTACCAAACCATTATTCCAGATTCCTCTTTTGAACAAAGTCGCCAACCTCAATTCTAGGGAAGGCACCTTTTAAATATCTAGGGAACAAAACACACGAGTAGTTCGATCCCCAACGGAGTCACCAAAAATTTGTTGGTAAGTGAATTGGCACGTGAAATGATCCTTGACTCGCTCAATGGAAAGTGACAATGATGCACCAATAGTTGGAGAGATTGCTTATGAAATAGTAATCTTGCTCTACATTTGAGAGGGGCAGCTCCCTCATATGATAGGGGTATTTAGGATTTTTGTGTTAACCTGAAAGTACATAAAGGATGAAAGATAAAACTAAAGGAAGATGAATAACAAAAACCCAATGGTAGACATATGAACATGACCAACTGAGGTTTCACAATTGATAACAGATTACAAAGGGGTTAATCATAAAATATGTTTTTGGTATGCAATGATGATAAAAGAAGTATAACAAATCTCAACATACGATGAGATAAATTATTTGAACATATTCAAACTAAGACACTATGATATGATTGTGCTCCATCAATTACATAGAAATGACTAATGGATTCCACAACTACACAAAGGGATTGCCAATTTAGCTTACAAGAAATCAACAATAATAATTCAAAACACATTTAAGACATACAGACCAAATGCATTCTTCATTCTCTTTCTGAAATTATACAATTTCAAAACCTCTTAAGTGCAAAGTGTCAAACCAAAAGTCATTAAAATTTCTTGTCAAGATTTCTCCTAAGTTTTCCCTTTGTAAAAGTCTCCCCCTTACATTACAAATCTAGCCTTGTATTTATATGCTTCACAAGATAGCTACCTCATAACCACCTAGTAACTACCTTTTTTAAACACAATGCTTTGAAAAAAATTAACCTTATTTGTTCTATTTTACATCACTTTTTGGAGAAATAAGGTTTATTTCCTAACCTCTACTTACAATAAGTGGCATAAGTCACTTTTACAAAACTCAACTTGAAGCTCACAACTTTAAAGTTATATGTTTTATCGAAGCACTTTCCATCTTTCTGTACTCCATTTGTGAGACTTTCTGAAGTCATTCCAAGCATTGAGCACTGAATATTGTATAATCTTGTCTTCTTTGTTTTGTAGTAGGAATTGGTATATATTTCATATAGGCAAACACATATTGAAGATCATCCAAATTATATGGTTATGATAACTAGATATTGATCTCCAATCAATCTAATTTTAGAATCTCCTCAAGGGACCATCACTAAAAATACATGACATGTATAATGGGATCCTCAAAGAACTCCATGAGTCTGCCATCACCCCAATCCTCTGCATTAGTAAGCATTATTGTCACTTTCAACAATGACAGTCCAGTCCTACTATTGATGCCTTGCAGCCCCAAACCCTTCTCCAACTTCTTGCATGAAGGTTTCCTAGCACAAACTTCTCATCCTGCTCATTCTATCTGATTTCCAAACCATGATATTTTTAGACAATTTCATAAACTTGAAAGTTTCAACAACCATTTAAATCAACCCATTTCACATACACTATACCAAACCCTCACAAACACAACTTCTACACTTCAAGTATAAAAATTGCATTTGCCATTATAAAATATGATAAGATTATCTATTCTAGTTGTTCTAAAACCTTTATTTGGTATGGGCATGGAGTTATGCATACAAGCATTGTGGAATTTGGTTTTACACTTGCACTTTGATGAGATACAATTGATTGTTGACTAAGGTTATCATACATGGATGCACACATGTCCCATATGAACAAATAATGAACATCTCCAACAGGACCAAAAAGATATGCATGCTTCAAATGCCATGAAACATATTTAGCAACCCCTTTCATGGACCTTCAAAATATGTTTGGCCTCAAGCACTTTATTTCCCTTGAGGCATTCAGTCAAATAGTTCACAAAAATTGTTCTCCATCGTGCCATTCTGGCAACTTTCAGCCATACCTTTTCAATGCTTCCAACCCGGTTCCAGTGCTTCATGAGACCATATTACTTGAGGCATCATGTCAAACTATTTTGAAGCTTCCATTTTCCACGGCAGGGAGGACGCTGGCAAGGGCTACGACATTTAACTTTCCGCCTGCCAATTGCATTTGTTTGCAAGCTTCTAAAGCATTTTCAACAAATCCATTTTGTGCAAATCCTGCAATGATTTCATTCCATGAGATCATAGATCGTTAAGGTACTTTGTCAAACACTTCACGACTTTGTTTATGCTTCCACTAATGTGTGTATATTAACCGGGGCAGTTGCAACTTTAACATCTGATAAAATTCTATTCTTTATGTTTTAATGATTTCACATATTGACGCGATAGGGAGAATGCATTGCAAGGGTTATGAAATTTGGTCTTAGACCTGCGAATGGCATATGCTTTAGAGTTTCTAAATCCTTTCCAATAAATCCATTTTGTGCAAATTCAACAATCATTGCATGTTATGAGATGGCATTTTTATGAGAAAATTTGTTGAACACTTTGCAATCTACCAAACGGTTTGTTTGTGTCCTCATATTACGCCTCTATACAACTTTGGCTGCACCATCATTGCATTCCAAATTATCACATTTATTTGATGCATTTTTTTATACAACTCATGTACTTTGTCTCTATCACTATGCCTGTCACGAAAAGGAAGATGTTGGTTTAAAGTTTTGGTTTAAAACTTGCAAATTGTATTGGCTGGAAACTCTTAAAACCTTTGTAGCCAAGGCTATCGAGACATGAAACCACATTCCTTTGAGATGCCTTATCAACACTTCACGTACCTTTCAACCATGGAACTTGCAACCACAAAAACCAGACAAAATTCCTCTATCCTTTATGCTTCAATGGATGGCCACATTCTCTCCATAAGCTATCATTTTGGCACAAGCAAATCAAACTGTTGGAAAAGGTTGTTGAAATTTGGACTCATGAATGTCATTTGCAGATGCTTGAAAGTTTTTAAATCCCTAACACCAAATCTTTTATGCATATCCAACAATTATAGCATTTCATGAGATGATTTTTCTTTGAGGTAGTCATTTGAATACTCTGCATACCTTAACATGCTTCCACATTTAGCATGCATATTCACCAAAACAATAGCAACTATAACATCTACCAATGCATACATGTCTTCAGCTTCCATCTTAGCATGGGCATGGAGAATGTAGTTTAAACACTCTGCATATATATTTTCCATGAAGAATTTATAGCTCTATCATCTGCAGTCATGGTGTGCCAAGAAACCACAATTCTTTGAAGAAGACTGTCAAACAATTCTAAACTTTGCCTATGCTGCCATAGAAGTCTGCAAATCTACAAATTTTCACTGTCCAGAAGTCTTCACAAGCTTTGCTCCAACATTCAATTTCATTAATATCTACAACCATTACTCTCCATGAATGTTCTGGAAATAACTAACTTGTTTTCCCCTTTTCTTTTCAAATGTTCAAGTTAAGAAAGTTTTGAAATTTGAGAAAAGTTAAAATTCACTCAAATGCAAGCAAAAAGAGGTTTAAATTTGTTGAAATGTGAGCAATGTAAGTTAAAATGCAACGAAATGTGAGAAAAATGAGGTCCAAATTTATTCAAATGTGAGCACATAGGTTAGAACTTTAAAAAAGTTGAGCATGGAGGTTAGAATTTGCAAAAAGTTGAGCATAGGAGTTAAAATTTGGTCAAATGAAAGCAAATTAAGTTAGAATTTGGGAAGATAAGAGCAAAAGGGTTAGAAAATAGGAAAAGTTGAGGAAAGAGGTCAAGATTTAGATAAAATTGAGCAATAAGCTTAAGCACACTCAATGTGCCTCAAATTAAAAATTTAAAAGCTCAAAATGATGTGAATTACTATTCTAATGTGAATACAAAAAATCTAATAAATCATAGAGAAAATCAAACAGCAAAAATGGAAAGGACAGGACACTATGCACCTGTGATTCAAATTTGGAGCTAAAAACTAAGGACATGGGAACCCCAAGCACCACTATCTTAGTAGGGAAAACTCATATATTTTTCACTCCTCTGATGTCAGATTAGGTCTTCTATTTCCCATCCGCAAACTTGTCGGATCACTTTTAGATAATTTTTAACTGAGTTTCCATTTGTTGTCAAGGTGTAGAGTTTCAATTGCTATAATGAATAATGGATCTTTAATCTTCCTTCAATCCTCTTTAGATTTGAGACTTGCACATTCACAAAAAGAAGAAATGTTGTGTCATTTAGAGGCTTGCCTTGGTCAAACCTTGTGTTAGTGTTTCCACTTCCAAAATGACAATGTCAATGATAAATGGATAAATGATAGGAAAGAATGATGAAATCACTAAGCACTGCAACTCACCACCCTTTCTATGGTTTCTTTGAAGGCCTGAAGTCATACACATCACTCCAAGGTCTTCATCATTCTTTCTTGATTTCTTGAATGGCTTTAATTGTTTGGAGACCTACAAGTGTTAACTTTCACAAACAATATGAAAACATAAACATGAATAAACTCACATACATTTTGACATGATGTTGGATCTTGAATTTTTGCAATAAATCTCTAATGGAAGTGAATAATGCTCTTGATAATAATTCTTGCTCTTAATTATCAATTGATGCCAGATAAATTTGAAATAATGCAATAGTTCTAGGTATTTATACGCTATTATTTTAATTTCCTGATGCAGAAGCATCCAGTGGTGTAAGGACAATCTTGCATCACCCAAAAATAGTTAATTTTCAAGTTTCTTAGTTTTTAGATGTTTTTACATTTTTTGATACCCTTTTCGTCATAATGAAATTCCCAATTTACAGTTTTTATTTTCTATTCCTAAGTGGAAAGATATTGCAGTTTTAGTTTCCCAGATTTGCACCTGAAAATCTTTCGAGTTAGATTTGAGGCACTTAGAGTTCCCAGATTGGCCCCAAAACTTGCCAAAATTAGTGTAGCAAATTTCAAGCACATTATTGAATTCGTGACCTTTCCAACGGTTCAAACGGTTCGCGAATCGGAGTCCCAGATCAAAAGCTATGGCCCCAGGAAGTTGGCGCACTTTCTAGAAGATACAATTGCAAATGCTCTTTTGAAATTTGAACTTCATGTTGTAAATTTTTAGCACCAAACCACCTAAACTCAAATTTGAATGTTGTTTTGGCTCCAAACTAAAGAGGAGCTCTATTTATGGGCGGGTTTCTAATTTTTGGGTAACTTTTTGGGGACAAACTTGCATATTGCGAAAGGGTGATTCTGTAGCTTTCTGTAACTTGCATGTGTTGTAGAACTTGGGG